>JAGEMR010000069.1:0-159660 GCA_021030915.1 Astrothelium macrocarpum | reverse complement strand
GTACGAAATGGTGGAGTTGAACGAATTTCGAGGTGTGCACACAGCGGTCACGTGCACACAGCCGAGAAAACCCCTAAGATTTAGCTTCGGAGCTAGCTACCGAGCTGCTTATCAGCAAACAGCAGCGCAGCTTTTTCGCACTTTTCATTTGACTTCTGGTCTGGTTCAACGATAAGCCAAGCTCAGAGCACGAAATAGGCAGAGGCATCAAGTGAGATGTGCGCTCTAGAAGATCAGTGAGAAAATGTCGCCATTCTAGGGGAGATACACATTCCCCGCCACTGTGGCTGGGAACGCACGCCGGTGACAAGCCTGCACCGAGCAAAGCGCATTGAAGTGTTCGGAGGACGACATTACTTGCCACGACAGCGAAATCAGCTTGAGGTGAAAGTTGTGCGTTTTAGAGTCCAAGATGCCGTTCACCAATGGAGGGCAGAACTTGCTCCAGATGAACTCGGGGGACTTTGACTTCAATGTACAGTTCGAGCAACTGTTCTTCTCAATCATACCGTCCGCCCTGTTCATCGTAGCTTCATTATGGCGGACGCTCTCCCAGGCACGGAAGCCGACTATAGTGAACGCTCCGGCTTTTCAACTCATCAAATTGGTACTCTCTTCTTATTCGGATGTACACTCCAAAATGCTGATCGGACTATTGTAGAGTGCCATCGTAGTCTATGTCGGGCTTGAACTCTCACTCCTCATCATGGTTACTGTTGGGTCCTTCCATAGAACCAGCATGTTCATGGCTTCCTCAGTCCTAAAGCTTATGTCGGCCCTATTCATGATAACGCTAAGTCTTATTGATCACAGCAAAAGCCCAAGGCCGTCAGTACTATTGAATACATACTTGTTTTTGACCCTTCTCCTGGACGCGACGCAGGCAAGAACGCTGTTTCTGTCATCGGACGATAAGCCCGAGCTCACCTATAGTAGCATCTTCTGTGCGGCTATGGCTTTAAAGCTTGGAATCTTGCTACTGGAAGCCAAACGAAAGTCCAGATGGGTAATTTGGGATGAGAAGGAGCATAGCCCAGAGGAGACCAGTGGGATCTTTTCCCTTGGGGTCCTTTTCTGGCTCAACAAGATCTTCCTGGAGGGAAACAAGAAAGTTTTGGAAATAAAGGACCTTTATGCTCTCGATAGCAATATGAAAGGCGAATTGCTCCACGAAAAGTTCTCCAGAGACATGGATTACTCTAAACTAAAGGGCGACAGGTTTGGTCTTGTAAAGGTGCTAGCACGCACACTGAAGGTTCCTCTCCTACTTCCTGTACTTCCACGCCTAGCTCTCCTTGGTTTCACTTTTTGCCAACCGTTCTTCATCGAAGCCTTATTGGATCAACTGTCCAAGTCAGAAGTCGACGCGAACATTGGATACGGCTTGATCGGTGCAAGCATACTAATTTATTCAGGTATCGCGATCTCTACAGCCCTCTACTGGTGAAGTGAAATCCCTCAAGGATTTTCAGTAAGATATGTCACTCATGCATCAGTACAGGTACTTTCACCATCGAATGCGTAACATGGCAAGATCGATACTGGTCACTGAGACCTTCATCAAAGCTACAAAAGCTCGTATCGGAACTGGCGATGATAGTGCTGCACTGACTTTGATGAGTACGGACATGGAACGAATCAATTTAGGCTTCATGTCTCTGCACGACATGTGGGCGAGCATTATCCAGATTGCTCTGGCTGGTTGGATGTTGTACAACCAACTTGGTATAGTCTTGGTCGCACCAGTGGGAACTGTTCTAGTCTGCTCCGTCAGCTTAGTTGTCCTTATGAAGTTCACTGGAGACTCGCAGAGGGCATGGATGGCAGGAGTTCAGAAGCGTATCGGTCTGACAGCCCGAGCCATTGCCAGCATGAAGAACCTGAAGATATCCGGCCTCTCTACTGCAGTTAGCGACTTTGTGCAACAGCTTCGTGTAGATGAACTGGCAGCAGGATCTCGATTTCGTAAGATACAACTCGTTGCGGGGCTCCTGGGTTATATTCCGCTGCTAATTAGCCCGCCGCTAACCTTCGCTTTCGCTCAACGAACACTCAATGTCACGAGGATATTCACGAGTCTTTCTTACCTTTTGCTTTTAACGAATCCGCTGGCGCAGATCTTCGACACCGTTCCCCAGATCCTCTCTGGGGTGGCCTGTTTAGGCCGAATCCAAGCCTTCTTGGAGTGCGAAAATCGCCATGATTTTCGCCAAGTTCTTGCTGATATGAGACGGGATTCAGAGAAAGGACGTGCAGATGCTCCAGCTTCGTCCGAATCGGAATTGGGCTTGGCGGACCCCATTGTCATCAGAGATGGAAATTTTGGTTGGGAAGCGGACAAGATCGTCTTGCAGAACATAAATGCTCGAGTTTTGAAGTCCTCGCTCACTATGATTATCGGACCAGTTGGCTCGGGGAAGTCCACGTTCTGCAGAGCACTCTTAGGAGAGATTCCTTTCAGCAAAGGCAACGTGGTTTTGAGCACCAGGTTCCCCCATGTTGGGTTCTGCGATCAGACCACATTCCTTTCAAACGGGACGATCAGGAATAACATCGTGGGATTCTCTCAATTTGACACTGAGAGATATGCCGAAATCATCAAAGCCACAGCTCTGGACTTCGATCTTGGTACACTCCCACACGGCGACGAGACGAATATCGGATCTGATGGAATCACATTATCCGGAGGTCAGAAACAACGCGTTTCTCTCGCGCGGGCTCTATATTTGCAATCCGATCTGCTGGTGCTAGACGACGTCTTCAGCGGGTTGGATGCGGATACCGAGGAGCAGGTCTTTAGGCAAGTCTTTGGGCCCGACGGACTACTCAGACGACGGCGCTCTACTGTCGTGTTGTGCACACACAGCATCAGACACCTGTCCGCGGCTGATCACATAATCGCTCTCGGAGACCGCACCGTTGCCGAGCAAGGTAGTTTAGACAAACTAATGACTGGCCAAGGGTATGTTCAGCGTTTGGGATTGACGGGGCTCTCCAACACCGATGCTGCGCCCGAGAAAAAGACATCAAAGAAGAGCATGCAGGAAATGAAGCTGCAATCGCCCCACACGGTGACGACTAACACACCATCCCTCGCACTAGGCAATAATAAATCCCGACAACTTGGCGATAGAACGGTGTATAAGCATTACTTTAAGAGCATGGGATTGTTTCTGGCAGGGTGCATTTTCTTCTGTGCTGTTCTTTGGGGTTTCTTTACAAACTTCCCAACAATTTGTGAGTTAGCTCTGTCTCCGGATAGCAAAATCCTGATCGGCTTGGTCGTTCCATCGACACAAGTGCAGCCCACCGCAAAGTTGAAAAGTCTACGAAAAGTATGATCGTCTAATGCGACCTAATGTAGGGCTCAGATACTGGTCTGATGATGTCTACTCGGAACATGCAGTCCACAGTTATGCCTACTATGTCGGGATATATTCTCTACTTCAAGTTGGCGGCATAATATCGCTGCTCCTCCTCGGTTTTACCATTTTCGTTGTCTCTATCCGAAGAGCAGGTGTCAACCTTCACCGGGATGCCTTAAGGACACTATTTCGAGCATCGCTACAATTTTTCACATCGACAGACACCGGTGTCGTCACCAATCTATTCTCACAGGATCTAAATCTTATAGACACAGAGCTGCCAAGTGCACTATTGAATACTCTATTTTGTGTAAGTCTGTTGTGATTCGATACCGATCAGAAGTCTGCGGTGCCATTTCTACTCTGTTTGGCTCCCGGAAGAAAACCGTTCGCTCTAACACAGCACTCTTAGGTCTTTCAATCAATTGGAGGAGCGGCTGTCATGCTTACCTCGTCTGTGTACATAGCTATAAGCTATCCGTTCCTCGGCGTCCTTCTATATGTCTTGCAAAGGTTCTACTTACGAACTTCTAGGCAACTAAGATTGCTGGACCTTGAAGCTAAAAGCCCCTTGTAGTAAGTCTATTGTCACCTATTACCACAAATAGGGGGACTGGCGTGTTCTGGACTAATGTGCATTTGTGTAGCACCCATTTCCTCGACACTGTCAAAGGTATTACGACTCTCAGAGCCTTCGGTGAGTAAGGTGTATTTTCAAGTCGGATAACAAAAATTTATCTGTTGAGATATCTCATGACATCTTGGCTTAAGAAATCGCGACATTCATTTGTATAACTCTGGAGTCGCTGCTGACTCAGGAGACACAAAGGTTTTCTTCCCGACGAGGTAACAAAAAGTGCTCGCCTACTCAATTCTAGCCAACGACCCGCGTATCTTCTCCTCGTGATTCAACAATGGCTGAACCTCGTCCTCGATGTGGTAGTCATGATAATGGCAGCGGTCCTGACAACGCTTGCCGTCCGGCTTCATTCCAATTCCGGTTTCACTGGTGCTTCTTTGGTCACCCTCATGAACTTTGGACAGTACCTTTCGGGCATTGTCATATATTACACTAGATTAGAAACTTCTATTGGAGCGATAGCTAGACTCAAGACATTCAACGAAAACGTGAAGCCGGAGGACAGAGGTGAAGAGGATATTGTCCCTCCTGAACACTGGCCACAGAGCGGTGTAATAGAGTTGAAGGGGGTATCTGCGAGTTATGAGTAAGAGAGATCTCTTCACGACTCTCGTATTGCCTGAACAGACCTAATGCTCCAAGTAGTTCGGAAGACCAGATTAACGCTACACCCAACTTGGCCCTTCGCGCCGTCAACCTAACAATCAACTCTGGCGAGAAAGTCGCCATCTGTGGTCGTACCGGCAGCGGCAAGTCCAGTCTCATCGCCCTACTCCTCAAGCTCCTCGACCCACTCCCAGAGACCGCAGGAAACGTGGTAATCGACAATACGCTGCTCCACCGCATCAACCGGACCGCGCTACGTCAACGTATCATTGCAGTGCCCCAAGAAGCCGTGTTCTTGCCGGATGGCTCTACTTTCCAGGCTAATCTGGATCCGTTCGATGTCTCGACGCCCGAAGAATGCCAAGATGTGCTCGAGGCCGTAGGACTGTGGCAGTTTGTCCAGGAGCGGGGTGGCCTGGACGCAGGAATGAGCGCGGAGAAGCTCAGTGCGGGACAGCGGCAACTGATGTCGCTTGGGCGCGCGCTACTGAGGCGACGCGTTCGAGCACGGAATTCGAGTATGGAGGGTGGTGGGTCAGAGGGCGGCATACTATTGTTGGATGAGGTGAGCTCGAGTGTGGACCACGAGACTGAGCGTGTCATGCAGGAGATTATTAGGGCTGAATTTAGAGACTACACTGTTGTGGCAGTCAGCCATCGGCTGGATATGATTATGGGCTTTGATAGAGTGGTTGTTATGGATATGGGAGAGATCGTGGAGGTTGGGAACCCAATGATGTTGGCAGAAGCGGAGGGAACCAGGTTTGGGGAGTTGGTGAAGGCTGGAGCGAAGTAGAAAGCAATGCCAGAGCGTGATGTGAAACCGAATGTTGTTACGGCCATAAGCTACCCATTACTTATCTAGTGAGCAGGAGACATGCTGATCGGTGACCGACTGGAACGAAATGTTCAATGTCTTCCCACCTATATTCACGAGAGAACCGATACCAGAGCCTCTCCAACGGCATATACGATCTATGGTTGTGGATGCCACATTGTAACTGTCGTCTATGGACTCACTAAATCGAGATGCCTCTCAAAGGGCTAGGTGATTGCAATTCTGCATAAACCCACTGTATAAACACGGTGGCTCGGGATTTGGTATACTCCATTATTATCCATAGCGGGTGCGGTAGAATTGACCCCAGTGCCGTCCAGGTCGCCTATATACTGGGGACTAATGTTTACACAATAGCAGACAGCGATCAAAAAACTCCCAATACTTGATGGTACTTTTGGCGCTCCAAGAAATCGAATGTGACGTGGTTCGGCGCTTCAAAGTTCAAGACTGGCCGTGTTCCGAAAGCGCCGATGATTACATACCATGCTACAAAAGCAACTTGAGGTATCTGAGGTACCACTTAGGTGTGGGCTATGTGAACGTGATGGGAAATCGACGGCGTCTTGCGCATGTAAAGACTTAAGTGCATAATGCGAGCTGAACCGACTGATTTTCTTCTTGGCGACTCATGCCACTATAACAGGCCTGGTTTCCCGGTAACCTTTGAAGCGGATGATTGGGTATTCCCCTTTTGTCTAGCTTGGCTTTGTGGCGTGTCAATAGTCAGGAATTACATCAACTCCTGCACGTCTTATTCCTCGTGTCACCACACGTCGCGACCGCGTCGATCTCGGCCACTGATCATGGAGATCAAGCCAGAACACTTCTAGAATACAGCCATTCCCCTCGCTTGTAACCACATGTTTACTACTTCAGTTCTTGTGCTTGCTGCATCATGTCGACAAAGCATCGAATAAGCTGTGAGGTACTCACCAACATGTTCGGCTGCGGAAATTCATGATTATGCCCTTGCAACTTCTCTGGTTTTCCTGCCGCGCACGCACCGAAACCGGCGAAGTACACTGAGCTAAATGTGACTTTTTGGCGGACCAACCCTTTGATCAACTTCCTACACGAGTTCGCGGGAATCACTTTCTACAATCATGCCATTCGGACCGCTGCTGACCATGTCTCAGGGAGGAAATGGAACGGATCTGAGTGCATATACATAGGGCGGGATCTGTCACGCCCCATCAGGCATCAAGGCAAATGTTGCCTGGAAAGCATGCGATATCATTGGCCAGTCACCTTTTGTAAAGCATGGTAAAATGCAGCCTTCCCCGTATCGAATGACCTGCATTGCTTAATTGCATATGTTTCCTGCCGCAGCAAGAACGATAAGAGACACCCGGGCCCCGAATGCGTCCTTTCCTACCTTCATGTTTGACACCATCAGACTTTGCTTGCCTCACGTCTTCGTCAGTCAAATTCCCTGAGTCGACTTCTCAAGCTTCGGGCTTTGACTATGGAACCACCGGACCCATCAATTCGCACACTACCTTTTGCCAAAAAGTGGGATGCGCTGAAACCAGAGCTTGAGCGGCTCTACCTGGAAGAAGAGAAAGCGTTGTCCGAGATTGCAGCATTGATGAAACAGAGATACAATTTCGATGCCAAGTGCGATCTTTTTCATCATAAATCTCAGGACTGAGACACTGACGATGTATCTCCTGCAGTGAAAACCAATACAAGTATCAATTCAACAAGAAATGGGGCTGGAAGAAAAACGTACCAGCCGCCAAAAAGAAGAAGATAGTGGAGATCGGCCAAAGTCGAGCATCTCTTGGGAAGTCCACAGCTGCCAGTTACAAAGGAAAGCAGGTTGCCGATAGAAAGCTTCGTCGCCAAGCAAAGGACATGTATAGGCAATCGCAGTCGCTCATACCAAAAATGAGAAGCTTGACTGGTAACTCGACCGACGCGTTGAGCCATGCTACATTACTGCCACACGCAAATACCATGTAAGTGACTTGCTACTACTGAGTAAAAATAATGTGGAGATAACAATGCGAAGATTCATGAAATGGTGCTTTCCCTATCAAACACTGCATTCGGCTGCGTCTCAAGTCCTGGATCATGCTTCGCCTTTTGGGCATGCAGCATCGACCCCAAGTGATGTACAAATTGCGACCCCAACAGCAGTCGATCCATCAACACCTGGTAATTCACATTCTCCCATGACTTTAGAACTTAGAAGAAAGACCGCTGGAGACATGGCAGTGCTCTTCATCACAGGCGATCATGACGATCTGCTGAGACGCATAAAAGCAACTGATAGAAGGTATGTGTAGCAAATCATGCAATTTACATTGATCTTAGACAACTGAACGTCGATTTGTAGGCTGCTCGTGACTTGGCTTCATCAATTTTGGATTTTTGCGTTCAAGACCGCTAAGCACTGGGGCAAAGGCCCGCTAGCCTGGACTGGGGATATGCTTCGATTTCCAGGAGCTCTATCACCTGGTCTCTCACCAATGCCAGTAGCATCAAGTCCCAAATCAGTCCGATTGACCAAGACAGCTGATGAGTCGCAAACTGAACGAAGTAACTTGCCTTCTGATCTATGTCGGTGGAGCGTGCACGTCTCCGGGGATCAAGTGTTTTATGACGATCATCAACCGCTACAAGCTCAATTCAATAATGTTCCTGATCCTGATGATGAATCTACTTGGAATGAGTGGCCAGAAGTCGAGAACATGCCATCATATGACCAGCGTCTCACGCAAAATCTCGCAAGCAACGATTTCACGAATGTGCAGGTTGATGATCTTGCGGTTGCAACGAATCATATAGCCTCAGCCGCTCAGATCTCACCCGATCAAATGATCAAAGAATCACTAGGTTTCGCTATTATCAGCGGTAATCAATGGCTTGTTGAAGAAATCCGACACAAGGTGCGCAAAAAAAAAATTGACGTTCGCGACTTGTATCCCTACCACCTGGCAGCAAGCTATCTCCGAGGCTCAAAATCATGCTGCAACATCATTGATTCTCTCATGGACCTCAGTCGTGATGCGATAGATGCTCAAAGTGCCAGAAGGCTCTACACTAATGACCAGCAACATACTGTACTTGATACCCTTATGATCACGGTCCTGAAGGCACATAGCTCAGCAGCGCCGAGAGATATTGACGATACACTCGAAGGTCAGCGTCGCTTTGTTGGAGAAGAGATAGATATCTGTGGACGATGGGATGCAGACTCCGACATCTATCGTAAACTATTGGCAACCGGTGCTACTAACGTTCCTTTCTCTTGGAAACATAAATTTTGTCACACATCTGTACTAGCAGTTTGTCATTTCATTGAGTCCCTTCGCGAGCAGGACGTGGAATTGAACGCCGCAAGCGGTCTATTCGTGAAGCACTGCACGCATTGTGGACAAAAGCTCCAGCTCTCTCCCGTGCACACTCTTATCTTAGTGGCATGGATACTTACGATTAAGGGTTGCGAGGAAGAAGACTTGTTTGGAGTGATCGCTTGTCTCCTTTGCTTGGCTCACGAAGGCGTCGATCCTCGTTGTGTGGCATCTGTCTCTTTGTCGGCCCTGTTAATCTCGCCAGAGGCAATGGTTTGTGACCATGAAGAACAGCGGCCTTACCAGTTCGCGCTGGATATCTTAGCGTGCCTCCCAAGAGACTGCTCAGCTGCTCTGGAAACCGGATGGCTCATATTCTGCCACCTACTTCGGCGGCTGGACGAGCTGTCTGAATCTACGTGTCTCTTCACGGAAGAGAAGGAGAATGGTTTCCTAACCTTGGACCCCGATGAAGCTCTTCTAGGTTATCGGTCAAGTTGCGATGATGATTGCGTGTGGCAAATCAGGCAGAGGCCATTCGGAAAGGACAAATACTTAGGCCATGTCTGGGCTGCCATCCAAACTGAGTTGTTGAACTATCGTAGACTTCGTCATTCCGATCCCTGGATATCGGAACACCTGGACACCACATCTCTTCTTCGATCTCTTGAAACAGAAACAGCACTATCTATTGGACTAGTGGCAAGAGGCATGATGCGTCCGTATTGCGTTTGTGGTCGGTTTGAGAACGTGACCAGTTGTGCTCACAGGGAGGAAGCGTCTGCATTCTATTTCGCGAATTTGGATGATTGGCACCGTGCATCGTTCATTAAATGGCCATCCCGTGCAACATAGATATAGGCAGCCGAACAAGCTGATCACCTTGATCTCTGCTCAGTGCAATGATATTTGGCTTCTTGAACTCCGAAACCGCTCCAATAAATGCCATTAATCAGACGGCTGCTATAGCTATCGGCGTCTTTTACCTTTCAATTCGACTGCATGTACCATTTCGTTTTCGGAGCTTCAGCATTCTTGGATAGCCGAATAAAACAAGAGCTATATGAGATGACATCGAAGGTTTAGAGCAAGTCGCGTAGCTTCTTAGCACTTCATGCTCAAATTTGGTTCAACTTTGACCTACACGTATCTTTTGACTGGTCCGGTAATCTAACAAAGCATCAATAGACCAAGGCTAATGTCTCAAAGATTGCCGGAAAGGGGAAAGGATGGCATAGCAGAAAGATAATCGAGGGAGTTCCCAGATACGCATTACGACAATATGCATCAGTGTAGGGATTGGTATCTGCTGCGGATAAAGGCATAACAAGTATTTACCAGATCTGACGTATGCACATGGTCAAGTGTCTCAAACACTGTTCTCCAAGTCTTTCAAAGCTGGAACTTTCTCCTTCAATTCTGCGATAATTTCGTTCCAGACGATCGATTTTACTTTTATTGCAGTATCGCTATTCAGGTTCGGGATTGCCAAACGTGATTGGAAAGTTAGTATTCGAGTTGACATAGCGGTGGGATCTGTCATTGCACATACCTACGATATTCTTCATCCGTAAATAGCGACTGAATATATTTGCCCTTTGTTTTTGAAGATTATGTCAGTTCAGATACGTCGTGCGTCAGTTGCATAGCGGAGAAGAGTTCGATGGATTACACAACTTACGTGTCCATCTTCCAGTGTACTTGCCGCTGTGATGTAGAACCGTGCGCCGTAGTCTGCTGACTTCCCAAGGATGCCCATGTATATTGGCACCAAGAGCTGCATTAGTCTCGAGGTTTTGGTTATGGAACGTCCAAGATCAGTGTACACGAGGCCAGGACAGACAGTGTTTACGATGACATCCACTCTGCTCAATGATTAGCATAAGATTAGCGTATTCGAGGGAGGCGAGGATGACTCCTTACGTTCCGTTTGGCCCCGTGGCTCTTCTACATATTTGCTCCACCGCATACGTCAGCATTAGCTTACTGTTGGCATAGTTTGGATCCATCTCTTTCGAAGGCCAATTTTTCTCATTGCTAAAATGCTGTAAGAGGCCTTCTTGAGCTGACCACCCGGTCCAATTTGTAATGTCAGGATCCAGGTGATCTCGAGACGTCACAAAAACCAGATGCGGTATTTTCTTTGCATCTCCGCGCTTCCACCTCATCCAATGCAGTAGAAGTATCCCCAGGAGGGTGGTGCTTAGAGTGTTTACTTGGATGGTTTGCTCCCTACAACGACACGTGAGAAATACATGAGAGGACTTTGTGGTACCAAAGGGTAAAAGGTAAGCCGTGCCAGCCCTCGGGACTCTGCACAAAGTCGACATTTATGAGGCCAGCATTCAAAACAGCAACGTCGAGGCCAGTGTGACCTGCCTCACTCTGCTTCAGTTGGTTGATGAATGATACGCACGAGGAGTACCGGCTCATGTCCAGTTCCATGACATCTATCTTTCCTTGCCCAACGATGCCAACATGCTGTTCGACGTGATCCTTGGCAGACTTGCCCTGGGACAAACTTCGCGACGTGATGATTAATCTAGCTCCCAGAGTTGCGAAATGAATCGCTGCAGAGAGACCGAGACCAGAGGTTGCTCCTGTGACAAGGACTGTCTGCCCCTCGAAAGATGCCAGAGGGGGCAGAGGCTCAGGCCAAATCTTGTCACGTAAGCGACGAGAGAGAATTGCAACCATGGCGTGATAATGGGTGATGATGAGTGTAGATAAGTGTAAACGTTCTTTGCGAGGAACAGTCCAAGATACAGTGCGCAATCAAAATATCAAGGAACTTACAAGATTAGAAATACATATCTAGGTACTCTTATCAGCTGCTTACATTACTAGCTCGTGCTGGAACGGAATCCATCAAGCTACTGCTGAGGATTACGTGACCGAGCTAATTCCGTTCATTACGCGCTCCTTCGTAGTTCTAGGTACATTCCTAACAGTCAATTAGTTTCAATAGTGTCAACAGGTTCAACGGATCGGACTCAGTATGATTGAGCGACATGCCCAATAAATCGCATTCAGATGCTAATGCACGCGCAGCCGTCTGCCCTTCCGCATCCTCAATGCTACCAAAGCATCACAAGACTTCGCACTTCCAGTCAAGCTCCAGTGATCAGCCACCCCCTGAGTGTACTGGATCACTTCTGTATTTGGAATAGCGCAACACGTGATTCATCCATCTCATCTTACTTAGGACATACCTTATTCATCTAGACAGCTACGCGTATGTACCAATCCACAGAAACCTATCTTTCTTCAATCGTCATGGCATGCATAGTGACCTGGTCAATCATGTCCATATGATATCAGGCGGCACAGTCCGCTTCGACAATGCAATTAGCCACACGGCAATGGAGCTCATGCTGTCAGCCAAGCTGACTTGCGTGAGTGCTGAGGTAAAGCTGAGATTAGGATGAACGGCAATCTCAGAAGTCTGTCGAGACCTGGGGTATGTTCCGAGAGGAAACATAATCTAGACGGGAGTGAGTCGAATCGTCTTTAAGTTGCTCATCTCCTCTGGGGAAGAATCCGCCGTCGGAACTTATCACCAGAACTGTGCAAGTCATCCACCATATACCTCGGTCCCTAATCAATACTCTACTGGATATCAGCAAAATTGGCTACATTACTAGAAACGTGCACTTTGGCCACCAGCACCCACAAATTCTAGACATTAACGGGAACGAGGATTTTATCTCCGAAGTCTTCTTGGTTCAAATATCTCATTGCCAAGGCGAACATCCTCTGTTTCTAATGAGGCTACTTGCATATACTAGTTATCCCGGTTGTGAGTAGTCCCAGAGAACGTGTCGTGTCGCTGGAGTATTTCCGAATCGCCAGCTGATGGAGATCCCTCACTATTTTTCCAAAGTCTTGACCTACTACTAAGTATCCTTCCCAAATCGACCAATGGCAAGGGCGCAGGAAAAGCCCAGAACATCGCTGACGCCACTGGCACCACCTTCGAGACTCTGGTTTCGGAATCCGGAGTGCGGTCCGTGGGCTATCCAACAAGACAAGAGTCGCCACAAATTTGATACGGGCTCCTCGCCTCGGGTATCTGTGCAGGAGCGATGTACTTGTGTCAGAATGCGGTACTCCGAATTTATTAACACGGGCTTTTTTTTTTCTCGGCCTAAGACAGGCACCTTCAAGCCTTCCCAGCTCACAAAAAGACTACTCTGCTCTCTTTGCTAGCATCCTCCCCTGGAGCTCTGCTTGTGAAAAAGTCACAATCATCCCACCACGAGACTTTAAAGCTACCGCAGAGGGATCTGGAGACGCTGCTTTCTTTCAGTTGGGTTCTACCAACCAAATCAATCGCTAGCAGGGTGTCTGTCATGACCGGCAATCCCATGTGTGATGAAAAGTCAGGCACGTATTGCTTTCAAGGCTGCTTTGAAGCAGTCTAAGCCTTTGGTATCTCGATTATCGCCTTCGATGAATTGGGGCATTGGCTTGAAGGAGGGAAATATGCCCATCTCCTTGAGTAGTTCATCGCCATCGACATGTCTATTACAGTAAAATTGCCGCAAAAGATGGCTGAGACTGTTAGAGGCAGACATATTGACGGCATCGTCGCGTTCATAGATGCATACGTTATTGCAACTGTCGAAGCGGCAGGGATACTGGGTTTGCCCGTTGGATCAGCGCACGCGATTCAGTAAGCGCACTATAAGCACGAGATGCACACATTCATTAGTACCAACGTCCAGGCCCTGCACCTGGATAGCGCGGACTAAATAGACGACCGTCAATGGATACGCCCCAGTAGGCCAATCATCGTCACGTACGGAGCATCGGAAACAACGGTTGTGATCAATTTTGGAGGGATGGGTCCTGACGAGAGCCCTTCTTTTGGCGGTCTTCTTACTGTTTTTCATGTCGTGCTTGTGGACGAGAACTTGCAAGAGTGTGAGCATGGTGAGGCGATGATCGACCGGTCCGGGTCTGGCTGCTGGATACCCCAATAACCCCGAGCTAACAGCAAAGAAATTCATTCAATGTAATGGTCAACGTTTCTACAAGGCCGGGGATGTCGCGCTCAGAATAGAAAAGGGACAACTTGTATGAGCCGGCAGAGCAGACTACCTCGTCAAGAATCAAGCCTTTTTGGTAAACCTCGAAACTGAGGTAGAATCGGTGTTCCTAAGCTTTCTTCTAGTTCGGCTAGCTGCGGCTTTCATCCGGCGAAACGAACTCGTTAGTCGCGTTCAGCCGGCCGCTGTTGATATTGAGGAGCTCCGCGTATTCACAAAGGGGCACTTTAGTCTCTTTGTTGTCCTAGACGAGACTTTGGCAATGGGCGTCTTTCCTCCAAGTGTCAACAGTAAAACAGACTGATGTGCTCTCCAGGCCCTTCTAGAAGGAAGGGCCTTCCATGATGGCGAAAGCTTCCTGTGGAACGGACAGCATGCCTTAGCTTATGGCCTGTTGCGTTTAGCATTTTTTCATCTTTCATTCAAAGAGCTGGAGAAGAGTCCATCTCTTACAAGGCTGAGAGGAAACTCCTTAGCGACCATCTGATTTTCCAATTTTCTGGAGAAGCACAGATATATAGTCTCCGTTACATATATCCTTAAACCTAAACACAATAGGACTGTTGGAAGAGAATCTCGAAGTTCTGGCCAATCTCAATAGGCCAGAACATGACAACAACGATGCGGAATATAGCTCCAAAGAAGCGCCAGCAACTGATTTGCAAAGGTTTTTCTTCATTCACCCGCTACAAAGTCCAAGGCGTTATGCTCTGACTGGCACAACCAAATACGTTGGCGACTCTCGTGCCACCCCAGTTGCCAACAAGCTTCACAATGCTTGTGTCAAGGCACTTTCAGCACACAACAACTTTCAGATGCGCTTCAATTTGGCCAACTTCACTATTTCCGACCTCGGCCGGCTGAATATAAATTGGCGCGAGGTAATTGTTGAAGAGGGGGGTGTCGAAGAATGCGTGTGTGATAGCCGAGGAGAAGGCCTGGCTAAATCTGAATGAGGTTACATGTTCTGAAAACGAAATTCCTCACTGCCATGTCACGTGCGTCGTTATTCCTCGCCGCAAGGCATTGGCCTTCATTACGCGCATGCACCACATCTGATGGATGTCTTATCGCCTGCCTTCCTTACGTGAGACATGGAAAAAGCCCTGGTGGGGGAAAAGATGGACCTCAGTCTCAGGATTTTGCGGGATTTGGGCACAAACAGAAGTAAGACAATCTAGAGCGAGCCACCTGCTCCTTTGAGAACATGACGAAGCTGCTGCCTACCACATCAGTGTTGCAACCTCCCTACCCACAGACACTAGCCCCGAAGCAAGTCTTCGATTTGATCCATCTGGACTTTCCCACGACCATCAGCAAGTCTGCACCCGATTCCTCGTGCAGTATAGTCAGTACATCACTACCATCGTAATGGTCTATGCCACCTAGGCGCTCTTTCTGAGCACGACTATTATATGGGATCATGTAGGCTTCTCCATACCTGAAGTTTATCGGGAAGTACGGTGCTGTGGCCGTCGGCACAGTCTGTCGTAGATCCCGTTTTGTGTTCTGCTCCATTTAGTATTGACGTTCCGACTCACGTCGCTATGCACGAATGGCTGGTTGAAGTGCACAAGATGGCTCATGATATTGTTGAATCCGAGTGCCGACCGAGCCGCAGTCCTGCTAGGTTCCTTGACGTTAGACCTACACACCAAGCCCACTAATGTGCTATGCTTCCTCGACGTACATCAGTCCTGATCCAATTGGAGCTATAGCCATGGAGAGAGGCGTAACTACTTAATAGATTGGTACACATTCCAACATGGCGAAGGCGTTACTACCGAACTCGAAATTCAGTCTGGACATGTCGACCTGGACTGGGCAAACGAAGTTTGACCCATCCCAAGGCGGAGACCCTGGTAGGAGTCTTCCCTGCAGCTCGCACGGCCCGGCAGCTCGCACACCCTCATCTCATACAGCCTCTCAACTTTCACATTGAATAACTCCATCAAATCGAAAAATAATTACATTAAATTTCAATATATTCTATTTGAAATTTATACGAAATTTTTATACAATCTAATTATGTATTAAAATATATAAGACGTTTGATATTACATCTGGCGCGAATTTATTTAAATTCTACTATTTTCATTTCAGAATCAGAATCTATAACAATTATCTATTATTTTAATTGATCAGATTATTTTTTTTATTAAAAATTCTTTTCTTTTATTATTTAATATTTTATAAGAATTATTTTAAAATAATCTTCTATTCTTTGAATATTTTTCGTATAATTTTGTTTAAAATCTCATTAATTAAATATTATAATCTTTTTTTTTTTTTTTTCATTTTTACATATTTATAATTTCTATTATTTATATTTTTTATTGAATATTCTTTTTATAATTTCATTTTATTTATATTTTATTTTTATCTCTATTTTTATCTTTTTCTGAATCTGAATTTTAAATATTCATTTAATTTTTAAAAAATTTATAAAAATAATTTTTTATTCATTTTCAATTTTCAATTATTTAAAAAAAGATTTATTTTTGAATATTCTTTTTTTTAAAATTATAATTTTTTCATTTATTTATATAAATTAATATTTCAAAATAATATTTTTTATAATTATTTATTTAAATTTGTATAACGTATCTGCATAGCGAGCAGAATAACATAACGAGCGGAACACCGCTCCGTATTTATACGAACTTTTCTTTTTGACGCGACTTTTCTTTATATATAAAAATGGAAACATTTTTTAAAAAAAATAAAATGATTATGACTTTCGAAATTTTAAAGAGAGACCAAAAATTTAATGTATGAAAGATTATTCAAATCTATAAGATCCCTCATACGATACTAACTATTCGACGCGACGGCCGACAATCACGATATAATATCTCAGCCAATTTAATGAATCTTATTGAAATAGAAAAAAAAATGATTCTGAATTATATTATAGATCTAATCGATCACGGTTTTCCGCCTAAATAAGATGATATATGAAATATGATTGATTATTTGCGCGAAATTTGAAACGTATCGTGTATCAGATTTCAATGAATTATAAATTTCATATAATAATAATCATCATTTAAAATACGATTCTGATAAAAAATTGATTATCAAAGAATATTAATTGAAAATCCTATAATTATATAAGATTGATTTGATCTTATATATAACACAATCAATAAATATAAAATTATCAATACCAATATCTATAATTTCGATAAAACTGATTTTTTGATAAAAATATTATCGTATATAAAAATTATTATTATTTCAGATCGTAAAAGAAGGTCTCATATAAAATAATCTGATAATTAAAAATGGATTTCAATAATTCAGAATATTTATGCAGATAATTGGACGCTATCTCCGTATATCATTATAAAAGGCAAATATCACCTCCTTTTTTGATATATAAATAACGAATTTCCCACCATCTGATGAATCCACCCAAATATAAATAATTGAATAATAAATAAAATTAATCTAAATTAATTATAATATTTTAAAAAATTTATAAGATTTCATACAATCAATAAATATCAATTTTTAATCTTCGATAAATATATTAATCATCATTCTTTTAAATTCGACAATTATTATCAAAAAATGGATATTATTATTCTTTATATATTTCCACATTCATCGCATATCCTTCAGTCTTTTGATATAAAATATTTTGATCCTTTAAAAATTTCATACGACAAAGAAATTGAATATCTAATACGGTTTCAATTTACATATATTATAAAGGACGATTTCTTTTCCATTTTTAAAAAAGCATTTTTTGCTTCAATGGGCGAAAAAAACGTATAAACAGGATTTTGAATAACTGGCCTTATTTTATACGATCCAGAATAAATGATTAATCATTTAAATTTTAAATTTAAAATATTTATATCATCAAATTCTTATTCGATAAATATCATATTTACAAATTCAAATACATTTAAAATTATAAAAGATATAATACGAAATTCTATAAATCTGAAATCTAGAATCGTAAAATATTAAAATAATTCTTTAATTCAATTATATAATTTAATTAATATATAAATGAAAAATATCTCAAAATTAATACATAAATTGATATTATTAAAAACGGAGAATAAAAATTTTCGTATGATAAATAAAATATTGAATAAATATTAAAAAATTAAAAAAATTCGATTATATACTAACAGATTATTTAATATTTCAGAAATAAATACGTTATAATCATAAAAAAGTATTATTGAAATTAGAAAAAATGATATGTGTGAAAAGGATGGTCGCATAAATGGCAAGAATCCGCACGTACGATATTATAACAACTGCAAATAATCTGGATATTATACGCGAACATATCAGATAAATTCTTTAACCTCTAAAAAAAAGAATAGCGATTAATTTTCATAATTATAATATAATATTATTATATTGATTAAAAAAAAATTCGTACGAATGCGGAGCGGTATTCCGCTCGTTATGTTGTTCCGCTCGCTATGCAGATACGTTAATAATTTTTTGTTTATTATAATAATTATTTTTATATGAATAATCATATATATATATCTTTAATCAGAAATTAATAAATTTAAAAAAAATTCTAATTCTATAAAAAAAAATTTATTTATTGATTTCTTTAATTGATTAAAAATAATATCTATATTAAATGATACTAATTCTATTTTAAATCATTCATTTTTAATATTATGAATATTAAAAATATTAATTCAAATAAATTAAAATAAATTAAAAATTTTTTTTTGATCTAATAAAAAATTTCTTCTAATAATATATAATTAACATTCTAATTTTTATAAATATCTGATTATTAAAAAATTAAATAAATTCATATTCAATGATTATAAATAATAAATAAAATGAAATAAAAAAATAATAATTAAAATACAATTTTTTATATATTAATTAAAAAATTTGAATAAAAAATAATTATTATAATCATTAAATCATATAAGATATTATAAACGACCATTTTTGGCTCTTTTTCATATATATTTATCAAATATATTGATTAATCAATTAAATATAAAATCTTTATTTATAAAATCAGATAATATATTTATAAAATAAATATAATATTCATTATATTTAAAATTATAAAATCATAAAATTTGAAAATTATTAATATTTTAATAAATAATTATAAATGATATAAATATAATATTATAAAAAATAATAATAATAATTATAATTCATTTTCATAAATTAATTTATAAAATATTTTTAATATAATTTTATAAAAATTCTTTTTTATCAATATTATATTGATTTTATAATAAAATATTATATTTAAAAAATTTTCGTTCCAATTTTATATATTAATAAATATATTGTTATGACCACTGAGAGGGCCATGTACACGTCCGTGTACCCGCCCAACCTCTGGCTCATAAGGCTCACGCCATGAGCCAGGAGATCCAACCTCTGGCTCATAAGATTTACATCATGAGCCAAAGAATGTTATGAAATATATAAAAATACAATAGAACCCATTTTGATTCGTTATATTCAAAATCATTTTTTAAATTAATCTTTGATAACGTCTTCAATAGAATTTTGAATTATCAAATTATATTATTTTTTATTAATTCGGTCTTTTATTGATTCATTTCAGAAATCATTTTGATTCTAAATAAATTTGATTTTAAAAATATTTAAAATCATAATATATTGAATATTTTCAAAATAAATTAATAAAAATAATCGTAAAATAATGACGATGTATTTCAGATTAGAAGAAATCGATTCATATCATGATTTGAAAAAAAAAACAAAAAATCTGACGATTTTTATAAAAATCGTTTTAAAATGGAAGATTGATTCAATATCATTCAGTTATATTTTATATTTGAAAATATTATAATGATCAATTAATTTCTTTTCGTAATTATATTTATGAAAAAAAGAATATTTTATTGGATCCAATCATATTTTATTAATTATATAATAGAAATTAAAAATCAGATAATCAATAATATATTTCAAAATTTTGATATATTTAAAAAAGAAATTATTAAAATATTCGGAATATCTAATTAATAAATAATAATTGAATAAATGATTTTGAATATTAAATAGAAGATTTTAATGATAGATTATATAATCAAATTCCAGAAATATATTTAATAAATTGAATGGAATGAAGAAATATTCTATTTTATATTTTATAAAAAATTCAAAAATAATATTAAAAATGAATTAATGTATTATATAAATATTATAAATATTCTATCGTAATTAATAAAATCAGTAATTGAATTAAATAATAAATTATATATGAAAATTTTAAAAAAAAAGAAAGATTGAAAATTAATCATTGAATAGAAAAATTTATGAATTTAGAATAATAATTATAATAATCTGATAGATTTTAATTTTATTAAAAAAGGGAAAAAGAAGGATAATATCCGTCCAGAAAAAGGGTCTAAAAATAAAAAATATTATATTTACGAAAAAGAGGAATATTTTACGAAAAATTGCCAGTCCAAATCCAATATAATATAATAAGAAATTGTAATTATAAAAAAGGAAATTAATATAATTTTAATAAATGATCTGAATAAAAAAATTTTAATCAAAAAAATTATTCAAAAAATATCTGATGAAAAAAATGAATAATAATTCAATTAATAGAATAATAATAAAAAAAATAATTCATTTTTGATATTAAAAAATTTATAAAAAATTTATGAAAAGATATAAGAATATATTATATAAATAAATTAATAAATAAATTGTATTATATGAAAATAATCAATAATTGAATTCATATTTTAATAATATATCAGAAAAATATTAAAATAATCTAATCATAAAAATCATTTTATAATTAGATTATATATAATTTCTAATTATTCAATATATATTATTATGATATAAATTTCCAAAGAATAATTTAGAATTTTAATAGAATTATTATCAGAAAATTTTAAAATATAGAAAAATATTTTATTTAATATATTTAATTCGAATTATAAATAATTAATTTTATTAGAAGAATATCAAAATCAGAAATATTAATTATCAAAATATTATAAATATCAAAAAATAAAAAAAAATATTTGATATAATAATATTATCAATATATAGAATTCATAATATTTTAAATATTAAAAAATATGATAATGATAATATTATAATAAAAATTGCAGAAGATATATATATGATCAATAATAGAAGGACGTATTTATAAATGAAAAGATAAAAAAAATTATATTTATAAATACGTTATTATTCAAAAAAAAATATAGAATATTTTCAAATAAATTTATCAATATAATTCGTATATGATTATTGGATTAAAAATTATTTCCAAAAATAAATAATTATAAATAAAAAATATTCCGATTATAAAAAAATATATTATTATTAATATAAAAATAAGAATTGCGAAATTCATATAACAAAAAAATTGGAATAATATGAATAATAATTATAAAAAAATTATAATTTTATTAATTATTTTATTCATTAAAAATAAGAAAAAGAATATATATTAATTAATAAATGATTTTATAAAAATAAAAGAAATTATTTATATTATAATAATTATGAAATAATATAATATCTAATCATATTTATTAAATAAATTGTGATAAAAATATATTTATTATAAAAAAAAGATTTAAATTTTATATATAAAATATGTATATAAATCTAAATATTATTCAAATATTTAAATATTTATTATATATTATAATAATATTAGAAAAAATAAAAAAAATTAAAATATTAATCGATTCCGAAATAAATAAAAATTTTATATTTAAGATATTTTAAAAATTATTGGATTTATTAATTAAATCAAAAGATCAGAAATATGTAATATATGTAATAATAGAAGAAAAAATGTCAGAAATTGGTAAAATTTTAGAAAAAATTCGATTAATATTTATGATTATCGTAAAATATATCAAAAAAATCACATTTGATATCATTATTATAATCAGATATAATATTATATTAAAATTATTTTAATTATAATAATATAATCCAATAATTAATTAAAAAAATGGGATATTGGAAATGAATGAATATGATTATGAAATTATATCAAAATTTTTATATTCAAATATGGCGAAAAATAAGATGAATAATTATTTTATATAAATCATTTTGAAAAATAAAAATTTTATTATAAGAATTTTGGATATAATAAATATTTTTATAAAATAAAAAAATCAAAAGATTAATAATTTAAAAATAATTTTAATCGTTTTTGAAATTTTTTTAAAATATAGAAAATGGATATATTTTTTTAAAAAAGAATTAGATATTAAAATATTATTCAAATATCAATTATGGAATTATAAAATAAAATTTTTTATAAAAAAATAATTTATATTCAAATCTATTTATATATTATTCAATAAAAAATTTAAAATATTAAAAGAATATTTGAATAAAAATTTAAAAAAGGATTTTATCAGAAAATTGGAATTATTTATAAAATATCCGATTTTTTTTATATTAAAAAAGAATAAAAATTTATGATTTTATATGAATTATCAATAATTTAATAAAATTATAATTAAAAATTGATATTTATTATCAAATATTATAAAATTATAAAATAGATTTTCAGATATATAATAATTTATTAAATTGGATTTATTAAAAATTTATAATTTCATATAAATAAAAGAAGACGAAAAATAAAAAATAATATTTCGAATAAAATATAGATATTTTGAATATTTTATTATATCATTCGGATTTATAAATATATCAATTAATTATCAAATATTTGTTAATAATATATTATAATTATATCTGAATAAATTTATAATAATCTATTTGGACGATATTTTTATTTATTTAAAAATTAAAAAGGAATATATATAATATATATAATAAATATTTGAGGAATTTAATAAATAAAATTTATAATTTAAATTATTAAAATACGAATTTTGGATCAAAAAAATAAATTTCTTAAATTATATTATTAAAATAAGAATCATATAAATTAATTTAAATAAAATAAAATCAATTAAAAAATGGCCAGAATTAAAAAATATGAAAAATATTTAATTCTTTTTAAAATTTGTTAATTATAATAAAAGATTCATTAAAAAATATTCTTTCAAAATTCATTTTCTAATAGAATTGATAAAAAATAAAAAAATATTCGTTTTTAAAAAAAATGAAAAAAAAATATTCGAAATATTTAAAAAAGATTATTTACGAAATTTTATATTAAAAATTATCAAATTATTAAAATTAATATAAATTGAAATTAATATATCTAATTTGATAATAAAAATATATTTATATTAATAAATATAAAATGAAAAATAATATTCAATAAAATATTATTCAAAAAAAATTTTAAAATCAGAATAAAATTATGATATTTATGATAAAAATTTTTTATCATAATTATCGTTTTATAATATTAAAAGATATATATTAAAAGATTATTATTTTTAGAAATTTTTATAAATCATAAAAATTTTATTTATTTCATAATAATGAAATAATTAAATTAATAATAAATCAGATGATTAGAATTTTTAAAATAATATAAATTTATTATTAAATATATATTAGAAAAAAATAATTCCAAAATTGATATTTTGAATTAAAAATCGGATTATATGATAAAAAAAGTCAAAAATCAGATAATATTACGAATAAATTAAAATAATATATTATCAGAAAATTATAAAAAAATTAATATAATTCTGATAATTTTAGAATAAAAATAATAAATAAAATATAAAATCACGATTTTATCAAAAAGAATTAAAAATATTATTAAAAAATATCATATTAAATTATTTTATAAATATTCAGAAATCGTATAAATCATAAAAAATATTTAATAAAATTATCATTTCAAAAGAATGAAAGAATATATCCAAAATTATATTATTAAATATGAATTATATTAGAAAAATAAATATAATATATAAATAAAAAAAAAAATAATCATATTAATAGAATTATCGTATAAATCATTTGAATAAATTATTATAAATTTTATTACAAATTTATTAGAATTAAAAAATCTGATAATAAAATTAAAATATAATATAATTATGATTATTATAAATAAATTAATAAAATATATCATTATTAAATAATTTAAAAAGATATATAAAATAATTTATATAATTGAATTATTATTTTAAAAAATAATCAAATATTTTAGAATTTCAATAAATATTATATTCAATAAAAATCGAAAATTTATATTAATTTATTAAAAAATAATTTTAAATGAATTCGGAATTAAATTAAAAATATTTATAATATATTCTAAAAAAATCGATAATTAAATAAAATATATGAATTAAATATTGGAATAATATTTAAAATATTATATAAATAATTAATAAAATAATTGGATATTTTTATTATTTATGATATAATTAATATTAAATTAAAAAATATTATTAATCATAACGTGGTTTACCATTCAGCCGGTCATATCAGTCAGTCGGTCACTTTCCGCACCAGAAAGCCATTTAAACTTTTGTCGCGTTCTAACTTTTTAACGACTATATCAATTTATACTAAAGAAGAGAATATTACTCTTGCTATTAATGTAATTCAATTTATAAAATTTTAAAGCAAAAATTTAAATCAACGCGCAGCTGCGAAATATTACAATATCCCACAGAATTTATTAAACGATAGAATAAATAACCAATAATAATACGTATCAACTCAATCACAACGTCATAAACTGGATCAATTTGAAGAATAATCGCTAGTCAAATATATATTCGATCAAGATTCAAAAGGGTTCCCATTACGCCTTTCTAATGTGGAAAATATGGCCAATCTTTTATTGAAATCGCGCGGAAATAAGCCAGTTGACAGACACTGGATAAGACGATTTATCGACGTACAATCAGATCTCAAAATCAAATTCAATCGCCCATATAATTATCAAAGAATATTATAAGAAGATCCAAAGATTATTTCAGATTGATTTGAATTATTATATAATATAATGAATAAATATGAGATATATAAAAAAGATATTTATAATTTCAATGAAATAGATTTTATGATGGATATAATAACCGCATTAATGGTGATAATACGTATTGAAAGATATAATAAAATCAAATCTATATAATCTAATAATCGGAAATAGATTATAATCATTAAATATATCAATATTAAAAGTTGATATATTCCGCCTTTTATTATCATTCAAAATATCTATCATTTCGCGAATTGGATTATAGAATCAGAATTTCCCGATAATTGGATCATCAAATTTATTCCCAATAAATGGACCGATAATGAAACAGATTTAGATTGAATTCAATATTTTGATAAATATATAAAAGGCTATTTAAAAGATATATATTGATTATTAATTATTAATGGATACGAAAGTCATTTATCAGCCAAATTCAACAAATTTTATAATAAAAATAAAATTATTCCAGTTAATATATTTGTATATTCATTTCATTTATTTCAATTATTGGATATTATATTATATTCATCTCTAAAACACGTATATAATAATGAAATTAATCTATTAATTAAAATTACGGTTAATCATATCATCAAATTCGAATTCTTTATTGTATTTAAATCCGTCCATTTTAAAATTTTTACGGAATTAAATATCAAATCTGGATTTAAAAGAATTGGAATTATATTTTGAAATTCAGATTCTATGATTTCTAAATTAGATATTCATTTAAGAATATCTACATCATCGAATAATCGTCCATTAACCATTCATGAATGAGAATCGCAAACCCCTTCCAATCCCCAATAAACAATCAAATAATCCAATTTTATCAAAAAACGAATTTCTACTCATCAAGGAAATTCTTCAATATCAATTATTGAAATTATAAATCAGATGGCGAAGGATGCGTAGATAATGGCGCATTCAATTATCTTTTTAATTGAACGAATGCGTATTTTTGAAGACGCAAATATGGCATTTACAAAACGTCAGAGGGCCAAAAAATCACGTATACAATTTGAAAAAACATTTAATATAAATGATTCTATAAAATTACTGACTAAAAAGGATTCGAAGAAATGATATATATCTGATGAAGACGAAAATAATAGTCCATCAAAAAAGACGATAACGGCTTTATGATGATATGATAATTACGATATAACTGGATATAATACACGTATTTATAACAAAATTAAAAAAATAGATATTGAATCAGAATCCGATGAAAAATAAATAAATTTTCAAATTGTTATTATATGTATTAATGTTGATGGGGTATCTGATGCGGAAAGTGACCGACTGACTGATATGACCGGCTGAGTGGTAAACCACGTTATAAAAAATATTAATAAAATATATTTTAAATTAAAATAATAAAAATCAGATTAAATAAAAAATGGAAATATTTTTAGATTGAATATAATAAAATATGATATAAAAATTAAAAATTTTGATATAAATATAAAAAAATATCGAAAAAATTAATTAATAAATATTAATCAGAAATAAAAAAAAAAAAAGAATTAACATTTTTAAAAAAAATGAATTTTAATTAAAAAAGAAGAATAAAATATATTTATTTATCAAAAATTTTAAAAATAAATTATCAATAAAAAAATTGGAATCAGTTAAAATTAGATCATTTCTGATATAAGAATAAAAAGGACTGATAAATTATAAATTAAAATTATTATTAGACGTTAAAATCCATTCAATATTTTATATATTTCTATTCTAATTAATAAATATAATAATATTATATTAAAAAATATTCTATTTTAAATTAAAAAAGAAAAATAAATTTAAAATAAAAAAAATATTTGATTATTATGATGAATTATATTTGATTAAATAAAAAAAATATCCAAATTCGAAAAATATATAAAAAATATTAAAAAATTTAAAAAATTATCAATAAAAAATTAAAAAATTTAATAAACGAAAAAAAATATATTATAAAAAATTAAATTAATCTTTTTTTTTAAAATATTTTTAATCATTTAAAAGAATTATTAACGATTTTTAAAATATTATCATTAAAATAATTTAATAAAAAATTTAAAAATAATATATCAAAATCCGGAATTTTGAAAATTTCATTCGTCATATTTTATTATATAAAATTTGCTATTTCATTAATACGAATTTTTTTTATATTTTATATTTTTTATATAATAAGATTTTATTATTTTTAATATAATAAATTTATTTACGAATTTAAATGAATGATTCATATTATAATTTTTTATTATATTCAGATATTTTTTTATATTTTATTTTATAATTAATTTATTTAAATATTAATTTTTTTAAATATCCGATTTAAAATGATTAAATTATAAAAAATAATTCTTTTTATATATTTAGTATATTTTTCCGAATTTTGAATCAGATGATAAAAATGATCATTTTAAATATAATTATGATAAGAACGTATAACGAAAGAAATAAAGAATAATTTCAATAAACATTATATATGATGAACGGAGAAAAAGAAAGAATGGGATTTAGAAATACGAAATGAGGGAATTATGATGATCTTAAGGATACGTCATTATAATATATAAACACATGAAATCACGTGTCAGGAAAAGAAGGGGATAATATTATGATTACTGAGAGGGCCGTATACACATTTGTGTACCCATCCCACCTTTGGCTCATAGGGTTCACACCATGAGCCAGAAGAACCCATCTTTGATTCATAGGATTCACATCATGAACCAGAAGAACCCATTTTTGGCTCATAAGGCTCACATCATGAGCCAGAAGAGCTGTCAAATATATAGGAACGCAACAGAACCCGTCTTGGCTCGTTGTATTCAAAGCCATTCTCTAAATTAGTCTTTGATAGCGTTTTCAGTAGAATTTTGAATTACGAAACCACATCATTTCTTGCTAGTTCAGTCCTCACCGACTCATTTCAGAAGCCACCTCGATCCTAAGTAGACTTGACCCCAAGGAGACCTAGGATCGTAACAATATCAGTCAGTCGGTCAAAATCCGCATCGTACACCCCATCAATATCAATACACAATATAACACTATTAAATTTATTCATTTTTCATCGGATTCTGATTTTGTATCTATTTCTATATTTTTATCACAAATACGCGTATTATGTCCAATTATACCGTAATTATTATATCGTCATAAAATTATTATTATCTTTTTTGATGAATCACCATTTTCGTCTTTATCAGATATATATCATTTATTAGAACTTTTTTCAATTAATAATTTTATAGATTCATTTATATTAAATGTTCCTCCAAATTATATATATAATTTTTTGGCCTTCCGACGTTTTACAAATATTATATTTGCTTTTTAAAGAATATACATCTATTCAATCAAAAGAATAATTATATACGTCATTATTTATATATTTTTCATTATTTGATCTATAATTTTAATAATTGATATCAAAGAATTTTTTTGATGGATAAAGATTCGCTTTTTAATAAAATTAGATTATTTGATTATTTATTATTGTTATGATCTCAGGTATCCTTGGTGTCAAGTCTACTTGGGATCAAAGTGGCTTCTGAAATGAGTCGATAAAGGACAGAATTAATAAGAAATAATGATTATTTGATAATTCAAAATTCTACTAAAAACGTTATTAAAGATTAATTTAAAGAATGATTTTGAATACGATGAGATCATAATAATTTCGTAATATTTCTATATATTTAATTATTCACCAATATCATTATGATCCTCACATTCAATCTAATGAACCTTATCGTGAATCGGATAATACTCATTCAGAATTATATAAATAATCCCTTTAAATATCATATTGATTGATTACTTTCTGATAAAATATATCCACATGATCATAAAATCGTAATATTATCCCCCTTTTTTAATCATATATCCTCACGTATTATAAATTCGCTGATTTTTATGAATTTTTTTAAAAATATTTTTCCGTTTTTTTTCCGACCGTCGTTATCTTATATCAGAAATTTCCCATTTTAATTCTTCAATCTCTATTTCCTGCGATCACTATTTATTATAAAAATTTATTTATATCATAATAAATTCTCATTTGAAATATTCCGAATATATCAAAAATGATCGTAAATATATAAATCTTTTATGATCGTTTTTGAATAAAACCCATAAAAAATACCGAAAATATATTGAAAATGATGAAAAAGAATTGATATAAATATTGATTCGTTTATTAAAAAATAAAAAGATTCTTCATCAAATCAAAAAACGTGTAAAAATGAAAATAGAATATAAATTTGATTTATTATAAAATAAAATAAAAGAAAATTATTTTATGACAGATATCATCATTAATCTCTTTTCTTTTATTTAAAATTCATTTATCCAAATAAATGATATATTATTTAACAAACCGTTAAATTCTGAGATTTTCTAATTCCTAGAATAATAAATTTTTCTTATAATATTCTTTTATCTTTTTTTGATAATTTTTTAAAATTTTTGCAATTTTTTATATATTATCTAAAAATGAATATTCTTTTTATTTTATTAAATATTTATAATTATGAAGATCTATTATTCTTTCAATTTCAAATTTATTTTCTTTTTCTGATTTAAAATAAAATATTTCTTGATATAATATTATTGAATTTATTGATTATAATAAAAATATATAAAACACCAAATATATTTTGATATCTATTAATAATTTCAATTTAAAATTCATCAGTCCTTTTTATTCTTATATCAGAAATGATCCGATTTTGATTAATCCAAATTTTTTTATTAATAATTTGCTTTTAAAATTTTTGATAAACAAATATATTTTATTCCTCTTTTTTAATTGAGGTCCATTTTTTTTTTTGAATATATTGACCCTTTTATTCTTATTTTTTATTCTTTTATTAAATTTTTTAATATTTTTTTTTATTTCGATCAAAATTTTTAATTTTTATTACGCGTTCCTTTATATCTGATCCGAAAATGCCTTTTTATCTTATTTTTCCAATTCTTTTATTAATTATTTTAAAATGCATTCCATTAATATCTTTTTTATGATTATAAATATCCTTTAATTTAATATTAATTATATCATAAATAAAAATGATATCTAATTATTTTATTGATTATTAATATAATATTTTAAATATTATTTCAGAATTTGATTTATTCATTCTATCTGATCATTTATTTTCTTATGATATATCGTGAACATCTTTAATTTAATCCCGAATTATATTAGAATTATTCTCCAATATACTGATATAAACCTTTAATCTTTATCAGATATAATATTTATTGGAATTCCAAAATATTTTATTAATTTTTGAAATATCAATTCGGTTATATAAATTATTTTATATATCTTTTTGAATTATTTAATGATGATATATTTCGTTAATTTATTTATAATAATCATAATTATATCATATTTTAATTTTATTATTAGATCTTCTGATTCTGATAAATTCGTTATAAAATCCATAATAATTTATTTAAATAATCCGTTTAATAATTCTATTAATATAACCATTTCTTTTTTAATTTATATATTATATTTATTTTTTTGATAATATTCATATTTAACGATATAATTTTGGATATTTTTTTTCATTCATTTGAAATGGCAATTTTTTCAAATATTTTTTATAATTTATATAATTTCTGAATATTCATAAAATAATTTATCATAAAATTTCTGAATAATTTTTTTAATTCTTTTTTATAAAATTCTGATTTTTTATTCAGATAATATTTTTTTTTTAAAAACGATAAGAATTATATTAATTTTTTTACAATTTTTTGATAATATATTATTTTTATTAATCTGAAAAATGATCTGATTATTAATTTTTTTGATCATATAATCTGATTTTCAATTTAAAATATTAATTCTTAAATTATTCTTTTCTGATATATATTTAATGACAAATTTATATTATTTTAAAAATTCTGATCATTTAATCTATTATCAATTCAATTATTTGATTATTATAAAATAGACAAAATTTTTATAATTTATAAAAATTTCCAAAAATAATGATCCTTCAATATAGACTCTTTAATATTATAATATAATAATTATGATAAAAAATTTTTTATCATGAATATTATAATTCTATTCTGATTTTGAGAATTTTTTGAAATAATATTTTATTGAATATCATTTTTCATCCGATATTTATTATCATAAACATATTCTTATTATTAAATCGGATATATCAATTTTGATTTATATCAATTCTGATAATTTAATGATTTTTAATATGAGATTTTAAAAATAATTTTTTTTAAATATTTTAAATATTTTTTTTTCATTTTTTTCGAAATTAAATATCTTTCCATTTTTGACTAATTCCATCAGAAATTATATTTTAAAAGAATATTTTTTAATAAATCTTTAATTATAATTAATAAATTCTAAAAAGAATTGAATATTTTTTACATTTTTTAATTCTGATCATTTTTTAATTCTGATCATTTTTTAATTAATTTCATTTTATTTGAATTGATTTAGATTATTCTTATTCCGATTATATAATTTAAAAAATTGATTTTCTTTATCCAAAATTCGTATTTTGATAATTTTAATCGTAAATTCCATTTTTCAAATTCTGAAAATATTTATTTGACATATTATATATATTCTTTTTTTATTTTTGAATAGATCAGAATATTATTTAAATAAATTATGACAAATCTATTAAAATATGATCGTAGAATGTTATTAATAAATATTTAATAACTGGTTAATACATTTATGAATTCGAACAATATAATGAAATATTCAAAATATCCATATCTTATTCGAAACGTTATTTTCCATTCTTCGTCTTCTTTTATTCTGATGAAATTATAGATTTTTAATAAATCCAATTTAATAAATCATTATATATCTAAAAATCTATTTTATAATTCAATTATATTTAATAACAAATATCGATTTTTTATTATTATTTTATTAAATTATTTATAATTAATATAAAATCGTAGATTTTCATTTTTCTTTGATATAAAAAGAATCGGATATTCTATAAATAATTCTGATTTTTTGATAAAATTTTTCTTAAAATTTTTATTCAAATATTTTTTTAATATTTTAAATTTTTTATTGAATAATATATAAATAAACCGAAATATAAATTATTTTTTCATAAAAAATTTTATTTTATGATTTTATGATTAATATTTAAATAATATTTTAATATTTAATTTTTTTTTTAAAAAAATATATCCATTTTTTATATTTCAAAAAAATTCCGGAAATTATTGAATTAATTTCCAAATTATTGAATTAATTTCCAAATTATTGAATTAATTTCCAAATTATTGAATTAATTTCCAAATTATTAATTCTTTGATTTTCTTATTCTATCAGAATATCTGTTATATCCGAATCTGTCTTAATAAAAATTTCGTTTTTCAAAATGATTTATATAAAATAATCATTCATCTTATCTTTTATTATATCTGAATACGAAAATTCTGATATAATTCTATATTTATATTTATCCATTTCCAATTCTTTTAATTTCCAATTAATCATTAAATTATATTATTATAATTATAATAATTCTAATATAATATCATATCTGGCCATAATAATGATATCGAATATAATTTCTTCGATATATTTTATGACAAATATAATTAATAATTGAATTTTCTGAAAAATTTCTCCTATTTTTGGCATTTTTTATTCTATTATTATTTATATCATATATTTTTTATCTTTTAATCTTTTTGATAAATTCAATAATTTTTAAAATTTTTCTGATAAAAAATTTTCATTTATATTTGAATCGATTAATATCATAATTTTATTTTTTATCAATAAAATAATAATATATAATAAATGATTGAATATCTGAATAATATTTAAATCTATATATATATTCTATACGTAAAATTTAAATCATTTTTCTATATTTCATATATTTTAATCATTATTTATTTTATGAAATTTGATAATTATTGAATTATACCGTTATTATTATGATATGAATAATTTTCCTTGTTTTTATAGAATCATTCATTAATCAATATATATTCTTCTTTCTATTTCCAGTATATATAATAAATGATAAAATTACAATTTATTTATGAATCTTTTTCGTATTATTCGAATTTTTTTATCATATGAATCTCGTAATTTTCATTTTCATATTAATAATAATATATTTTTTTATATCTTAAATATTTCCCGTTTACGAATATTTATTTCTGAAAATAATTCTATATCCAATAATCATAAATAGATTATATTAATAGATTCATTCGGATATATTCTATATTTTTTTTTAATAATAATGTATATATAAATATTATTTCTTCCATTTCTTCGTCTATAAGAATTCCTCTTAATTATTGATTTTCGATATATCTTTTATAATTCTTATCATAATATTATTATTATCGTATTTTTTTATATTTTAAATATTTTGAATTTTGGATATTGATGACATTTTTTTATCAAATATTAATTCTTATTTTTTGATAATCTCAATATTTTCATATTGAATATTCATTATTTCGATATTCTTCTAATTTCATTAATCTTTTATGATCTGAATTTTTGATATCAAACGAAATATTCTTCTATATCTCGAAATTTTTCGTAAATAATTCTATCAAAATCTCAAATTATTTTCGATTTATTTATATTATAATCGTATGAATTGAATAATTAGATATAATATATATTCTAATTATATAATAATCTTCTTGATCTGAATATCTGTTATGATCTCAGGTATTCTTGAGGTCAAGTCTACTTGGGATCAAGGTGGCTTCTGAAATGAGTCGATAAAGGACTGAATTAACAAGAAATAATGATTGATTTGATAATTCAAAATTCTACTGAAAACGTTATCAAAGACTAATTTAAAAAATGACTTTGAATATAATGAGGCCTAAACTGGTTTTATCGCGTTTTTATATATTTATATATTCAATTGACTCACAATTTGAACCATATAAGCCAGAAGTGGGTTTTTATAATTCATGATTTGAGTCATATAAGCCAGAGGTGGTTTCTCGTGACCACAGACGTACGCGTCCCTTTCGATGGTCTTAACACTACTCCTCCCTTCCAGACACATGATCTCAAATATTTATATATTTTGATGACGTATTTCAGATCATCATGACTTCTTCTTCTCGCATTATCAAGACTCGTTCTCAATATTTCTCTATTCGTTGAGAAGAATATTTGTTAAAATTTTCTTTTATTTTTCTTATAATACGTCTTTATTGAAATTATATTCAGAATGATAAAATTTATTATCTAATTCAGAATTTGAAGAAATGTATAGAATATGTTATTAAGGCGGTATCATATGATCTGATTATTTCGGATAAAACATTTGAAAAGATTAATATCCAAATGAATCAATTATGGAATAAAATACAAAAAAATATTAAAATGTAATAAAAGATTACAATACGAATAATTCGTTTGAATTCGTAAATGAATTTATTACGTTATCAATAACAAAATCTTATTATTTAAAAAGTGCAAAATATTGAAAAAATTTATATTAATAAGATAATAAATCTTATACGATAGAATGTGACAGACGAGATTTTCGAAATTCCTGATTTTGATATATCATTTTTGGTTTTTTTTTTTTGAATTTTTTGAATGATTTCGTTCAAAAAATTATTGATGATTTTTCCAAATAAATCCTTTATTCTGTGATTATTTAAAAATAATCATCGATATTTTCGTTTATTATGAAATATTATGATTATTTGAAAAAAAAAGATTAATCTGATTTCATATATCATAATTCTTTTTTTTTTATAAAATTTTTTAATTTTTTATTGATATTTTTTCAGAATATTTATTATTTCTTATGTATTTTCTGAATTCAGATATTCCTTCTATTTGATTAAATATGAATAATTTTGATAATCAAATATTTTTTTTATTTTGAATTCATTCTTTTTTTTTTTAAAAATAGAATATAATTTGATATAATATTGTTGGATCTATTAATTATAATAAAAATATATGAAAAATAGGATATATTTTTATATCTAATAATAATTCGAATTTGAAATTTATCAGATTTTTTCATTTTTGGATTAAAAATGATCTGATTTTGATTAATCTGAATTTTTTAATTGATAATTTATTTTTAAAATTTTTGATAAATAAATATATTTTATCTTTTTTTTTTAATTGAGACGTATTTTTTCCGAATATATTGATTTTAATATCTTTGATAAATTATTAATTATTCTTTTTTTTAATATTTTTTTTTATTTCAATCAAGATTTCCAATTTTTTTTATATATTTTTCTGTATTTGATTTAAAAATATTATTTTTTTTAATCTTTTTTTGATTTTTATTGATGAATCTAAAATATATTTTATTGATATTTTTTACGTAATTATAAATATTCTCTAATTTAATATTAATTATATTATAAATAATAATAATATCTAATTATTTTATTTTTTATTAATATAATATTTTAAATATTATTCTAATATTTGATTTATATATTTCATTTATCCGTCTATTTTTTTATAATATATTATGAATATTTTTAATTTAATTCTAATTTTTTTTAAAATGATATTTTAATAGATTGAAATAAATCTTCGATCTCGATCTGAAATGATATTGACTGATATTTTAAAATATTTGATTAATTTCTGGAATAATAATTCGATTATATAAATTATTTTATATATCTTTTTGAATTATTCAATAATGATATATTTCATTAATTTATCCATAATAATTATGATAATATCATATTTGAATTCTATTATTAAATTTTCTGAATTTGATAAATTTATTATAAAATCCATTATAATTTATTCAAATAATTTATTTAATGATTCGATTGATATAATCATTTTTCTTTTTATTTAAATATTATATTTATTTTTCTAATAAAATTCATATTTAATGATATAATTCTGGATTTTTTCTTTCATTCGTTCGAAATGGCAATTTTTTCAAATATTTTTTATAATTTATACAATTTTTGAATATTTATAAAATAATTCATTATAATATTTTTAAATAATTTTTCTGATTCGTTTTTACGAAATTATGATTTTTCATCCAATTGGTTTTTTTTTTTCAAAAATGATTAGAATTATATTTATTTTTTTATAATTTTCTGATAATATATCATTTTTATTAATTTAAAAAATCATCTGATTATTAATTTTTTTTTATTATATAATCCGATTTTCAATTCAATATATCGGTTTTTAAATTATTCTTTTTTGATATATATTTGATAATGAATTTATATTATTTAAAAAATTTTAATTATTTAATTTATTGTCGGTTCAATTATTTAATTATAATAAAATAAATAAAATTTTTATAATTAATAAAAATTTTTAAAAATGATAATCTTTCAATATAAATCCTTCAATATTATAACGTAATAATTATAATAAAAAATTTTTTATTATAAATATCATAATTTTATTTTATTTCTGAGAATTTTTTTGAATAATATTCTATCAGATATCATTTTTCATTTTATATTTATTATCGTAAATATATTTTTATTATTAAATTAAATATATCAATTTCAATTTATATTAATTCTGATAATTCAATCGTTTTTAATATGAATTTTTATAAATTATTTTTTTTAAATATTTTAAATATTTTTTTTTTGTTTTTTTCGAAAATAAATATTCTTTTGTTTTTTATTAATTCTGTCAATGATTATATTTTAAAAAAATATTTTTTAATGAATTTTTAATTATAATTAATAAATTTTAAAAAGAATTGGATATTTTTTATATTTTTTAATTCCGATTATTTTTTAATTGATTTCATTTTATCTGAATTGATCTGAATTATTTCTATTCTAATTATATAATCTAAAAAATTGATTTTTTTTATCCAAAATTCGTATTTTAATAATTTTAATCGTAAATTTTATTTTTCAAATTCTGAAAATATTTATTAAATATATCGTATATATTCTTCTTTTATTTTTAAATAAATGAGAATATTATTCAGATAAATTATGATGAATTTATCAAAATATAATCATAATATATTATTAATAAATATTTGATAATTGGCTGATATATTCGTAAATCCGAATGATATAATAAAATATTCAAAATATCTATATTTTATCCGAAACATTATTTTCCATTTTTCATTTTCTTTCATTTTAATAAAATTATAAATTTTTAATAAATCCAATTTGATAAATTATTATACATTTGAAAATTTATTTTATAATTCAATTATATTTAATAATAAATATCGGTTGTTTATTATTATTTTATTGAATTGTTTATAATTAATATAAAATCATAGATTTTCATCTTTTTTTGATACGAAAAAAATCGGATATTTTATCAATGATTTTAATTTTTTAATAAAATCTTTCTTTAAATTTTTATTTAAATATTCTTTTAATATTTCAAATTTTTTATTGAATAATATATATATAAATCTGAATATAAATTATTTTTTTATGAGAAATTTTATTTCATAATTCCATAATTGATATTTAAATAATATTTTAATATCTAATTCTTTTTTAAAAAAAATGTGTCCATTATTTATATTTCAAAAGAATTCTGGAAATTATTAAAATAATTTTCAAATTATTAATTTTTTGACCTTTTTATTCTATTGGAATATCCGCTATATCCGAATCTATCATGATAGAGATCTTATTTTTTAAAATGATTTATATAAAATAATCATTTATCTCATTTTTCATTATATTTAAACATGAAGATTCTGATATATTCCCATAATTATATTTATCTATTTTCAATTCTTCTGATTTTCAATTAATTATTGGATTATATTATTATAATTATGATAATTCTAATACGATTTTATATCTAATCATAATAATGATATTAAATATAATTAATGATTATATTTTTTAAAAATTTTTTCTAATTTCTGGCATTTTTTATTTTATTATTATTCGTATTATATATTTTTTATTTTTTGGTCTTTTTGATAAATTCAATTTTTTTCGAAAAATTTTAATAAAAAATTCCTATTTATATCTGAATTGATTAATACCGTAATTTTATTTTTTATTAATAAAATAATAATATATAATAAATGATTGGATATTTGAATAATATTTAGATCTATATACATATTTTATATATAAAATCTAAATCATTTTCTTATATTTTATATATTCTGATTATTATTTATTTTATAGAATTTAATGAATATTGAATTATATCATTATTATTATAATATGAATAATTTTTTTTATTTTTATAGGATTATTGATTAATCAATATATATTCCCCTTTCTATCTTCAATATATATAATAAATAATAAAATTGCAGTTTATTTATAAATTTTATTTGTATTTTATTAATTTTTTTACCGTATGAATTTCGCAATTTTCGTCTTTATATTGATAATAATATATTTTTTTATATTCTGAATATTCTCCATTTATAAATATCTATTTCTGAAAATAATTTCGTATCCAATAATCATAAATAAATTATATTGATAAATTCATTCAGATATATTTTATATTTTTCTTTAATAATAACGCGTATATGGATATTATTTTTTTCATTTTTTCGTCTACAAAGATTCCTTTTAATTATTGATTTTTTATATATCTTTTATAATTTTTATTATAATATTATCATTATTTCATTTTTCTATATTTTGAATATTTTAAATTCTGAATATTAATAACGTTTTTTTATTAAATATTAATTCTTATTTTTCAATAATTTTGATATTTTAATATTAAATATTCATTATCTCGACATTTTTCTGATTTTATTAAATATTCATAATTTAAATTTCCAATATTAAATAAAATATTTTTTTATATTTTAAAATTTTTCATAAACAATTCTATTAAAATTTTGAATTATTTTTGAATTATTTATATTATAATCGTATGAATCGGATAATTATATATGATGTATATTCTAATCATATAATAATTTTCATAATCTGAATATTTTAATATTTCTTTTATATATTATTGAAATATGAATTCTATAACCGGTCATTTTTATATAATTCATTTATTTTATTAATTGATCTACAATTCATATATTCATCTTTTTTTTTATATTTCTTATAGATTCTTTGATATTGAAGATTGATTATTTCTTTTATTATCATTTTATTGATCGAATTATCATTCGTTTTTTTTATTGGATATTCTTTAAATAATTCTTTTTATCAGAATATTTTCATTTAAATTATCGATTAAAATCATATTAATTTTTTTTTCATAATTACGATTTTTTATTATATTATATTCGATTTGAATTGATAATTTTTTATAAAATATTTCTTTTTTTTTATAAAAATAATATTTTTTATTTTGAAATTCTTTTTTAAAATAAATATTATTTTTTTTATTTTTTTTTTTGATAAAATTGAAATTCATCAGATTATTATAATCATTATTTTAAATTCGTGAATTTTTTCATCCAATGATTAATTTATAATTTTTTTTTTTTTTAGAATTCTTATATATAATTTATCGTCTAATTTGATTATAATTTTTATTAAACGTAATAGAATATTTATGATATTCATATAATGTATTAATTCGTCCTTGATATTATTTTTGAATTTTCTATAAAATATGAAATGAAATATTTCATTATTCCATTCAATTTACTGAACGTATTTTTGGAATTTAATTATATAATCAATCGCAGAAATTTTTTATTTAATATTTAAAATGATTTATTCGATTATCATTTATTAATTAAATATTCTGAATATTTTATTAATTTCTTTTTTAAATATATTAAAATTCTGAAATATATTATTGATTATCTGATTTCTGATATCATTCATATAATTAATAAAATATAATCAGATTCAATAAAAATTTTTTTTTTTATAAATATATTTATAAAAAAGAATTGATTATTTGAAATAATATTTTCAAATATAAAACATAATTATATGATATTGAATCAATTTTTTATTTTAAAATGATTTTTATAAAAATTATTAGATTTTCTGATTTTTCCATTAAATCGTGATATAAATCGGATTTTTCCGGTCTAAAATACGTTATCGTTATTCTATAATTATTCTTATTAATTCATTTTAAAAATATTTAATATATTATGATCTCAGATATTTTTAAAATCAAATCTATTTAAAATCAAAATGATTTTTAAAATAAATAAATAAAAAATTAAATTAATAAAAAATAATAATTAATTTAATAATTCAAAATTCTATTAAAAACGTTATTAAAAATTAATTTAAAAAATGATTTTGAATATAATAAAATCTAAATTGATTTTATCACGTTTTTATATATTTATATATTCAATTGGTTCATAATTTGAATCATATGATTCAGAAATGAATTCTTATGGTTTATGATTTAAATTATATGAATCAGAAGTGGGTTCTTATGGTTCATGATTTGAGCCATATGAGCCAGAGGTGGGCTCTCATGACTCATGATTTGAGCCATATGAGCCAGAGGTGGTTTCTCGTGACCACAGACGTACGCGTCCCTCTCGGTGGTCTTAACAATATCTCAACATTTTTCCCATATATTACTGAAATATGAATTCCGTGACTGGTCATTTTCATATAATTTATTTATCTTATTAGCCTATTCGTGATTCATATATTCGTATTCTTTTTTATATTTTTTATAAATTTCTTAATATTGAGAATTGATCATTTCTTCTATCATTATTCTATAGATTGAATTATCATTCATTTCTTTCATCAAATATTCTCTGAACGATCCCTTCCATCAGAATATTTTTATCCGAATCGTTAATTAAAATCATATTAATTTCCTTTTTTATAATTATGACTTCTCATTATATCATATTGGATTTGAATCGGCAGTTTTTCGTAAAATATTCCTTTTTTTCATAAAAATAGTATTTTTTATTTTTAAATCCTTTTTTAGAACGAATATTATTCTTTTTTTTTTCTTTTTTAACAAAATTAAAATTCATTAAATCATTATAATTATTATTCTAAATTCGTGAATTTTCCCATCCAATGATTAATTTATGATTTCCTCTTTTTTTTAAAATTCTTATATATAATTTATTATTTAATTCGATTATAATTTTCATTAATCATGATAGAATATCAATAATATTCATATAACGCATTAATTCATTTTTAATATTATTTTTAAATTTCTTATAAAATATGAAATGGAATATTTCATTATTTCATTTAATTTATTGAACGTATTTCTGGAATTTGATCATATAATTAACCGTAAAAATTTTTTATTTAATATTCCAAATGATTTATTCAATTATTATTTATTAATTAAATATTCTGAATATTTTATTGATTTCTTTTTTAAATATTTCAAAATTCTGAAATATATTATTGATGACCTAATTTCCGATATTATTTATATAACTGACAAAATATAATCGGATCTAATAAAATATTCTTTTCTTTATAAATGTATTCATAAAAAAAGACTGATTATCTGAAATAATATTTTCAAATATAAAATATAATTATATGATATTAAATCAATTTTCCATTTTGAAACGGTCTTTATTAAAATCATTAGATTTTTTGATTTTTCCGTTAAATCATGATATAAATCGGATTCTTTTAATCTGAAATACACTATCATCGTTCTATAATTATTTTTATTAATTCATTTTGAAAATATTCAATATATTATGATTTTAAATATTTTTAATATCAAATTTATTTAAAATTAAAATGATTTCTAAAATGAATCGATAAAAGACAGAATTAATAAAAAATAATAATTATTTAATAATTCAAAATTCTATTAAAGACGTTATCAAAGATTAATTTAAAGAATGATTTTAAATATAACGAGATTATAATAATTTTATAATATTTTTATATATTTGATTGTTCATCAGTATTATCGTGATCCTTACGTTCAATCTAATGAGCCTCACCGTGGGTCGGGTGATGCTCACCCAGGGCTGCGTGAGCAATCCCTTTAGGTACCACACTGGTTGGTTACTCCCTGGCGGAGTGTACCCGCATGACCGTGGGGTCGTAACAATTATGAATTGTAAAAAATTTGTGATTTTCATTTATAAATGATGGAAGAATAATTATTTAACGATATAAATATTCTAAAATAAATATCCAATTTAAAAATTATAAAATCCAGATTTCAAAATGAAATTCCAGTTTTTTTTAAATTCAGATTTGATATTTATTTTTATAAAAATTTTGATATGAATGATTTTAAATACGATAAAAAATTCGAATTTGATAATATAATTAATCGTGATTTTAATCAATAGATTAATTTCATTATTATATATATATATATTAAAAACGAATATAATACGATATCTAATAATTAAAATAAATGGAATAAATATATAAATATACTGATTAGAATAATTTTATTTTTTTTATAAAATTCATTGAATTCGGCTGATAAATAATTTTCATATCCATCAATAATCAATAATTGATATACATTTTTAAAATAATCTTTTATATGTTTATTAAAATATCGAATCCAATCTAAATTTATTTCATTATTAATCTATTTATTAGAAATAGATTTAATAATCCAATTATCAGAAAAATTCGATTTGATGATCTAATTCATAAGATGATAGATATTTTGAATAATAATAAATGGCGGAATATATCAATCTTTTATATTAATATATTCAATAATTATAATTCATTTCCAATTATTTGATTATATAAATTTGATTTTATCATGTCTTTCGGCGCATATTATCATCATTAACGCGATAATTATATCCATCATAAAATCTATTTCGTCAAAATTATAGATATTTTTTATATATTCTATATTTGTTTATTATATTTTATAATAATTCAAATCAATCCGAAATAATTTTTGAATTTTTTTATAATGTTTTTTAATAATTATATAGACAGATGAATTTGATTTTAAAATCTGATTATGTATTAATAAAACGTTTTATTCAATATTTGTTAATAAATTTATCTCCGCGCGAATTTAATAAAAAATTGGTCATATTTTTTATATTAGAAAAATATAATAAAAATCCTTTTGAATCTTGATTAAATATATATTTGATTAACGATTATTCTTTTAATTGATCTAATTTATGATATTATAATTGAATTGACGCGTATTATTATCGATGATGAATTCTATCGTTTAAAGAATTTTATGAGATATTATAATATTTCATAATCACGCGTTGATTTAAATTTTTATCAAAAAATTTTGTAATTTGAATTATATTAATAATAAGAATAATATTCTCTTTTTTGAAATAAATTGATATAATGGTTGAAAAATTATGACGTGACAAAAATTTAAATGGTTTTCTGATGCGGATTTTGACCGACTGACTGATATGACCGGCTGAATGGTGAACCACGTTATCTTTATTTTATATTATTTTAATTTATAATAAATATTAATTAATCAAATACAATTTAAATCATTAAAAATATAAAAAATTTAATTTATATTATATTTATAATTATAATATTAAGATTTATATAAATAAATTCAATAAAGAATATTTTAAAAACAATTTTATAAAATAAATATTTATAATAAATAATAAATATATATATGTAATAATTAATAATTATAATTCTTGATATGATTTTATTATATTTTATATTTGATAATTTATTCAATTTATTGATTTTTTTATTTAATATTTTTATTAATAATTTTTTGATAAATATCTCAGAAGTATTTTAGTTATTAAAAATAATATAATTTTAAATAAAAATTATATTATTAAAAAATATAAAATATCTTTTTATTAGATTAATTAAAATTAAAATATATTAAAATTATAAATATATAAATGATTGATTTTTTTTCTGAATTTATTTTTAATTATTTTAATAGATTTTATTATTTAAATCATTTTTTTAATATATAAAATAATAATAAATTTAATTTTTTTTATTATTATAATCATTATAATATTTTTTTATTTATTGATTTAATTTTATAATAATCAATTATTTTATAATAAAAATATTTAAAAGATAATAAAAAATAAGATATAATATGCTATAAATATTCTAAATAAAATAATTAATAAAATACCAAATTTTTATAACGTATCTGCATAGCGAGCGGAATAACATAACAAGCGGAACACCGCTCCGTATTTATACGAACTTTTCTTTTTGACGCGACTTTTCTTTACATATAAAAATAAAAATATCTTCTAAAAAAAGTAAAATGATTATAATTCTCGAAATTTTAAAAAAAGACCAAAAATTTAATGTATAAAAAATTGTTTAAATTTATAAAATCTCTCATACGATATTAATTATTCGACGCGACGGTCAATAATTACGATATAATATTTCAATCAATTCAATAAATCTTATTAAAATAAAAATAAAAAAATTCTGAATTATATTATAAATCTAATTAATCGCGATTTTTCGTTTAAATAAAATGATATATAAAATATGACTGATTATTTACGCGAAATTCAAAACGCATCATATATTAGATTTTGATAAATTATAAATTTTATATAATAATAATCATTATTTAAAATACGATTCTGATAAAAAATTAATTATCAAAAAATATTAATTGAAAATCCTATAATTATATAAAACTGATTTAATTTTATATATAATATAATCAATAAATATAGAATTATTAATATCGATATTTATAATTTTAATAAAATTGATTTTTTAATAGAAATATTATTATATATAAAAATTATTATTATTTCAGATTATAAAAAAAGATTTCATATAAAATAATCTAATAATTGAAAATGGATTTCAATAATTCAGAATATTTATATAAATGATTAGATATTATCTTTATATATTATTATAAAAAACAAATATCATTTCCTTTTTTAATATATAAATAACGAATTTTTTATTATCTGATGAATTTATTTAAATATAAATAATTGAATAATAAATGAAATTAATCTAGATTAATTATAATATTTTAAAAAATTTACAAAATTTTATATGATTAAAAAATATCAATTTTTAATTTTCGATAAATATAATAATTATCATTCTTTTGAATTTGATAATTATTATCAAAAAATGGATATTATTATTTTTTATATATCTTCATATTCATCATATATTTTTCAATTTTTTGATATAAAATATTTTGATCTTTTAAAAATTTTATACAACAAAAAAATTGAATATTTAATACGATTTCAATTTATATATATTATAAAAGACGATTTCTTTTTCATTTTTAAAAAAACATTTCTTATCTTAATAAATGAAAGAAATATATAAACAAAATTTCGAATAATTGATTTTATTTTATATAATTTAAAATAAATAATCAATTAATTAGATTTTAAATCTAAAATATTTATATTATCAAATTCATATTTAATAAATATCATATTTATAAATTCAAATATATTTAAAATTATAAAAAATATAATACGAAATTCTATAAATCTGAAATTTAAAATTATAAAATCATAAAATAATTCTTCAATTCAATTATATAATTTAATTAATATATAAATAAAAAATATTTCAAAATTAATATATGAATTGATATTATTAAAAATAAAAAATAAAAATTTTCGTATAATAAATAAAATATTAAATAAATATCAAAAAATTAAAAAAATTCGATTATATATTGACGGATCATTTAATATTTCAAAAATAAATATATTATAATTATAAAAAAATATGATTAAAATTAAAAAAAATGATATATAAAAAGAATGATCATATAAATGGCAAAAATCCGTGTGTATGATATTATAATAATTATAAATAATCTGAATATTATATACGAATATGTCAGATAAATTTTTTAATCTCTGAAAAAAAGAATAGCGATTAATTTTCATAATTATAATATAATATTATTGTGTTAATAAAAAAAAATTCGTACGAATGCGGAACGGTATTCCGCTCGCTATGCAGATACGTTATATGACAATTTTATATTTTCTAAATTAAATAGAGTCGTCCACGGTCATTTGGACAGCCCCATCATTTGGACAGCTCTGTACATGCGCGCCGCATATGATCAGTCTGCGATCCTCATACACTTCATCATGACAATTCAAAATTCTTTCAAAAATATAGAATTTGAAACTAGAATTCAATCTATTCTTATTGCATTTTCTGAAAATCAATTTTTATCTGTTATTGAGGTTACACGTATATTCAAAATATCTAAATCAATATTAACGCGTAAATGAAACGGCGGTATCTTGTATACAAAAATCAATGAATTAATTTAATTTCTAATAAATACCGAAGAATTGATTTTAATTCATTAGATCAAACGATATATTAATATAGAAAATCCAATCATACGTTTATTATTATTAGAATTGGCTGAATTTTTATGAAAAAAGCGCGTTCATTATATATCTTATCTACGTTTTATATATTTTTTTTTAATTCAATTAATATTAATTGGATCGATTATTTTTTCAAACGATATTCTGAGATTATCAATATATATATCCGTCAATTAGAATCGATTCGTATAAATGGTATAATTAAAATGATAATAAATCACTAATTTGATGTATTTAAAAAATAATAAAAAAAATATGAATATAATATTATAAATATTTATAATATAAATAAATCAGAATTTAATATTAAAAAAGAATAATCATTTAAAATATTAATTTATTTTAATATAAAAAAAAAATAAAAAATTATAATAGATAAATAAGAATAGATTATAATGATTGAATATATCAGTATAATAAATGAAATACTGCCGCCTTTTTTGATTTTCAAAAACGCATAATTCAATACGCGTTAAATTAGCGCAAATATATTATCAGAATATCATTTTATAATAAATAAAAATAATTGAATATTAAATGAATTGGAATTATATTGATTAATCAAAATTTTCAATTCTTTGATATACGAATAATATGTGAATCGTAGACGTCTTTTTATCACAAATGGCCACGACAGCCATATTCAAATCAAATTTATCATTTATTATATCGATAATAAAATCAATCTTATGATCATATTATTATATTATTTATATATATTTCAATCATTTAATATGGATATATTTACTGCGTTCAAACGGTTCTATATAAATGAAATAATTGTATTTTATAAATTCAGTATATAATATATATTTAAAACAGAATGAATTGAAATATTCATTCATATATATAAAATGATTATAATAAAAGAAAATATTTATATTAATTTTCGAAATATAGATATATTATCATTGAATCGTATACGAATTTTAAATGAATTATTTATTATATAAATTACGTCTATTTCAAAAGAATTTATATCATCCAATTCAGTCAAATTGGATCATATATTATTGAAAAACTCTTCTTCAGAAATTATTGAATTTAATAAATCAAATAAAGAATTCATAAAAATATTAAATAAAAATAACGTAATTGAATCGCTTATGAAATGATATATGGAACGCATAACACGTTTATACGAATCACAAAATATCATAATTATCATTATAATTAAATAATTGACAGATCAATCAGAATTTTTTGATAAATAAAAATATAATATTAAAAATAAAAGAATTGAATTAAAAGAAATTAATATATATATAATTATGATTATATTACGAATTATATATGAAACGGAGAAGAAATTATATATAAAACGTCATCATGAATGATCAATAAAAACTATATTTAAAAAAGAAAAATCGGAAATAATAATTTTTGTATCTAATGATTCATCAGATAGTTCAGATTTGGATTTGGAGATGTGGGTGCGAAACGCATGAGGATCGCAGATTGATTGTATGCTGCGCGCATGTACAGAGCTGTCCAAATGATGGGGCTGTCCAAATGACCGTGGACGACTCTAATAAAAATCAGAAATATGAATTTATTTTATTGATTTCTCATCACTATATCAATTTAATGGGGATTTGTATGTGTGGAACATCTTCGGCGAAATTATGAACCATTTTGGCCCACTTGGCGTTATGGCCGACCGAGAGGGTCTCAGTGGCTAAAAGTGCTTGCCGCACAAGGCTTATTTCAGTGATTTTGTTATCCCATTGGTTACTTCTGGAGCTTACCGAAACCTTTAGTACGATGAGAACATTCATTTCAAAGAAAATCAAGGGTGAGATTACCGGGATGGGTATAGACTCTGCGATAAAAAGGTGGCTAATCCGATATGATCAGGTCTGTTTTAGCTTTGCCCCTTGTTTCGGCGTTGATGCGAGTCCAGATTCAATGGGACAGCACAAGGCTGACAAGATAGATGTAGGAAGTATAAGATTGCTCCATGCGCTCTTTGCCCACGGTCGTCGTGCTTCTCCTCTCATCCCCAGCAATAGCTCTAGGTCTTCCTCCCAATCCATTTTGACTGCAAGCACAAAATTTCTCTTGCGTAGCGGGTGACCTTAGCAATCTGTATCCCACTGCAGATGAGTTTGCCACTGAGAAGCCTTCAAAATGCTGGTGAATATAACGTGGGGTGGATTGCTCCTTTACCGATCGAACGAGCTGCCATAGAAGCTTTGCTGGATGAACAACATGGCAAGCCGCTCGACTTCGATCAACCACCTACTGAAAAGCTTTCGTACTCGTGGGGCAGCTTGGGAGAGCACAATATTGTCATCGCGTCACTAAAAGCGGGTCAGTATGGCTTAGTGTCGGCTGCAGTGTTGGCCTCTGCGATGCTCTCTTCATTTCCCGAAATCAAATTCGGCCTATTGGTTGGTATTGGTGGTGGCATCCCCCGAATGGACAATGACGGGGAGATTGACATACGACTCGGAGATATTGTTATCGGCGAACCATCAGGAAGCACTGGAGGAGTCATCCAGTATGATCTCGTCAAAGCTATACCTGGTGCTAAGTTGGAACGGAAAGACTTCCTCAACTCACCGCCTGAAGTTCTCCTTTACGCATTATCAAATTTGAAAAGTCAACATGAGCAAAGGCCATCAGAAATTTCCAAGACCCTTGAGCAAATGGAAAGCCGGAACCCGTACATGTTCAAAAGAAGGCCAGGTTTCACAGGATTTGGTTACCAAGGAGAAGGTAACGACAATTTGTTCAAGGCCGATTTTACACACCAGCGAGGCCGCGATTGTTGTAATTGCTCAGACAGCGAGAAGATACCGCGGGAAGCCAGGACGTCCACCGACCCTGTCATTCACTACGGCACCATTGCTTCAGGCAATACTCTTGTGAAGGATAGTTACTTCAGAGAAAGAATCCTTGAACATATTCCTGCCGAGTGCATTTGTTATGAGATGGAAGCAGCTGGTTTAATGAATAACTTTCCATGTTTAGTGGTTCGGGGTGTATGCGACTATGCCGATTCGCATAAAAATGATCGATGGCAACGATACGCTGCTGCAGTAGCAGCTGCGTATGCAAAGGAGTTGCTTTCATATGTACCCGTGCATCATCTCCAGCAAACGCCCAGAGCTCTAGACAGAATGCAGAGGACATTAGAGCAACGTGAGTAATATGCTGCCTCTCCCGTTAGATAACTCTCTTTGCTCGTTCACACCACTTGCGTCCTACAGCTCTTTCTGGTAGCAATTTCTTGGTATCTCATAGGTATCTTACAAGCCACTGTATGCTAAGGACAATATTTGTATTGCTAGATTGCTGTTCGGATGCATAAAGCCTCTGGCGTTGACAATGGTAAACTCAAAGGGAATAAGTAGAAGACATAGAGCTGAAAACATTACTTTCGTATTCATTAGTGTCGTTCGAGATCTTGTTACTAACTATCTTGATAGTCTCGGAGGACGTAAGCGACATTCGCTCCAGCGTAAGACGAGTAGAGCGACATAGCAAAAGCTCTCAAGACCAAGAAATACTCGAATGGCTCTCAACAACCGACTATGCTCTCCAGAGAAATGACTTTATGTGCAGGCTGGAGGCGGGAACAGGGAGATGGTTTCTGGACTCACCCGAGTTCCAACGTTGGCAAGGTCACAGTCGTAATACCCTTTTCTGCCCTGGTATGCCCGGGGCTGGTAAGACTATGATCATGACAATTGTTATCGATCACCTACAAAAGAAGTTTCAGCATGATTCCACTGTCGGTATTGCATACGTCTACTGCAATTTCAGAAGGGGACAAGATCAGAAGCCTGAGGATCTGCTCTCAAATCTATTAAAACAGCCAATACAAGAACAAGACAGGATCCCCCAGGGAGTGACAAATCTTTACAACTTCCATAATAAAACAAGAACGCGACCGACATTCGATGACATAGTCAAAACGCTAAAAAGCATCTTAAAGGAGCGTTCAAGAGCCTTTATTTTGGTAGATGCGTTGGACGAATACCAAGCATCTCACAGCGGATGGAAGAAGTTCCTTTCTGAGATCTTAGAACTTCGAACTTGTACCACGATAAATGTCTTAGTAACCTCAAGACCGAATTCGGAGATCAAGAACCAGCTCAGCGGGAGCGTGAACCTCGAGATTCGCGCAAAGGAAGAAGACGTAGGAAGCTATGTCGATAGTCACCTATCGGAGCTTCCGGCATTTGTTTCTTCTCGCCCTCACTTACAGGGGCAAATTAAAAGAGCCATTGTGACTGCCGTGGATGGAATGTAAGAATGCCTTCAGAGCAGGAAACGAAAATTTACTTAAATTTGTTAGGTTTCTTCTCGCACAACTGTATCTGAACTCCCTTTCTGGACAAATGTCTCCAAGAGACATGAAGATAACGTTAGAAAGGTTGCCATCAGGATCTGGGGCGTACGACTACGCGTATAAGGAGACAATGCAAAGGATTGAGGGACAGGTCCCTGGCCGCAAAAGACTTGCGCTACAAACTCTCTCTTGGATCACTCATGCTCAAAGGCCGCTCTCACCTCTGGAACTTCGACATGCTCTGGCCATAGAACATGATTCACCAAAACTTGACGAAGAAAACCTTCCTGATACGCATGACTTAGTCTCCGTATGTGTGGGATTGATAACTGTGGATCACCGGAGCAATGTCATTCGTCTCGTCCATTACACCACACAAGGTTTCTTTGAGAATAACCAGCATCTTTACTTTCCGGATTGTCACATTAAAATTGGCGTAATTTGTGTGACTTACCTTTCATTCGACACTTTTAGTACTAGATATTGCTCGACTCAAGAGCAGTGTAACGCGCGACTGAAAAAAAATCCTTTTTACGAATACGTTACCAAATTTTGGGGCCACCATGTTCGACAAGGTTCTCTAGAGACTAACCCTGCAACCCTCCGACTATTTAGCAGTCAACCAAAGGTATCTGCTGCGGCCCAGTTTACAATGGCTGAATATTTCGGGAGGATGTCCGACACTCGAAGTGAAGGATGGAACGGGGTGGCACCAGAACATATCGTAGCTCATTTCGGATTTTGCGGCCTGATGGCATATTTGCAAGGATTACCAGGCTCTGACATCAACAAATCCGACGTAAGAGGACAGACTGCGCTCTGGTATGCGTCAGAGAGTGGACATGCTACCATGGTGGACTTACTAGTGAAGGCAGGTGCTCTCCTGAATGACTCGTCTCCTAATTCTCCACTTATTCCTGCTTGTCGCCACGGTCACTATCAAGTTGTTCAGCTGCTGCTTGAGAGCGGCGCCAATGCAGGAGGTCGATGGGGAGCAACAGCACTTGGCGAGGCTTCAGAAGCTGGTCATGACCAGATTGTTCGGATTTTACTCGATAATGGTGCTGAAGTGAATAGAAGTAGTGGATGGAGCAGGAGGACAGCACTTTCCAGAGCTTCGGAGGCTGGTCATCACCAAATTGTTCAGATTTTGCTCGGTAAGGGTGCCGATGCGGATATAAATGGTGATTTCGGGAGAACAGCAGTTTCTGAAGCTTCAGCAGCTGGTCATAGCGAGATTGTCCAAATGCTGCTCGATTACGGTGCCGATGTGGATAAGACAAATGATCTTGGGGAAACAGCACTCTCCGAAGCTTCACAGGCCGGTCGTAACCAGATTGTTCAGATTTTACTCGATAACGGTGCCGACGTGAATAGAGGTGACATATGGGAGGAAACAGCAATTTTTAAGGCTTCAGCGCGTGGTCGTGACCGGACTGTTCAGATGCTACTCAGCTATAATGCCGACGTGAATAAGATAAATGAGTTAGAGCAAACGGCACTCTCTGAAGCTTCACGAGCTGGCCATGACCAGATTGTTCGGATTTTACTCGATAATGGCGCCGATATAATTTTTTTTCCTCGTGAGGATGGGTCTAATCGAGTTGCTTGAAGCTGCTTCAGAGCGTGGCAATGAGCCAATTGTTCGAATGCTACTTGATAAATGTGCCGAGTAGTACTGTAACAAGGTCCAAAGGCGTTTAACTTGAGCTCTGTACAGGCAGCTGTAAGATCGAGAGAGAGCTGTTATTGGCACGGCACGTATAGGTCTCTTCATTGATTGCGCAAGGGTGCTTTTGGTTATCCTCGGAGTTTTCCATTTTGGTAAATAGCTCTCTACATGACCTTACTAAAACGTAGCGTCACTCTCTACAGCCATAGAGTGCTATGGTCGCACGTTGTTGTTCCGAATTAGAATCGAACAGATCTCTTGTCGCTTTTTGGGATGAGTCGCTCTTGACTACTCTACATAGTAATCGTTGTGCTGGGGAATCAATGGCTGGATTTGGCGTTTGGGAAGACCTTTCTCGTTCGGGTACGACTACATCGCTACCTCCAGTGTGCATGTCATCGCCCCTGTCGCCATGGCCCGCGACAAAATAAATGAAATGCATCATCTATTAGAATACGTTTTCTTTTTTGTCTGCATATCTTTCAGCTGTCAAAAAAAAAAAACAAGGAAAGGGGAGAAAGGAAGGAAAAATAAAAGGCGCTCCAGTGCATCGAGGTAAACACCTTTTAAACTTTAACAATCCCATATGCCCTCGGCCCAAAGGCAGCTCTACATACGTCATAATCAATTCTGAGGTATTCCCTTGTTACCTCAAAGTTTGAGCAGTCTGTCCCAAAGTCCATTTGTTTGAATTACCTTTTTTTGGGGTTTCTTTTTTTTCCCCCTCGACTTTCAATTATCGTTATTGCCGTGTTTTACAGGAATCATGAGATTTTCACTCTTCTGCTTTACAGGTCTTTTTGCAGCCATTCCATTGAATGCTGCCTACAAAGATAATCCAGCCACAATGCTGGACGACCATATTGCATAGTCTGTCTACGCACACAGAGTTGATAGCCACGAACTAATGAAATGTAGTGGTAAACCAATGGTAAAAGTATACCCACCCAGCCGCGATCCCAATCAAACGACCAATCGAAGTACCCTAGATCCTCGTTTCACAAATCGCAGTTTTGGAAATCCTAACAGTACTTGCTCTGGCCAACAAGCCCTCATTAAAAGAGGTCACATGCGTCCTATCATTCGATGTCCGGAACAATGTCATGAGACGTATCCGGAATACAATATGCCGGCAGATGCTACAAATTTTGTCATGTCTACACGTACGGATATGGGACCTAGAACGTGGGCTCTTAAATGCAGCACAGTTTCTGTTGAACAGGCGAACGAATCAAACACGCGCTTTTGCCACGGCATGTGTATGGAACACGAGCTCAGTTTCGACGGGCCCATCTCTGACCCAAGAATTTCCAAGCGGGCAACTTGCGTTTCTGAAATGTCCGTCAAAATGCTGAGCCCGAAATCAGTAGTTCGTTCACACGCTCGCTATGCCATGGTCCGACTTTCCCCTTCGGATACAGATGGGTAGGAGTTTTCCACACACTGTGCACAGGCACACACCGTGCACACCCCACGAAATTCTCAACACCATGGATTCGAACTCAAATATTTCAACAACCACAATAGCAATTAATATGGGAGTATTTTTAAAATGTAGCTGAAATTCATGCCAATAAGAATCACCGTTAAATTTAATCATTAAAGTGTTGTGGACGCTGTCGGCGACGCTGAGGGCGGATAGGATGAGAAGCCGAATCAAACTCATTCAAATACTTCTTATCATCCAACATCACGTTTTGAAACTTTTCAGTTAATGTAATAATATTTCGCTGTGGTGTCTTCTTTCGTTTCGTCTCATTTCGGAGTTGTCTTATCACAGCTCGCTGTTCCTGAGCCCCCTGTTTTCGCTGTTGTTCAATTTGACGCTGTCGCTGACGCTCCTATTGAGCTGCCTCACGGTCGCGTTTACGTTGCGCTTTCATCTCATCTTTTAATTGCCTAACAGCAGCTTGTTCAACTTTCTGAACATCCTGTTATTGTTTTTGGAGTGCTTCCTCTTGTTCCTTATGTTGTTGTTGCTCCTGAGTTAGCTGAATTTTGTTCGGGTTCCAAAATATGGCACCATCATGTTTAATTGGCATCTTCATGACCTTACGGCGTTTCGTACGCCGCTGTTCCAGTTTCACAGTATCTCTGAGGCCATTATTCTCGTGTTTCATAATACTGTTTTCCATTTCCAATTTGATCCATTTAGTTTCAAATCGATTCAATTCATTTTTGAACGAGATGCTCAAATTTTGCTCCAGTTCCGATTTTAACTTCCGCCAGCGTGATTTCGTAATTCGTATTGAGGAATCTGAGGATATTGAGCCATCAGAATGCTGTTGAGAACGAGTTGATATTTGATTAAATATTATTATTGGATCAAATGGATGGAGACCTGTTTTTTCCCATCCGCTGGCGATGTTTTCCTTGGTAAAAGTTTACTGATACGCCTGCCAAAACAGCCCAAAGAAGTCACCTTTCGTAAAATAGCTGATACCTTGAGTTCGTTAAATCCATTCGTCCAAATAATTAGAGTAATATATGGCTAATGGACTGAATAAATTCACATCAAGCGGCTGAAGGCGATGAGTGGAATGAGGAGAATAAATCGCCACCAAGATTCGATTACGATGATAATAATCAAAGAATTTCATTATTACATGATTTCTGTGGCCATCCATTATTAAAAGGCGGTAATGTTTTGTGTCTTTCAGTTTAATTTTGGTGTGTTTATCAAATACTTCCCTTAATCAAATAAATCCGATCACATCGTTCGTCCAATCTATTGGCGACACTGTGAAATTACATTTATGGATAGCCGGATTGAAGTCTTGAAGTCAGGAGTCTTGAATCGAATTCGCTTTCGAATCATAGATAAGCGAAGGAGACAGATTTATTCCGTCCATACAAATTGCTGCCAAAACAATAATCCATTTACGTGAGTTGTCTGTGCCTGATCCACAAAGTTGACCGCTTTCGTAAACTGATTTCGTAAAGATACGGCGCTGTTTATTGATTTGGCCAATGGCGAAGCCTTTTTCGTCTATATTGTAAATATTGGAAGGAGATACATGATATTATTCAATTTTGGCGGCAATCTAATAAAATATTAGTATGAAAATAATACAAAATAAGAATTCGTATCAAATCAAAATAAAATTGAAGTTGTTTATAATTATCTGCCCTCTTTCAAGCGAGATCAAATGAGGATAAAAAGGCTGATTTTAATTTGGTTGGATGATGTTTTGTGAAATGATTTATCCAGTTTTTTGATAACGATTTTTCATATAAATTGGCAGCGAAATTTTATATCATTCGATTAATTGGTGGAATCCCACGATTCGTAAATGTATTAATCCATTTAATTAATATCGCTTCCTGTTGTTGTGAAAGTGTTGCGTTGGCGTTATGAACGCCGATTGCTTTGTCCTGGGTAATTTCTTTGTGGCGCCGCGACAACGTTATACGTTCAACTCCATATGATTTTGCTATCTCGCTGTAATTAGGACACTTCTGCGCATTCGCAGCTGCAATCGCCTCCTCAATCGGGCTCATATTGGTGGTGTAATTCGTGTTTGAATTCGTGGAGTTGAAAAATTTCAGGGTGTGCACGGTGTGTGCCCGTGCACAGTGTGTGGAAAACTCCTATCTACAGATTATGCTGACTCATCCCCCCCCAAAGGGAAAGACGTTTACCCCAAATTTGTTTTATGATGTAGGAAATATTACCCTTGAGGTCCTTGACGATCAGCGTACGCCTACTGGCAGTATGAATAGTTGCACAGATTGTAGCATATTGTCGCTAGTATTCCCGCCATGTACACGCCAGGTCAAGGTGACAGTGTTCCTGTATAAGCCATACGGGCGACCGCAACTGAGTGGCTTTTTCCCGGGAGGTGGACACTTTGGAAGATACACTGAGCTTTAGTCTATGCGTGTGCTTATCTTGTAAGGTTGCCAGAGGCGACGACATGCTTTTTGAACCCAATGGATTCTCTAGAGTGCCTTACTTCTAGGCACGATCATTGGTACTTTTTTTGTTGCAGCGTTATGTGTTGCCTAGTTGTAATCCACAAAGCGTTCTTATTTGAGCCAAAGAGTCCGAAAGGTAGCTGTAACACTGCGGGTTGTACTCAATTTATACGATATCGCCACGCGACCTGATCCTCTAAAATCGGCCCTCCCTATATCATCCCTTTTTTGCGCCTCTAACAATTCACTACATGATCTCAGACTCTTCAATTGTGCTTTGCGTATGAAATTAGTAATTGGTTGGAGCATTTGGCCTTGGCTGTGTCCAGGGGAGCATCTAGATCATTGTGAGACGCCTCCGATCGAAGGGAAGGTTGGCAACGAGATCCGACAGGGGCATGATGATGGATTTCTAGCACATGGGTATTGGTTAGATCTGTGATTTGGTCAGTCGCGTCTTGTTTTTCGGACAGGGGCTTTTTAAAAACTTGAATTTTTACGACGCAAGGCAAATCTACGACAATATCTCTGTTTGTCGAGTCGACTAAAGTTTCGCCATATCGACAGAGGCCTTGCTTTGCCTTTCAAGTTCTCAGTATCGTAACCAATACCTTGTATACACTCAATCAAAGTCTGAGATCTTCCAAAATCGAATCCAGACTAGTTCCAAATTTGGTTAGGTAGCTTTAGAGCATCAGCCTTGCGGCACAGCTCACAGCAGGCAAGCCGCATCACTGGGGAAAGGAGGCCCAACATCTTTCGATCCTTGAGCAATTCCCTAGGGTCCCTAGATAACATACAGAGCCTCCGACATGATTATTGCTCCAAAACATGGTGGCTGGCAGCGGGCGTTCCATGTCCCAACCGTCTCTTGCTGCCAACGTCTGCGCCAACTGCAAGGCGCGCAAGAAGAAGTGCGATAAGCTACTCCCACGTTGTACTTACTGCGTCCGGTAAGATGGATCACCGCGCAATCGCCGTCGATGACACATTTAAGTAATCCTTTTGCGATAGGAAAAGTTTGAGCTGCGGATATGAGCAAGAGCCTCCGCCGCGGACACGCAGTGATGCCGTCCCTCCCCCTTCCATGTCCTTTCAGGCTTTTCCCTTGACCATCCTAACGGAGCCAGAGACGTCATCCGAGGCCAAGCTGTACCTCCAGGTCCAGGGTTTGATCCGCGAGACGGGCCAGTTTCTGGATGATGTGAGCGCTCGCTATTTCCAGGGCATCCATCGTTATCTCCCTATCATCTCTCGAACACGCTTCCACCACAGCCTGATCACGCAAGGCACTACTCCATCTGCCGGGTTCTCTGTCCTTCTTGTGGTCATCTGTCTTATCTCTTCGTTTTCACAGGTGAGCCGGCGCATCAGCCACGTGACGGGTGAAACGCCGCAAGTCGACCGACGCCCTCTCTATCTTGCGGCGAAATCACTCTATGCCCAAGTGCAGGCATGTTTTCGGCCCTCGGTCTATCTGATCCAGGCTGGCTTTTTACTGTCCATCTACGAGTACATAAATGGACGGCCGGATGAGGCGTTCACTTCCATTGCGGGTTGTGCGCGCATGGCCTATGCCGCTCGTATCCACCTCTGCGATCCCTCTGAGCAACAGCTTCCCAAGTCTCCCATCGCGAGCGCAGACACAGACACAGACACAGACACCCAAGTGCACGTGGATGAAGCAGCTAACACGTGGTGGGGAATCGTCATCTATGAGCGGTAATACCTCTATTTCTTTTCCTCGCTTTTTAGACATAACTTCTTCACGATTATAGTACTGATTAATTCTACCAATAGAACATTCCACTGTGATGTGACGGTTGGCGAGCAACCGCTGATTACTATCATCCCTAGTGGACAAGCTCGCCTCCCGACTGAGCCGTCAATTCCAGGGCATAGTGAGCTTTTAGGTCCCGACTCAGTAAGCCATGTACCCGTCTCCTGCCTAACATCTATCGGTGTCGGAGGTTTTAGTCGTGCCGCACAAGCGGCTTGGCTTTTGGACCAAGTTAAAAAAGGCTTCGAAATCCCAAGTCTGGATTCTAGATTGTTCCAACTACAAAGCTTGGATACCACTCTTCAATCATTCCTGGGAACACTAATGCAGCAGAGTTTCGGGAAAGGGAAACTTTTCTGTGAGGCCATAGTTATCACGATCAGGTAAGTCTGTCGGTGGAGTTTTCTTACATTCTGCAAGTCCTCTGCAGCATCTTAACCAGAGACAGAGCGCTATTCGCGCTACACCAGCACATTCTTAGCCAGCCTTTAGAAATCGTAGGCGAGGAGCATCGTTCGCTGAAGGACTGGTGCAAATACTCGAACGCTGCTCTTGACACAGTCACAAAGATTGTCCTTGATGTCGCAGAGGCCGGTGAGAAGTCAGACCCCTACCTAGTCGCACGTGCAGCTCCTGGCCATCCATATCTTATTCGGGCCGCACTCAAGCACATTTACAGCAGGTCAGAGTGGAAAGACAATAGCTTACTGCGGAACGCTGAGGAACGGTTCCGTACATCTCTTGACCAGTTCGGCCACTACTGGAACACAATCGACTTCTAATTGAGCGAGATCTACACAGAGCAAGTGAGAGTGATTGAATGCTCTGTCAAGCTGGATTAAAAAGTGTTCTCAGGAACACTATCTCGCCACCTACGCATACCAGCTTCGTGGCCCGTGACTTACTATGCAGTCAGCCGACCTTTCCGCTTCTCCCTGTCCTTGTTTGCGCCTCTGTCTAGATCGGCACCCACAGTCGTCCGCTGTCCTCATCTGTGGCGATACTTTATTTCCGAGCATTGCTTTTAAAGTGCTCTGGAGGACATGAATTTAGCAGGATCAATCGATAGCAACGTCCGCCTACCTCTCATCCCACCTTCCCATATCGAAACAAAAGGCTCGCAAGGATGCGATAGTGTTTTAACTCATTACCCATTGGTTAATTCCGTGCCAAGGCGAGTACTGATTGGGCTCCTTTCTGTCGTGCTATTATAGCACGATAAAAGGAAAAGAGGAACGATTTGGAGAACAACAGCTAATTGGAAGAGACACACATAATGGTTTATGAATTTACCTTGGAAGTTTTAAGCAGGAATCAAAGGGTATTGCAGGTAGGACTTGTTGATGCAGCGGCCCAAGGCAATCTACAGAGCCTGGAAGCGCTGCTTTTACGCCTGTCTCGATAGCTCATCAATAGAGCATGGGCTTGATGAGACATCTTTAAAATTGTCTCAGTGCACGTTACTTGGGCTCTAGGAAATCACAAAAGCTATGAGCTGCGTGATACTACGGAATATGATTTTTGGATAAAAACACCTGAGCATCCATGTATGTAATCTTTATCCCTTTTATTCCCATGTATCTAAAATCTGTTCGTCTGTTATCTATCCTTGCTCCTAATAACTTTCTATGAGAACTTTATCTATGCCAGGAAACGCATCAACAAATCTGAGAAACCGCGAGGAGACTTTGTCTCTTTAAAAAGCCCGATTGCTTTTACATAGTAATATACTTCATTACAAGGCCGCCACCCACCATCACCTTTCTCTGCGGAGTCTCAATATATTCCCTTGCCTTAGTCGTATACAGAAGTAGTCCGCTTAGAAGGACGGCAAAATCGAAACTTGTCCCTGTGCAGTGATTGGCCAAGACCTCCTTGCAGACTTGCTGACAATAGAGCAGGCTGGCGAAGGCTTTTGGCACCCTAGCTGAAGCTAAGAAGGGCAAACCACTCACTAGTGACGCCGCACGCATCATCTTAATGCCAGATTCTCTGAATCACTGGTCGAGTTCCTTGACAACGTGTTCAGGCGGTATAGTTAGGCAGGGTCTATTCTGATGTGGGTTAGTTGGCTTAGCCTGGCGGCCGTTTCTTGTCTTACTGTCGGCCGCCGCTAAACTACTTGTGTGCCTTTAAGAACAAGATTAGAAGCAGTGATAGGAACCAGATCGTTAAAGACGCCGGCTCAATACTCGTACAGAGATGGTTCCTTCCTGCTCACCGGTCAACAGTCAAACATCGTCAGATATATAATTCACCAAAGTTCGCACCAGGAGATAAATTTACTTTGACATCTATAATTTACAATACATCATTCTGATTCCATTATCGAATAATTCCCAGCGCACATGATGTCATCTTCATTTGATTCAAGTTCCATTTTCCGGGTTGACGGTATAGTGGCTGTCATCACTGGAGGAGGCTCTGGTCAGTCTAGCTGGCCATCAACCATCGCCATCACTGATGGCAGTCGCCCTTGCTTATTCATTTCTAGGTATCGGCCTTACTATGGCAAGGGCTCTCGCCTTTAATGGCGCTCGGAAAGTCTATCTCCTGGGACGCCGTCTGGAAGTGCTCAAGAAAGCGGCTGAAGAGCACACTTGTCTGGCTCCGCTCCAATGCGACGTGACCTCCAAGAAAGATCTTCAGGCCGCTGTTGACCAAATCGCCGCCGAGGTCGGTTATGTCAACCTCGTCATTGCCAATTCGGGCACTCTCGGACCTACAGAGCGCTTTAATCCAGCCCATTCACTGCCGGAGCTGCGGGAGAACCTTTTCACCAATCTCTCCATGGACGGAATGAACGAGACGCTGAGCATTAATGTCACAGCCGCCTTCTTTACTATGACAGCCTTCCTCGAGCTACTCGACGCGGGCAATAAAAAGGCGCTGGAAGGGGGTTTTGGAAAGCCACTCAAAGAGGGCAGCAGCGTGCCTGCCATCCAGAGCCAGGTCATCTTTACGGCCAGTATATCATCTTTTAGCCGACATTGGGCATCACCGCCTCCGTACTTAGCAAGCAAAGTGGCCATTATGCAGGTGACCAAGCATGCCAGCACACAATTGGCTAGGTTTGGCATTCGCGTGAATGCCATTGCTCCGGGATGTAAGTATCTCAAGTCGCTGGACGGTATGGCCGGACTGAAAATATCAGAATGCTAATGCAAATGTTCAAAGTGTACCCCTCGGACATGGCTTTCTCATTGATAAGCCACCGAAACCCGGAAACGGAGTCAATCGATGATCAGAACTTCATCCCTGCTAGGCGGTTTGGTGGTGATGAGGAGATGGCTGGAACTATCTTATATCTTGCTAGTCGGTCTGGAGGCTTCTGCAACGGGCTTATTCTCACCACTGATGGCGGTCGGCTGACTGTTATGGCCAGTACATACTGAAGTCACTCGACAAAGCAATATCTTAATGATTAGACATTAGAAAGCCGTTGTGTTCGATTTTAGGCAATCACAATTATACTGCTGGTGATTTGAAGGTTCGAGATGAGAAAACGACGTCTGTCGGCCTAGAGTTTACTTAGCAAGCGAGCCGATCAGCTGCCGTATTGAGATTACCTCTGAGACCTCAACTCTGACAATCATAGTAACTAGAGTCATAACAGAGCTTGCAGTCAAAGAAGAGTGCACTTCATGATCCATCAAATTCTCGGTAGAAGGTATTCATAGGTCTTGGAAATGCCTTTTAAAGGGATGGTATCAAGATTTTGATGAAATCCAACATGTTGTATGTCGATGGGGAGAAACAATGAGTGTGATAATCAAAGTCAAGGCTCCGCATCCTGTAAAATTGAGCGAAAAATAGCTAAAGCTCACAGCCACAGCACTTTCAGTTATGACTTGTGCCAACTAGTACTCCGGGACCATTCGCTGTCAGCAGCATGATAACTTACAGATCAAGATTGTTAAATTTCTGAGAGATTCTAAACAGACACATTTGTTGTCGACCCTGGTCGATCGTCCGGTCTTGTCCATAGAGCCAACTTGATGGTGGAAAGGGCCAAAAAGACGGAAGAGCTATAGCAGAAAGAAGCTCTCCAGTGCAGCGAAATAAGCAGGCCACCAAGCACCGCGTACCCTACTGTAGGGATCCTTTTCTTGGAGCCCCTTTCTGTGGGGATTGAAACGAAATATTGCCTCTACTTAACGCGTGAAGATTCTCTTTTCGGATGATTTACGGTAGGTATACGAGATTAAAGTACAGACACGATGAATGTACGCACTAAGCAGCAGAATCGTAAGACTCTTTGCGCGCGATGTGAAGAAGACGAGACTAAAGCCAAAAATACGCGCTAAACGTTTTTTGGGGCTAGCTTTTTTTAACGCACCCCTTGTTGTGAGACGCCAGCTGCAGCTGGCCTTTCACAGCAATTTTAGCCTCTGCCGGCCGGAGAGACGAAGCAATGCTTCTGGTTATCTTGATCTAATAGTAGATCTAAGGCCAATAGAATGGTTTGTAGACTATTCTCGGGAATTACAGCTGCACATCTAAAATCGGATGAAATACATAGTTATCTGATACTATTTTCAAGCTGTTCTAACACTTTGCTTTTATGATAAATACTCGCCGCAGCACGTTTCGACCTGGCTTGATTGTCGAAAGTACATTTACGTCATCACATGACCGTGCGTCCAACCCGAGCGCGTCAGTCGCGTTTTGTTCAACTCATTATCACGAGCAAATAAAATCTCAAAGAACCCCGTGCATCTCTACCATTCTTACAATGTCGCGGAAATGTCATCTTCCCAGCATTACCAGTCCTCGCCTGCAACGCCCTCCCGCCGACGCAAGTCCAAGTTTACTTTTCGCCAACTCCACCAGCTATCTCAATTCTCGCCTACAAATCCTCTTCGGGTAATCGCGCACATTGACCTCGATGCATTCTATGCGCAATGTGAGATGGTGCGACTGGGTGTCGCTGAGGATCAGCCGTTGGCGGTGCAGCAATGGCAAGGACTCATTGCTATCAATTATCCAGCACGGAAATTCGGATTGAACAGACATGTTACTACGACGGAAGCCAAGAAGCAATGCCCTGAAATCATACTGCAGCATGTTGCGACGTGGAAAGAGGGAGAGGAAAGGTGGGCATATCGCGAGGATGCATTTAGAGACATGGCAACGCAAAAAGTATCCCTGGATCCATATCGAAGAGAGTCGCGAAAGATATTGGGCGTAATCAAAGATAGCCTTCCAGCCACTCCAATGCAGCGAGTGGAAAAGGCCAGCATTGACGAGGTTTTTTTGGATTTATCGGCACAAATACATTCAGTCATGCTGGAGAGATATCCAGAACTTGGGAGACCAGCACCATATGATGATCCTACAGAGAATTTGCCGCGACCACCGACAACTGCTCTAAATTGGGATACCGATGCTCTGGTCGATCTCGATGATGGACGATCTGAGGAAGAAGATCCTGATTGGGATGACATTGCAATGCTCATCGGGTCTGAAATTGTGAGGCATGTGCGTGCTACGATTCGAGATAAACTCAAATACACATGCTCTGCTGGCGTTGCGCGAAACAAGATGCTAGCAAAATTAGGCTCGGGCCACAAAAAGCCAAACCAACAAACTGTTGTACGCAACAGAGCCGTGCAACAATTTCTATCAGGTTTCAAATTCACAAAGATACGCAACCTCGGGGGTAAATTGGGAGACGAGGTTGTCTCGGCTTTCGACACTGACACTGTCAAAGATTTATTAGAAGTCCCAGTTGAACAATTAAAAAGGAAACTTGGAGACGACACAGGAACATGGCTTTATGGTGTAGCCCGGGGTGAAGACGCAAGTGAGGTCAATCCCCGAACACAGATAAAGAGCATGTTGTCGGCCAAAAGCTTCCGGCCCAATATCAATACTATGGAGCAAGCTGTCCGATGGCTACGCATTTTCGTTGCAGACATTTTCTCTCGCCTTGTCGAGGAGGGTGTACTCGAGAATAAGCGAAAGCCGAAAGTTGTCAATCTACACCATCGCCAAGGAGGACAGATGCGATCAAAGCAGGCACCAATTCCACAAGGAAAAATGGTCAGCGAGGACATCTTGTTTGATCTCGCCAAGAACCTTATGGTGCAAGTTGTTGTTGATGGTCGAGCTTGGCCTTGCGCGAATCTGTCATTGAGCGTTGGGGGCTTTGAAGATGGCGTTACTGGCAACCGTGGCATAGGCAGTTTTCTTGTGAGAGGAGAGGAAGCCAAGAGCATGTTGTACGGTGCACGCGATTCTCCAGAGCAAAATGTCGGCAGAGACATCACGCCCCCACCAGGCAAGAGGAGGAAACTTGACAGTGGGATTGGGAGATTCTTCCCTACACACGACGATAGCAAGGACGAGCTGGAAGATAGAGTCACTGACGGCTTCTGTGAGAATGATGTTGACGACAAAATTTTTGAAGAAAGCAAGGACGAGCCCGACATTAAAGGCACTGACGACTGTTATGAGAATGACGTTGATCATGAAATGCACGAAAATAGACCAAACGAGAAGGATGAATCTGATAATCTCTATTTTGACGATTCCACACCTCCATCAGCTCAACCGCAGCGAGAAAAGTTTCAATCAGATCCGGGAAACAGCTCGAGAAACTCCATCTCCGCATATCTCTGTCCACGGTGTAATATATCGCTTCCAGCCTCTGAAAAGGGCGAACATGACGATTGGCATTTTGCAGCGGATCTCCAGGCAGAAGAAGGCAACAGTAGTTCAATCAGTAACACGGTGCATTCAAGTGGTTCAAGTCGTAAAACGCAGCAGTTACCAATGAAGAGATCGCGAGGCCGCCCGCCAGGAGGTGCAACCAAGGCAGCAGAGAAAGGGCAAAGGAAACTTGCATTTGGGTAGGGCGGACATTTTGTATATAGGTGCACAGGCCGTGATTGGGCACGGATTCGGACATGGGGTTGGACATAAACGGTGCATTATTTGGGTTAGCATATGGTTTGGGACGGGAGATCAGCTCGGGCGCTCGATGATCACGATCACGATTTCTTTCATACAGCGACGGCGTCTGTTTTGGATAAAAATTATGGGGAAGATGTCAAGTAGCTGGAATTAAATCCGATGGAACTTAGCTTGGTTCATGGCAAGCTTGACAGTTGTAGCACCGAGATTGGACAAAGCACGTCATCGCGCAGACAAGTTCACCGCTGATGCTGGCCATAGAGAAAAGACCAAATAGTCATGATGACGGCATTTGGTGGGATTGGGCTTCATGCAAGTGGATGCCTTCGTAAATGGCGTCCAAAGATTAATTTTCTTTGGCCAGCTGTGCAGAAGTTTGGCCTGCGTATGTGATGTGATGCGTGTATCCGGGGGAAACGGTGATGGAGAGAAGGCAGCGCGAGCGGATAGGGAAGCTCGCACAAGGAGATGAGGATGGCGGGAAAGCTAGCAGATCAAGGTCAGTGGCCTGGCCGGGACGAGCCTCGAGTGTGCTTTTCTGAAAGGTGATGCCGAAAGCTGGACTGGATTGGGTAGTGAATGCTTGGATGCCCCTGGTACTCCGTCCTCTGATTGCGGTGGCATTGCGTCAGTCCAGCCTCCCTTCTTTGCTCGCAAGGCCACGCCCGACTTGACCAGTGTCCACAAGCCTAATTGTCACAGACCCACGCCCGGCCTTGATTTTTCGCCGACAATAATCAGCTTTGTTGATCTGGTCTCTTCTCGCCTCGTGTGCCTCTCTTGCACAGAAGAACGCTCTCCAAGGCTTGCGATTATCGTCAAGACATTGCCTTATCGCGGTCACGTTCGTCGACTGTGAGAAGCGGGCCGGTCCTGAACGTCACCGGATCACGCTCTCTACTGCCAACTTGCAACGCTTCAGACTCTTCCAACAGTTTTCTGATACTACCAGCTTCAGCTATAGCGCCTCCTGCCACCTCATCCACACGCTCAGGCCACAAAAGTCAACTGGCAACTTCTTCTATCAAAAGTAACCCCGCCGTCCTCAATCTAGACTTTGTTCTGTCGCCCGACAACCCCACCTGCCCGTGGGGTTCGTCAAATTCTGCTCTCGTCCTACACTCTCTCGCTCACGCCCAACTTGATCCACTTTAAACAACATCAAGTTCGAATTGTCCTTTGGCGACAGTGCTTCTGAACTCGCAACTCCATCGCGTGTCAATTTGCCTTGAGCCAAAATGTCTCGACGAGCTTACCCGGTAGCTGACCGCTACGAAGAGGTTGAACGTGATTATTACCGCGAACCACCATCTCGTCCACGCAGTATTGCTCCACACGACCTCGACATCGATATTGACATTGATCGACGCAGTCGGGCACCTCCGCCACCTCGCACCGAATATGCAACTACGGAAATACGAGAGCGTGAGCGAACTCGCAACGTCCCCGACTTTTTACGTGAAGACTATGCTCGTTCTACCGCTGGTCCCTTGGTGGTGAGGGAAGAATTTGTAGAACGGGACCGCAGTCGTCAGCGTCCACGAGAGAGGTCAGAGGTGGAGCGAGAGGAAATCAAAATCACCGAGCGAGAACGCGATGACACACGATCACGTCGCGGCGAAGACTTGAGGAGTGAGGTGCGTAGTGTCGCTCCCAGCCGGAGAACAGAGGTGCGAGAGGAAGAAATCATCGAGACCAAGAGTCGAGCACCAAGGGAAGAGTGGATGCCAAAACGTTACCATGACCGGGATCGCGAGATTGACATCAATATTCGCGAACGTAGGGATGAAGATGTAAGGTCCAGGAGAGCAAGTCCTCCACGATCGGTAAAGGAAGTCGAAAGGGAGGACATTGTTTTCCGACGAGGTGAAGTAGAGAGAATACCTCGCCCGAGGGAGACTGAAGTCGAAAAGGAGGAAATCATCTTCCGACGAGATGGACCCGTCAGATCATCACCACCTCGATCACGTGCTCGCTCTGTTGGTGCAAGAGAGAGGGAAATCGATATTGACATTACGCGCCGTGATGGCTCAGACGCTCAGAGCAGAGTCAAAGAAAAGGTAGAAAAAGAAGAGATTGTATTTCGACCTCGAGACCGTGGTTCCCCTCCGCGAGAACGCAGCATACCACCGCCTCCTCAGCTCATCGGTAGAGAAAGAGAAGAGATTATCTACCGTCGACGGCCAGAGCCTCCACCACCACCAAAAGAGGTGGAAAGAGAACAGATTGTGATTCGACAGCGTACAAGGTCTCCACCAGCTCCCCCTCCTCCAGCACCTCCTCCACCTGTAGAGGAGAGAGAGCAAATCATTATCCGACAACGTCGCCAAAGGACACCTTCACCCTCTCCTTCTCCATCCCCTCCACCACCTCCCCCAGCGTTCTCACCGGAACCCATCATTCAGCCACCAATTAAGCAAGAGATTATTCGAGAAATCATTACACATCACCGACACATCGATCACGGTATGTTCTATGATATTAATCACGGGAGGTTCCACCTATCTTTGTGCTGATCCTAAATACAGGCGTCGAACGTGCTAGGAGCCCTACCCCACCTCCACCTCCACCTCCTGCGCCGGAACCAAGGAAAGAGGAAAGGAGAGAGGATGACCTCGAGATTGAAATTCGTAGACGGTACGTTGACATAGGAAATTAGCAAGATGATCCACAGTAAGACTAATCTTTTCAATCTAGGGGTACTCGTGACGGCAAATACTACGATGAGGATATCATCATCGATAATCGTCAGCGTGAAGCGCAGTCTCATGCTCGATCCGAATCCCTTGATACGCACCGTCCTCGCTCGGTTAGTCCTGCACGCACAGAACGCTCAGAACGACGTGTTGTCAGAGAAGAGCGTGACGATGTCGCCCTCGAAGCGGATTACTATAATCGCAAAGTTGCGGAACGCGCTTACATGGGCGAAGCTTGGAATGGTGCCACCAAAGACTGGGGGATCGTTGATGTGCCACCTGGTACTAGACGGGTACAAATGGATGGTATTGGAGGTGGTAGTCAGGAAATCACGTGGCAGCGCTACAATGGGGTGCGCCGAGGCAAGTTCATGACAGGCGAACAAGAATTCGATGGCGAATACGAGAGTAGTAAGAAGAGCCTGCCGCCACCATCAGAGCCTGAGAAACCTAGAGAGGAAGTCCGCGAGACCCGGATTGATATTCGTGAGAGGGAATCTCCGAGAGTTGGCACCGAGTTGGTTAGACGGGAGGAAGTGTACAAGCCAGCACCACCCAGAGACATGTGGACAGAAATCACCAAAGATTTGGTGATTAAAGAAGCAATCGAGGAATTGGGATACGATTATGAAGAAACGGAACCTTTCTTCTATATCATGGAGTACCTGAAATACGTATGATATGCACGAAGTCTGTGATGGACAAATACTAATAGCGGGACAGGATGACGTGCTTCGCTTGGTTGAGCTTTCAGAGCACATTCGCGGGCAGCGACGGGACAGGATCCGCGATATTCAGTGGGAGCGAGAGGAGATTAAAGAAAGTGATCGATGGGAGGTGGAGCAACGGCCTAAACGCGATCCCAGGTACGAAGACGTAATTTATGAACGAGAAATCTACGAAGAAACTGGTCCCCGACGTCATCGATACCGCTACTGAAGTCATGGCTCGTATGGTAAAAGCATTGAAGGGCAATTAGAGTATGGGTGACTGTGGGCAGGCATGAGATTGGAAGAGGTTGATGAGTTGATTTCTTTACGACAGCAACGACACCATCACACACAGCGACGAGGCAAATGATGCAATGATAGCACTGGTGCAGCATAGCCGGGATTGGCACAGCGATGACCATTTTCGACTGATAGCAGCGGGCCTTGGAGCGAGGGGCATGAGTTCGGTTGGAACGGGCGTCCTGGTTTCCTTTTTTGGCTTTTCTCCACGGCTTTCATTGACGACCAAATGTTATGACGGTTTGATTCTTTGTCGATAGCTTCCTTGATGACATAGCAAAGGTTTCAACCCCAATTTCACAAGTGCAAAGAAGCGTGCATCCATTGTGCCGTGATTGGATGTGTAGAATAATGCAAGGCCGCCGGAAGGAGATTGAGGGCGAATCATGAGACGATTACGTGGCGGCATGCCCGGCTTTGTTGGCCTGGTTTGAGGCGTGTTTGCAGCCGATGCAAACTGCATGACGCCTCGCCGGCGCTTGCTTCGCCTCCTCCTCCACTTCATACAGCCAACAATCGTGAAACGTCGTTCCCTTTTACTTCGTCGACCCCTTAACTCGACTCCTTCCATCCATCCCATCTTTGATCTCGAGCAATCCACGCTTCCCTAGAACTTGGTTTTCCTTCTCATCAGCCATTGTTTCTCGCGGCAAGCCTGCCTGCTCTGCCATCATGCTTCGATCCTTGGCTTTGAGTGCTGGCTTTGCTTTGGCTACATCCGCCTTATTGATACCTTCGACTAGCGTTGAGATTGATCAAGATGCCGAAGTTAAAGCAATGGCTCTTGCGGGAGTGATGCCTCAAACCATGTCCCAACCTACCATTCTCAAGCTTGACTGTGCTTCATGCGTTCTGGAAGACTCTGAAAAAGAGGACGGTTCGGGTGATGATGCTATGGTATGAGAACGCACATCTAAGCGTCTACATGAATGATATGCTAACTTGATACCCAGCTACTAAATTTCACAACATCCGGCGATGCTCTTTACCTCAACGACGCCCAAATCTATCCCACAACACTCAATTTCAACGTCCTCCGCATTCCCCTCATCGATGCCAACACCTCCTACGATGCCCTCAAAGACCACGCCTCTTCCCTCATCAACCTTACAAATACCCGCACCGCCACCAGCTATGGCATCCAATCCTCTTTCAGCAGCGACCCTTTCGGTCAGAAAACCACCACGGTAACCATCAACCTCTATGCCCTCGACCAATCCCCCATCTCCGTCGACGAAATCCACATCGATCTCATTGAGCTTTCATCTATTTCACGATATCCACCTCTGTCCCTCCACAAAATCACTCTCCACCCGTCCCCCAACTCACCCTCCGACACTCTCACCCCCCACCACAACCCGGGCAACCCCACCCTCTCCCCACCCACCGCCAAAGACTGCGCCGCTCTCCCCGCCTTCCTCTGCAAATGGCGCTCCGTCTTCGCCCACAAGCTCGCGGGCCTCCGCTTCCGCCCCAAAGGCGGCTGCCACGGCAAACCCGCACCAAACGCCCAGCTCAAGGGCGCCGACAACGAAGCCACCACCAGCGGCACCAACAACAATAACAACAACAACCCGCAAGCCGACGCTGCCGGCGTCGTGCACCTCCCCTCGCACATCCACGGCCTCCCGCCATCCTCCCGCTTCGGACACCACTACGCGCACCACGGCCACGCGCACCACCACCACCGCCACCACCGGCTGCACCGGTTCGTGCGCGCCTTCGTGCGCGCCTTCGTCGGCGTGCTGATCCCCGTGCTGGTGGGCGTGGTGGCGGGCATGGCGGCGAGCATCGTCGGCATGGCCGTCGGCCAGTGCGTGGCGTGGGCCGTGGCGCGCGTGCGCGGTGGTGAGCGGCGCAGGGGCGCCGGGTATCTGGTGTTGGTGGGGGGCGATGTGCAGGAGGAGGAGGGGAGGGCGAGTTTGGAGAGTGAGGCGGAGACGTTGCCGGAGTATGTGGAGAAGGAGGGGGGTGAGGCGCCGCCGGAGTATGTGGATGTTGCGTGTGTGGAGGAGGGGAAGAAGGGGGAGGAGTAAGGGGGGTTGGTGCGAGGATGGAGGTGGAGAGGAGGCTGGGGGTTGGACTTGGGTATTGGTATGGTTGTTATGGGGGGGGTTTCTGTTACGGGTCTTTTGTTATGAGACTGGCGTTCTTGGACAACACCTCGGGGTATGTAGAATAACTGATTAACATGGACAGAATGAATTTCATTTGTAGCTTGAAGTCCAAATTTTGATTTTTTGTGAATGTGATTGGTGCATTTCATAATGCAGTAAATGACTACTAAATGCTCGTTGCTTTAGACGCAACTTTGGACGATGAGACATGCTTGAACGAAACCATTTTCACCACCTATACCTCCTTAGACAACAACAGAAATACCACCTCAATCTCACCCGACAGGTGTAATACAATCGGTAAACATCCGTCTGTACTTTGTAAGTGCTAATGCGTAAATGCCGACAAGTGGGACAAGTGCCAGGTTAATTCATCCCAAATAACGTCATTGATCCATCTCGATCACATCGTAGCAACCATAGAAATAGCTTCGACGGACCATCTGCCTCCCCTTGTATCGGCATTCAAAACTGGGGTCAAGCCAATTTCCCCACACACTAGACATGCTGATCAGGAACCTGTCGTCACCATGTAGTAGATGGAAGTTAAGTAATTGTTTATTAGTATGTCAACATACTTCTATACCTTGGATCTGAAATAACACTTCCTTTCCCTATTGTCTAATCTCTCCGGCATGTTCACTTTCCAAGTTCTGACGACCGCAGCCCTTGGGCTTGCGAGTCTGTCTGTCTCCCAAGCTCAAAACATACTATCTGATCCAGGCGTTGCTGGACCTCCAGTAGAAATCGTTCATCTGTATTACGATGAATGGCCCACAGGTAAACCTGGCAATCTCCTTTCTCCCACAAGCCTCCTTCCTCTTACCAATCCAAATCTAGGCATCGCTGTCTCTGCCTCTGGCCGCAAGTTCTCCAATTACCCACCGGCCCTCGATCCCACCGACCAAGCCTACACTGTCGCCGAGCTGACCTCCAACACCACCGAGACGCCCTATCCTAATGCCGAGATCAATTCTCCGCCAGGGGGACGAATCAACTACACCACTACACCGCCTACGGGGGCAAACTACCAAAATTATCTCATCGGCGTCCAATCCGTGGTCGTTGACCCTGCAGACCGCCTATGGATTTTGGACACAGGCCGCGCTGCCACGCCAAACGGCACGATGGTGCCAGCATCATTCGGGGGACCGAAACTCCTGGGGGTAAACCTCAATAACAACAGCATCTTCACCAACATCATCTTCTCACCGGAAGCCGCGCCATCTACCTCTGTAAGTCCCCCTCCCTTCCCCTCTCCTCCAAACCCAAATTAACCTTGCCTCCAGTACCTCAACGACATCCGCTTCGATCTAACCCCCTCCCTCACCCCCTCCGGCCAGGGCGTCGCCTACATCACCGACTCCTCCCCCGAAGGCACCAACGCCATCGTCACCGTCGACCTCGGCGCCGGCACCGCATGGCGACACCTAGTCGACGTCCCCGCCGTACGCGCCACCACAGGCTTCGTGCCCACGATCTGGGGCGAGCCCGTGTACAGCAACGGCAGCATCCCCGGGGCCTTCATCAGCAACGTCGACTTCGGCGCCGACGGCATCGCCATCAGCGCCGACGGGAGCGTGCTGTACTTCAGCACGACGGGCGGACGCACGCTGTACGCCGTGCCGACCGCGCGATTGAGAGACACGAGCGCGACGAGCGAGATCCGCGCGCGCGCCGCCCAGGTCGAACTCACGGGCAAAGGCCTGACGGACGGGATGGAGACGGACAGCAATGACAATGTGTACTTGGGGAATATCGAGGATAACTCGGTGAGCATCTACACGCCGGCGAGCGGGGTGCTGAGTACGTTTGTGCGGGATCCGCGGTTTTCGTGGACCGATACGATGAGTGTGGGTGCTGATGGGTATTTGTATTTCACGGAGAATCAGCTGTGGAGGGGCGCTGCGTATCAGGGTGGTGTGGATCGCAGGGTTAAGCCGTATGTACTGTTTCGGGTGAAGCTGCCGGGGAATGGGACGAAGATACAGCAGCCGGCGCCGTGAAGGGATGGGAGGGCGTGATGTGTTGAGGGATGAAGAAATGAGAGTAGGAAGTGATCGGAATAGGAAGAGATGGGAAGACTTGTACACAATGTGGTAATGTGGTTTAATGTGGTGAATTGTCCACATCACCTCTTCATTCGAAAAAGTCTAGCAAGACCGGCTTGCGCGCGGTATTGTCAAAGATTCAATCATCAACACAATCAAATTCAAAAGTTTGGAAGGTTGTCATAAGGATATATCTGATATTTTCGTCTTCATATCTACAAAAGTTACTCAAGCCCTGTACACCTCCACTTCATATCACAAGCAAATCGCCCTCCCAAAACATTCACAAATATGATTTTTTTTCCTTTTGAGCGCCTACGCTAAACGCTCGCTTGACGACAACAAGGTAGTAAGCACACTTCCCAACTCTCCCACCCACCCAAACAAGAACCCCTCCCACCCAAAACAACCCCCCCCCTAAAAACTATACAACCTCACCTCACAATCCTCACTCCCCGTCGCCATCCTCCGATCGCTCAACCCCACACACGTAACGGGCCCCGCATGGCCCGTAAACGTGCGCTCGCACCCCCCCGAGCGCGGATCCCACACCTTCACCATGCGGTCCTCGCTACCCGTGACAATCCTCAACGTGTCGGCAGCGAGCGCCCAAATCCCCTCGACGTGGCCGAACAGCGTCTTGACGTCGCGCCCGCTCCACACGTCCCACAGCTTGACGGTGTTGTCGAGCGCGCCCGTGAGCATGTAGCGCGGCGGCGGCGGGCGCGAGCCGGCGGTGGAGGAGTGGGAGAAGAGCGGTTTGCCGGGGACGTAGGTGGCCGAGGGACACACGTCGAGGTCCGGCAGCGGGGGTGCGGGCGAAGGGAGGACGTAGGTGGCGGAGGGGCAGACGTCGAGGCCGTGCGGGTCCTGCTCGCCGTGGGAGGGGGTGAGGAGGAAGTTGTTGGTGTCGAAGGGGGTTGCGCCGTTGGGTTGTTGTTGCTGGCTGCCGTCCGGGGGGGCGAGGGTGGCGTCGTCGGGTTCGAATTCGGCCGGCATGGGGAGCACTTGTTGGACCTGGCCGACGTGGCCTTCGTATTTCTTGAGGCATTGCCGCGTGTCGAGGTCCCAGAGGCGGATGGTGCAGTCGTCGGAGGCGGAGAGGAGGGTGCGTGATGCCGAGTCGACTTTGACGGCGTTGACCCAGTCCGTGTGGCCGCGGAGGAGGAAGCTGGATTTGTCTTGAAAGTCCCAGACGCGGATGGTTTTGTCCATGGAGCCGGAGGCGAGGAATTTGCCGTCAAAGTGGAGGCCGATGACGCCGGCGGTGTGGCCGGTTAGAGTGCGGATGCACTCGCCTGTCCTCCAGTTCCACACTTTGAGGGTGTTGTCGATACTGCCGCTTATGAGTTTGGAGTCGTCGAATTGCAGACATCGGATTCCGCTGGTATGGCCCGAAAGAGTACGGATTTCTTTGCCGGATTCGATATCCCAGATCTTGATGCTGGCATCGTAAGACCCAGTAGCAAGAATACTGTCGTCGAATTGCAGACACATGACTCCGTTGCTGTGACCCTTGAAAACTCGAGTAGAGCATCGTCCATACTTCCAATTGGTACCAACTTTAAACCGGTCTTTGTATACATCTTTCCACGGCCGTACTCGAGGCTTAAAATATGCCTCGTCTTGATCTTCTTTGATGGATTTGGTGCACGCTTTTTTCACCATTGGCTCCTGTGCGTCGGTAGCGGAAGAACGCCTTTTCTCACCCGTGGATGTTTCGGATTCGGGTGCGTCAGCGCTCATCTCTCGGCTTTGCGGAGGGGTGGTATATGGGGTAATGTTCGGTGACCATTCATTCAAGCCTCGGCCTGTAGCTCGTAATTGAATCTGCCTCTTCTCTATCCGCAGTCTCTTCCTTTCCAAGAGTGGTAGACCCCAACCGCATTTGGTGCATTTCCGATCAATGTGTTGCTCACACATTTTGTGCCAAACCACATCATCATCCGCGAGCGCTCTCCATCGCTGACTGACTTGGGCTGCTTTGCATAATGACGTGGTATCCAGATAGCACAGGACTTTGAATCCAAGCTCGGGTGGCAGCGCGGATAAGAAATCAATCTTTATTAAGTCACGGACTGCGGCGGAGATGAACGAGAGTTGGGGGAAACAACATTGAGCCAGAATGCCTTGGAGCATCAAATTTCGATGTTTTGACGGTGATGCGGAAAATAGTGACCAGACATGTGCAATGCCTTGTTGGTCCGACTGTGGTAATGCGCCCAGTTCCTGTGCAGGATATTAGCACTCAATGTAGGGCCGATGATGCGAGTTGGGTACAGTACATTCTGCAATTGTTCCATGGAAGGCTCGTTTACTTGTCTTCGACATTTAAGGTCCGGTCGATGTCGATAACAGTATTTCGTGTTTGTGTTACTAGGGCCTACAGTGGGAGATTGTAGTGAATCTGCAGGTCGATTGAATGGATTGTATTGCTCTGGGATATGCTTTGCGAGAAAGGGTGCGACGGTTTGGCCGGCATGTTTGCTTGTAGAGGATATTGCAATTTTGGGATCTCTTAATGCGGCGTGACCATCAGATCTCTCTTGTCCACTGAGGATCCGGGGTAGTCGGCCTTCACCAAAATCCTCATCTTCGTGAACATGTCCAACGTTGGGGAGGATGGCATTCGCTAGGGCCATGTCTTCGGCATGTGGACGGATTGAGAGAGGACGGGTTCCATGAGGTTGAAAAATACGGTGTGAATAGGCCTGAGAATGCGAATCTGACGCCATTCGTCCGTGCGATTTTTAAGACTCAGCAGCATAAGGATTGGCGACAGCGGTGGACAGGTTGCTGCAATGAGCCTCTGCGATTGCGTGACGAGAAGATAAGTCAGCAAAACTCGCTACGCCTGATTCAGACTAGCTTGACATTACCCCAGATCTACGTCGTTCGGCCCGCATCCGATCGATGAAGCGCAGCTATACCACATATTACTTGCAGCTATCTCACCCCTATTCCGTGCCATACCATGCCGTCCCAGTCGTCTTCAAGGTCCAGCTTTGTAGATCCACTCGACCGGCTGGTTGCTCATTTTGTATCCGCCAAACGAGCCTTGACTTCAACCAACCAAGTCTATCGAGCCAACGAGATTGTTACCACGGCCCGAGCTTCCCTTGAGGAAAATGCCGTCCTTCGCGCCAAAAACACCTTTATCCGTCAGAGTCTTCAGCAGCAGCTTGACTCTCTTAGAGCTGTACAATATGGTGTAGAACAAGTGGGACAAGAAGCTCAGTCAGATCTCAAGGTAGCTCGACTATGCTCGTCTTAAATGCTGCGTTTGCTGAGTTTGCTGCGTTAGGCAACCGTCGCTGCCGTCGACGCCGCTCATACTCGTTTGCAAGAAACACTTGCTGGCTTGCGTGACACAATTGTAGCCCCTTCATACCAACCACTAGAAGCAACCCCCAAAACCCTTCACTCCTTTGTCGACGAGGCTCCCATTTCCGACTTGAGCAATGCCATCCGCCAAAATATCGACAACTACAAAGAAGCTTCTGCTGTTCTATCAGAGACTGTCGAAAGCTTTTCTGAATCACTTGATTCTATCGACAAACTCCTTCCCTCGCCTAGTGAGTCTGGTGGCGTATTAGACACGCAAGGCGATCCGGATGGAGAATCTGACTCTCCTATACCTCGCTTATATCGATCACTCGAAACACATGCAACGGAAATGGCAGAATCATTACAGAGCCTAGTCAAACATTACGATCTCTGCGTGACTGCTCTCAAGCATACCGAGGGTGGAGGTGAAGCAGCCCGACAAGCAGCCGAAGCTCAAGCTAAGAAGAACCGCATTGATGCTGGGGACGGCGCAGGCTCCGAGAACGTGAGCGTAGGGTCGTTGCAGACTGATGTTCCACCATTGCCCATGACCGATGAAGAACGACAAGAGATGATGCAGGTGCTCGACTCGGATGCCGCAGAAGTTGATGATGTGGTAAGTGAAATTGGAGAGCATAGCGCGGCGATGGAGCAACAGTTGGCACAGATCATGCACCACGTGCACTTTCTCGAATCCGAACACAATGCACTTCGCCACGGCTTCAAATTGATGGTCAATGTGTGTGCCAAAACTCCAGGATATGTCACCGCCAGCGAAGATTTCTTGGCCCGTTGGGAGGACGAGAAATCGAGCATCAAGGAAAAGATGGAAGAGCTCGAGGGACTTAGTGAGTTCTATGAGGGCTTCTTGCGTGCCTATGACGGCCTGGTATTGGAGGTGGCTCGTCGAAAGAAGGTGAGAGAAAAGATGTTCAAGATTGCAAAAGAGGCAGAGAGCAAGATACAAAAGTTGTATCAGGGTAAGTCTACCAACATCTTCTACTGGAAAGCGATGTGTTGATGACCTCTTTCTTGCATAGATGATGTCGAGGAGCGTGAAGCCTTTCGCGCCGATCAAGGTGAATATCTTCCAAGTGATATTTGGCCGGGTCTTGTCAATCCGCCCACAAAACTCGAAATTCGAGCCGTGGATGATGAGGATGGGAGTATTCCGGATTTGTCCAAAGATGTCATCGATGCAGCTGTAAAAAGAATGAAGGGAAGCTTGTAATCATTTCAACATTAGCGCACGTTGATAGTAGAAAATTGCGATAAAAAGACATGATGTAATTGACCATTGCTTCAGAGCTCTCTTTACGTCGAGTCATTCACGAATAGTTAAGTTCCGTCCCTTGCGAAATTATGAGGCTTTGCAATGGAGCAGAACCGTTCATAACTCCGGGACCGATTTTTCTCATCACATGGGTTTGGCTAGGCCAAAGAGAGGTTACATACCTGATATTCTGCTTTATTTGTATTCTTCACGCTGCACGAGACCTCATTCTACAGAAACGCCCTGCTCACTTCTTTCGCGACGTGCTGCTGACAAGCTTTTTCTTGACATGCTTGGGCATTTTTGTCTTTCGCTTCTCTCGCTTTTCCTCTTTTACTTGTTGTTTGTGTTCCTGCTTTCGGTAAGCCAATACTATATGATGGGGAGAATAATTTGCTCAAACCTTTTTCAGATCTTTATCCTCGAATCGCTTTCCTCGTGGCCGGTCATTTCCGTGCCGTTTCCCGCGCTGGTCTGATGTATCCAGTTCGTCTCCATCTTCTGCATCGCTACTACCAGACTCATCTTGGACATCAGAAGCGTCTGACTGGTCCTCGTCCATGGAGACATCCCTCCTTGTAGTTCCATCTGCCAAGAGATTTTTGTAAATCAAGTCATTTGCTTCACCGGCTCCAACTCTATCCGCATCCCTTTCAATGTCATATACTTGTTCCAGTGTTTGCGGAATGTACTGCTGCCTAAACACTTGGTCCTCAATTTCCGCATCCACATCTCCTTCTCGGTCATCCATGGTCTGCCTCGTCTCGTAAATGCGTTCCAAAGCGCTTCCCATGCCTGCTTCGTCGACACTGCCTTCGACTGCAGTTACAAACTCAAAGACGGACTTCTGCGACAGCACGTCAACGCCCTTTCGTTTGAAAAACTCGCCAGTGTTCTTGATGTCCATCCTCAAGAACTCCAAACTCCTCGGATGGTCATGCTCAACACTCTGACTAACATCAATAACCCATAGCTTCGACTCATGATAAAGCAAATTGTATTCACTCAAATCCGCATGGACGAGCCTACACGTCTGAAACATGATGCGCATGTATCCCAAAAGCTGAAGGTAGAGATGCTGCCATTTCTTCTCCGCATCTTCACCCTCGAGCTCGACATCTCCAAGCCGAGGCGCAGGCCATCCCTTTTTGTCGCCCAAGAAGCCCATGACGAGAACATGCAGCTTCAACTGCACAGGCTCAGGACAAGGGATGCCAGCAGCATGGATTCGCTTCAAGTTGCGCATCTCCTTTTCAGCCCACACTTTGACCATGGCACGATTGCTGCTCTTGTTGTAGCCTTGTCGAAAGCGAAACTCGCCAGCGACGTATTTCTCGCGGTCCTTGAAGACCAGAATGCTTGTCTTGTAGACCTTGATTGCCCGTTGGAGAGGCGTTGATGATATTTCCTCGTCAGCCTCCTCGGGCGTTTTTAGAGCATAGTAGACGTTGGCTTCTTTACCGGTAGACAGGCAACCGTGCACCTCGGAGACGACGTTGCGGTTGATCATCTGCAGAAGAATCATCCGCGTTCGAGGATCTAGAACTTGCTCTGATGTGGCTCTGTCGCTCTTGTCTGCCGTTCGTTCAGGCTTGTCGGCAATGCCAGCATGACGATCGTTGAGTTTAATTTTGGCAGCATGTTTAGAAAGAGAGGTAATTTGGTCATCAACAGATGCTCTTAAATTGGCGCTTGGCTTTTGGGGATTCGATTTTGGTTTCTCAGTTTCCGGTACATCTGGATCTTGGAGACGTTTTTGGCGGTTGTATGCTTTGGTATAATCATGTGGATTCGCTGAATTAATATCTTCCTCTTCAATATCGTCGACATCATCCTCATCAAAAATATCCTCGTAGTCTTCGTCGTGTTGCCGCTCTTCTTCGTGAAGATCGCCATTCTGTTTTGCACTGGAATGTGAATTTGAAAGATCATCTTTTGATTGGACATTTCCTCCATTGCGTACATCAGGAATTAAAGGCAACTGCACTGTAGAAGATATTTGCTCATTTGAATGATCCATATTGTAGTTATTAAAGTTATTCCTGGGCTTGATGTAACCTCCCTTTGGAGAAACTTGGGAAAGAAATAGTAGATTTTCCAAATAAATTTTATTTGGAGTGATAATGTGTATGACGTGGGGCCGCAAGCAGCCAATGATTTCGCCGATTACACCGCGGTCGCGTCTACTACTGTACGCGCAACGCGCAGTTCAATTAAGTACCCTGACAACTTTAACAAACCACCCTTCAACCCTTCACAGCGCTTCTATCATTTCGTGAATGATCAGGTCGCCATGTCTTACTGACCTCGTTTTCCAAATTTGATCTTGCGGAACGCTTGCATTTTTCAATCCAAGCCAATTTTTAACAAGCTTTCAGTCGCGATGCATATCAAGCAGATTATAATACAGGGCTTCAAAAGGTTAGATCAAATGTTTTGAAAGAGAATGTCTAGCTAATGATTCGACGCGCATAGTTACAAGGATCAGATCGTCATTGAACCTTTTTCACCCAAACACAACGTCATTGTTGGCCGCAATGGATCAGGCAAGAGTAACTTTTTCGCTGCAATTAGGTTTGTCCTCAGCGATGCCTATACTCAGATGGGTCGAGAGGAGCGACAGGCTCTTCTACATGTAGGTAGACAATGAATACATATCTGTTAATACGAACAAAGGCCTGACTATCCTTTAGGAAGGCTCAGGTTCTGCGGTAATGACAGCATATGTTGAAATAATCTTTGACAACTCGGACGAACGCTTCCCGACTGGAACCGAAGAGGTTGTGCTCCGCCGAACCATTGGTGTCAAAAAGGATGAATACTCCTTCAATCGCAAGAATGCGACCAAAGCAGATGTTATGAATCTATTAGAGTCTGCAGGCTTCTCACGCTCGAATCCCTACTACATTGTCCCTCAAGGTCGCGTTACAACTTTGACGAATATGAAGGATCAAGAACGATTGAATTTGCTCAAAGAAGTTGCCGGCACTCAGGTGTATGAGGCTAGGCGAACGGAAAGCTTGAGAATTATGGAAGATTCCGAACACAAGCGGGAGAAGACGGACGAGTCTATGAATGTCATAAACAATCGTCTGGCTGAGTTGGAAGAGGAAAAGGAAGAGCTTCGACAATATCAAGACAAAGATCGTGAGCGACGCTGTCTGGAGTACTGCATTCATCACCAGACTCAAGTTCGTACAACGAGAGAACTCGAACAAATTGAGGCTTTACGAGAAAATGGAGTGGAAGATAACGAGGAGAATGCCCAGCAATTCATTCAAGGCGAACAAGAGATGGACGCCATCGATAAATCAATTGGAGAGGAAAAGAATGAGTTGGGCTTCCTCAAAATCGACCGACAGGAATTTGAGGATGAGCGAAGAACGCGCGCTCGCAACAAGGCTCAACTTGAGTTGGAAGTCAAGGGTCTTGCCGATGGTCAGTCAGAAGCAAACCAGAGACGAAATCAGATACAGCAAAACTTGTCAGCAGTACAGGAAACCGTTGAACAACGGGAAACAGAGTTGGCCCAGATCCTACCGAGTTACAACGAAGCGAGAGACCGAGAAGCATCAGTCAAAGCTCAACTTGACGATGCAGAAGCGAGTCGACGACATCTTTATGACAAGCAGGGTAGAAATGCCAGGTTTCGTTCCAAAAAGGAACGTGATCAATGGCTTGGTCAGAAAGTTGACGATATCAACATGACTCTTGCCGCGAATAAGGCAACTGCGATGCAAACTACCGAAGAGACGGTGGAACTCAGGTCAGAAATTTCCGAACTCGAAAAAGCCGCCGAGGATCTCCAAACCCGACTTGACAATCACAACATTGAAACACAATCAGCCGAAACCGAAGTTCAACAAGCAAGGGATCAACATACTCAGCTGGACGATCATAGAAAAGAATTACTCCGAGAAGAGGCAAGACTGAGTCAGATAGTCGGTAATGCAAGAGAGCAACGTGACAGTGCTCAGCGGTTTCTCTCAAATATGATGGATGCAAATACTCGGACCGGTCTATCTACGATTCGTGAGCTGAAAGGCCAACGTGGCTATGAAGGTCTCCATGGCACACTTGGCGAATTGCTCGAAGTCAACGAAAAATACAAAACAGTTGTCGAAGTGACTGCTGGAAATAGCTTGTTCCACTATATTGTCGACAACGACGAGACTGCTTCCAGACTTACAGAATATCTCACAAAGTACGCTCGAGGACGAGTTACATTCATGCCCATCAACCGGATACGGAACAAAGAAGTCAATCTCCCTCAAGCTAACGACGCGGTACATTTACTAAAGAAGATCAAATACAATCAAGATCTGGAACCAGCTTTTGTCTCTGTCTTTGGAAAGACAATTATATGTCCCAGCCTTCAAATAGCCTCTCAATACGCTCGAAGTCATGGAGTAAGTGCCATTACTTATGATGGTGACCAAGCGGAAAAGAAGGGCACATTAACTGGAGGCTACCACGACCCACGCCACTCGAGACTTGATGCCCTCCGTAATGCTACCAAATGGAACAATGAGTATGACCAAAATCATAATCGCTTGGAAGAAGTGCGGAGGCAAATACAAGATCTTGATCAGCAAGTAACTCGGGCTCTGGGGGATCTTCAAAAAATCAAGCAGAAGCGGGATCAAGTAAGCGATAGCTACGGCCCTTTGAGGCGTGAGTTACAGAGCAAACGGGTAGAATTGCAGTCGAAAAAGGATGAGCTTGAGAGAATGCAGGCACGCAAGGAGAGTATTGACATGGAGGTCCGAAGACAAGCACAGGAACAACAAGCGTATGAGACTGAGCGCTCGTCGCAATTCCAAAAAGCTTTGTCAGATGCAGAAGAACAACAGCTACAAACGCTCAGCACAACGGTACAAACATTGAAGCGTCAATATGCTGAGTTAGCTGGTACTCGATCTCAAGCCGAAGAGAAAAAGTCCGAGTTGGAGGTTGAACTTCGTGTTAGTCTGCGACCTCGATTAGAGCAACTGAAAGCTCAGGCAGTAGAAGCTGGCACTGGCGATGCTACTCCCAGCGGCAGGCTGAGAGAATCGCAACGAGAACTCCAACGCATGGACAAGGCACTTCGCAGCGTCGAGGAGAAACTACGCAACAACGAAGCTTCAACAGAACAGCGCAACAATCGACTCACAGAATTAGAAAAGGCCAAAGCGGACAAACAGCATGAGCTTGAGGAAATCGCAAAGGCAATCACCCAGCAAGAGCGCAAGCTGGAGAAGAGCTTGACTCGAAAGGCACAGCTCAAGGAAGAGCTTGCAGAATGCAGTCGGAGCATTCGTGACCTTGGTGTCCTTCCTGACGAAGCTTTCCAAAAGTACGAGAACATGTCTCTGGAGAGGGCCATGAGTCGACTGCCCAAAGTCAAATCGGCGCTCAAAAAGTACTCGCACGTCAACAAAAAAGCCTTTGAGCAATACAACAACTTCACCAAGCAACGCGGCATCCTAATTGAGCGAAGGAAGGAGCTAGCACAAGGTCAAGAGTCGATTACAGATTTGATCCAAGTGCTTGACCAGCGCAAGGACGAGGCTATTGAGCGAACATTCAAGCAGGTGTCGAAGGAATTCGCGAGCATCTTTGAGAAGCTCGTGCCTGCAGGTAAAGGCCGACTTATCATTCAGCGAAAGTCAGACCGGGCTGTACGTGCGCAAGAAGAGGAATCCGACGACGATGAGAGGAGAGATGGCGTGGAAAACTACCAGGGCGTTGGTATTAGCGTCAGCTTCAATAGCAAGCATGACGAGCAGCAACGGATACAACAGCTTAGCGGTGGACAAAAGAGTGAGTTTCAGATCTAACCTTCTTCAACAAGTTGACAGAAGCTGACTCTATTTCTACAGGTCTCTGCGCATTGGCTCTCGTCTTTGCAATCCAGGCCTGCGATCCCGCTCCCTTTTATCTCTTTGATGAGATTGATGCCAATCTCGACGCCCAGTATCGCACGGCGGTTGCGCAAATGCTGCAAGAGTCATCTCAGAGCGGGCAATTTATCTGCACTACTTTTCGGCCGGAGATGGTCCAGGTGGCGGAGAAGTGCTATGGGGTTAGCTATTCTAACAAGACGAGTAGTATTGATGTGGTGAGCACAGAGGATGCGCTTGGGTTTGTGGAGGAGCAACGGCAGTGATGCGTTAAGGGTAGAGATGGGCGAGAAGATGAGTTGGCCGTCATGGATCGAATCTACAGAGTGATGGGACGAAATGCTGAAATGATTTGCTTTGTACTTGGCTCATAATGTCTGTAAAAGTATCAAAGGTGAAAAGGTCAGAGCATCCAAATGGATTTGCACGTATTAAGGATACAATGAGGCCTTCCAATGTCTTTAAACCCTTTTCTCGAGAAGATCATGGATATACTCGTGAAAGAGTTAGTCGAAGAATGATCAACTACTAATATCATGAACGGAAATTCATCGTGAAATTTCTCAGCAACAATACACTTCCGTAGCCACTTACACAGACATAACGTAAAAATGAAATTTTAATGTCATAACGTGATCTTTGTCATTGGGGTGTGACAAGATGAGAGGCGAGAGACACTCGGAATGAAATCCGAATTTATCCAAACCATACCGCTCTTCCAAATGAGAAAGCCAGTAGGCCTCTGACACGGAACTTGTAATCACACATGCTCGGAGTTTCTAGGCTCGCAACTTCCGTGGAAAAGCGAGATTGGACTCACATGACGTTTCCCTTCCGCGTCTTTCCCAGTCGTTTAGTCCAAAAACACGACAACGACGTCATCGCCCTTTCTGCCCTGTTTGACACGCTCGACCCCCGTAAGGTATTTATATGACGCGCGCGTAGCTCCGTACTCTACCGCATCCGAAAACAATCCCCAATTCTCCGCAAACACCTAATCAAATACACAAATCTACGCTATACGCATCTCTCCATCTGCAACATCTCAGCAATGGCCTCTGGTGTAAGTTTTCCCCCCTCTTTCAGCTCCCGATCGCCCCCAGGGTACTGGTCAAGTGGCGCAGAGAGCTAACTTAGAGGAATCGCATCCCAGACGGACATCCTCCTCTACGTTGTCGCCCTCTTCGTCCCTCCCATCCCCGTGTTGATGAAGCGCGGCTGTGGCGCCGATCTACTGATCAATGTTGGTCTTTGGGTGCTCGGCTGGATTCCTGGTGTGATCCGTAAGTGTCCGAACGAAAAGATTTTTTGGGAGCGGGTCGACTTTTTTGGGGACGGGAATGGGCTGCTAATATATGCATGGCGCAGATGCGTGGTTCATCATCAACAAGAGTCCTTCTCCCTAAGCGAGCTTTTGCGCATCAACCATGGCGTCTGCTGAGGATGGGTCGGATACTGGATAATCGGAGAAACTACCTAATCGGGGGATAATGGTGGCTGCGGGTGGGCTGTTTCAATGCATTTCTTCTTCGGCGTGGCGTACGCCATGTTTGTTGAACTCAACTTCTCAGTAATATGATATCCGGATACCGAATCTCTGCTTTTGTTTGAGCAATGGAGTCTTAATTACCTATGAAGATGAGTCGAATGATTTGTTCGCCATGAAGCGCTAGTGTTTGTGATACGCCAATTGCGCCTCTGACTCTACTTTTGTGATGCTTGTGCCTCTTCCACAACGAAAAAGTAACACGTTGCATATTGTTTTATTCCGCTAGAAATCTCCCAGGATCGTCTTTTACATTTCAAGAAACCATTTCTTCACCATAACAACCATCAGGTCAGGTTCACAAGCACTTTGTGTTACACTGTGCTACACCTAGGAACCAAGATCGACCTCCTTGCACACTGGCTTGGCTACTGAATTCGCTCCGCATAGTAAACATACCAAATTTGTTCACAAGCAATGGCTACAGTGTATTGCTGTAGATCCTTTAGCGAAAATACTACTGAAGACATCGTACAGTCTCACAATCCACTTGTAAACTTTCATTACTGCAGGTTCATCACAGAGGACAGGCCACTATTCGCACAATGTCAGGAACTTCTTATTCGCGAACACCAACCCATTGCTCTCAGGCAAAATGTGAATTTCAATATCAGACCGGACTGCTCCATCTGGAAGCAACCAAATGAAAAAGTTGATTATGTATAAGTGTATCTCAAGAATGCCCCGAATTTTTTTCTCGAAACGTCTTAGCATTCATATTTTCCACTTCGCCGACACTCCTCTCCCCTTTCCCAACACTCATCTTGCCCCCCTCCACCCCATTACACCATCTTCTTCTCTCTTTCCCCAACCTCCTAACTAATGATAACATAGAACCCAATCGGACACGGATTAAAGTCCTGAAAGAACTCAAAGCTCGTGTCCTTACTACACACCAACCCACTCACGGGCGTGCTCTTGCCCTGCGGGATATCGCACGTGCCACTCTGGATCTTGTACTTGTTCCCCGGCCGCACGACGTCCGGCGCGCTCGCGATCGGGATGCCCTCGCGCGGCCGCGAGTTCCACGTCGTGTGCGCGTCGATGGCGGTTCCGGGCGGGTACGCGGTGAAGTCGAGATGCCCCTCCCCGAAGAACACGTAGTTGGACGTCTCCAGCTGGTGTCGCTCCGGGAACAGGAACTCCAGCGTGCACGTCTTGCCCGCTGCGTCCCCGGGTATGATCGTCGTGAACAGCGTGCATAGGTCGTGTGGCGTGATCTTGGGCGATAGTGTCGTGCCGAAGGAGGCGTCAGGTCGCTTCTGGCTGACGGGTACGATGGTGGTTGGGAAGTGGAAACCGGGTGGGAGGTAGCCCGGGCAGCTGCCGTTGAAGTGCGGTTTGCTGGGTGGTGGTGGTCTTATGATGGGAGGTGGTGGTGGTGGTGGTCTTTCGATCTTTGGGGGAGGTGGAGGCGGTATTTCAATTGGGGGAGGTGGGGGTGGTCTTTCAATTTGGGGGGGAGGAGGTGGTGGTCTTTCAATTGGGGGGTGAGGAGGAGGGCACCATGGTTTGGTGATGGGCAAGTGGTAACCGCAGAAGGGAAAGGCGGTTACACTGGTTGCAATGGCGAGGAGCGCTGTTGCGGAGAGCTTCATCTTGACGTGTTGTGAGATGAATATAGCCGAGATGGGCCTGGGCAATGTGAAGGAAGTTGGCCAACCTGAAGAAAAGCCCAAGAATGGGTTGTGTTAACATGGGAATATATAGCATTCTTACTCCTTCGTCCGACTTCTCATGCTATTGTAAAGATGCTGGTCAGCCTTTATTGTTGATCCTGAGGCAAAAGATCCATTCTTGGAAAGCGATGCCAAAGTAAGTTGAGCAGCCCATCGCTGACACGTAGAAATGTGGCCCTGAGGAGAAATTATATCGATTCCCCGCAGGATATTTCATAAATCTACAAGTAGTGGTGATGTTCATTCGTAGTGTTCGTCCGGATAGGGTAGTTGTTGAGTATGAGCCAGCGTCAAGGGAACGAAATGGCACCTTCTTCTTACCCATTGACGCGTCACTCAAGATCGACATCCTTTTTCCACCTCAAAGCCAAGACTTCAGATTTTACTCGTTGAGATGAGACTTAATAAAGTACCCCATAAGATTGCTTGCTCCTTAAGGTAGTCATGATGATCAAATTCGTACTCAAATGATCCGAAAAAGTAAATAGTACAATGTCCGGTGGAACCAGTTCTCAGTAATGTGGAGTCTTTCCTGAATATGGTGGGGAAATGTTGGAAAGTATTGACAGCATGATCAAAGACTCGATGAACTTGTTGTCTTCGTGCATCTAGACTCATGCGATCGACGTTCTGTACATGTCTGGCTCTGGTTCCTAGCAGCGTCCATGGTTCTCTTGTACAGTGTGCTCAGAAAAAGAGCGGATGTAAATTAGATTGCATGCCAAGGAAACATCACATGTTAGGAAGTTGACACTGGAGTAATCAAGGAAGACACAGTCATAACATAAATTCAATGCTCTTCCCCCAAAAGAAGACGATATACCAACAATGTCATGTACAGCTTCCAGTATAATTAGGGAACGTTGCACAGAAGAAGCGTATGCTCTATGGATTGCTCTTGGTACTCTTGTAAATATAGCCTCATCATTGTACTGGTCAATCGTGCATCAAGCCTCACAAGATCTTTGTATCACCATATTTCATTTGTCATTATTATGCTTCTTTGGGCGATCGAATCGTGTCAACTCCATCGGATCGATGTTGTGACTACAGTGACCGAGCCGTACAGTCTGACAAAATGATTTTGCGGTATCATATGCCGGAGCAATGCGACGAGTCGATGCAAGCGAATCGCTATGAGTCAATCACCATACTGAGATCGTTTTCGAGCTTCCTGTTGAACGCAAATGACCCTTCCCCACAGTCTCAATGCAAACTATACTGTGCCAAATTCTCCAAGCCCTGTCAAATGTATATTTCAAATATTGAACGCTTTGCTGCTTTTTTACTTGATACGATTCTTCTTCACACAATGTCACAGAGAGCGATCCAGCTGACGCGTATGATTGTAGATTTGGTCGTTTTTGTCCGGCTTCCTACTTTGGTACTTTCCAAATTAAAGGAGACGAGAGACGTATCTTTTTTTTTCTTTCGACTGTAACATGATTGGTCCAAGAGTCTGCATGATAGATGTGCGTCAGGAAATGAAAATCATGCAAAACAGAAGGTGCCAGTGCACGGTCGATCCAAAAAAGTATACGGCAATTTTCATTAGACAAAGTATCGAAGAAATGCAAGTTGATAAACGCGTCGTTGAAAAGGATTCATGCCTAGGGAACTTTACCAAAAAGGTTGACGCCACCATGAGCTGTCACAGTCATGGGATCCACTGGTGTATCACGAAAATCCCCATTTTTGCAGACATTATCGGAGAACGACGATGCCGGGAACCATTCAAATAGTGGATTTGTAATGTAACATGGTTTTCAGCTTATCCATTCTCGACATTGAAACCCGAAAGAAACTCCATGCACGAATCACATTGATTGCTTCGGCGAAATTACAAAAAGTTTGGAAGAATGCAACAATAAAAAAAGTAAGCATTGTGGCTATGGCAGGAACCCAATCCCGGAATGTCGTGCCTTGGTAACAGAGTTTTGATGCTAAATTCAGGCTTAAATTCGCAAATATAGCCACAAGATAATGTTCAGCGTTGGTTTCGTAGTTTCAGACCTTTGGAATACTGCCTGAATCCTCAACAATCATTCGATCTTGTTTGTCTTGTTGGTGAGATTGTACCACCAATGGCAGAGCTGGGATTTTTTTTTTCGGTGTTGTTGAGGGCTAAATTGACTTGATAGGACGTGTTCTTATGACTCGAACGGTCCCGTATAGGATCTGATGTTATACATACTAGAGAAAGTTAGTGAGGAATTTTGATCCACAAATCCAGAACAGTCTTCCTTCCGTACGGCTTTCCACGGACGGAAATCCTTTGACGGTTATTGGGGGGAATACGGGCCTTCATGATGAGGATGCGTGGGCTGATATTGTCGTTGTTTCTTCTTTGAGACTGACTTGGGAATTAGTGTGATCTTGATCGCTTTCGATGAAGTTTGCTAATGCGCCAAGAGTTTGGGGCAGTTCTTCGGCTCTTGTCACAGGCATTAGGACGGGAGGCAGGGAAAGGACGGGAAACAGGGCTATAATGGCGAAAGGGGGCTTATCTCCAATGGGGAGAGGCGGTTGATAGCAGGGAACGCACGATCCTCCACACCATCTGCATGCCTCTCACCGTGACAGTGAACTAACAAGGATAAGCCACAAATCAGGGGGCAAGAAACACGGGGGAAATCAGCGCTTATGCATCACCGTTAGAAATGTGATCGCTGGGAGAACTGCGATGGCAAGGAATCCCGCACTCGCAGCCGTTGAGCTCTTTGGAGCTCTGCATCGGCGTGGCAAAAAGCAACTGATCGCCTTGAGCAAATAATAATCAAGTATTGGATTGATTCAATCAGGTATCACTCTGAGATAAATGGTCTTAGTGTATGAGCACTTACGCACTGATCAGGCCACCGCTCGGCTAGACTTCCTGTTGATGGCTCATGTTAGCAATCCAAGTGTTATCGGAAAAGAGTGCTGATGCTCAGAGACCCCGCATCCAAGCTGTTGGCCTGATTGTCGTTTGATGATTACAGAGATCGCTGGCCAGGTTTCCAACAGACCCTCAAGGTGCGGGAAGGATGGCGGCAAATCCATATGTCCTGGAAGGGGAATTGCATCGTTGACATCGGGTGGGAACAAATCCAAATTTTTTGGCTATGGCAGTAGGAGTAAGGCGTGTACATGTCAGTGTGGATGATCGAAAACCTGGCATCGCACGTGCAGTCCTTGGTAATCTTACTTTTTGATTTGGAGAAAGCTCCGTGCTGTTGGAGGGCCTCCATGCCACACGTAGCCATTCACATGATTGCAAACCTACCAACGATGTTGTCATCCTGTCCACATCTTGGCAAATAAAGGTCTTGCATGATCAACTAATTCAAATATGCATAAATAAAATTTTCGATCGTCACGATTGTAGTCGCCTCCGAGTAAATTTGGCGATTTGAAAAAAAAATTCTCTTATGTTGAGCTGACGTGTATCACTATCGAAAGGGGTTTTAGTGGAAAATCGAAAACGATTGTGGATATTGATTTAATATCGTCCTGTGATTGAATGAGCTAGCCAAATATTGTCGGAGAATTCCTTCTCCATGTCTATACCGGCGATCGACCTGGTTTAAGCCTCAATGCAGCCACTTCCTTGAAGACCTGGTCAAACTTCAGGGGTTGATGTCCATCATCGACATCCTTGCCTTGGAGCCAAACGGAACCCACTTTGAGCTTATACTGACCACAGTGGTTAGCTTGCTCATCTGCACATTAATCTTCCTTTTGAAAAAATTGCATTAAAAAAGTGAGTCAAAATGTGGTTCCAAAACCCAAAAGTGATATCTCTTACGCACTTTGTGTCTTCGGACGGCGACAGCGAAGATAGCTCGTGATTCTGCCGCAAGCCGCTTCTTACTCCAATGGGTGGGTATTGCGTCTCAAGTTTTCCAACCTGTGATGAGGCTTGCATTTGTTACGTTGCATTTTACGCTTTGCTGGCAATGAGCATTTGTTGCATTGCCATGTTGGAAAGGTAATTACAAGCGAGAGAGTTTTTTGGGGGAAGGGGGCTGGGGTTTCGAATTGAACAAGATTTCATCAATCTCCCACGTGAAGGAGGGAAAAATTTTGACATATTTCGTGCAGAAGCATGCGCGAACCACAACTGAATGACAATGACACATTGACTTGTGGCCTGAATCGAATATTGCCCAGTTTGTCTATTCGAATTTTGAGGTCGCAGATGGTCAATTCCACCATTCTGCACGATCTTTGGTCAGCGGACCCTCTGCGTCTACACGGCATCTGTGAATAAGCGATCTGTGCAACGAGCGTCTCGAGGTAGATCAACTTTTGCGAGATAAACGTCGCACCAACTCCAAACAGTCGTACCGTTTCAGCCCCCTTTCTGTGATTGCAAAGTTATAGGATGCAGATTCCTTCCGGACAACTTCCGAGGCCCTTCCTTCTAGAAGACGCTAGCTACTCTCAGCCGGGATGATCCCAATAAGTTTTTTTGGGTGAGGCTATTTTCCCCTCATTGGCAGTGAGATGGTTCGGTAGGCTGGGTTGACCGGAGACTACCCTCGCACTGACCCCCAGCAAGAAACCTCGGTCCCCTTGACTAGCACATGCATTCCCATGCATGACAGGCTGTCAAGCGCGGAGCCAGTGCTGCCGTGGTAAACGGCGGATGAAATGGTGAAGGTTACCAGCACGACGAACGCTCGGCCGGTCTTGCAGTGAACAGCTACATACGATGGAAGCTCAGATCTGGCCCGGTGTGATCTTGATGAAATACCAAACGATCAACCATGCAGTTGCATCGCTAGGCGGCGGGCTTTGCTTGGGTACCGCGTTTGACAAGAGTCACGTCCGATGGCCACCAATCTGGCCTCATCACGTCCACGCGTCTCAACTCCAAGCGGTGCAACTGAGGTGCATGAACGGCCATTCCTTAGAGTGATTGAAGGTGCTCACTCTGGCACAGTCGATGCGTGCCCCATCATCTAACAGGAGGCCATGTTTAGATGAACGGGCCAATCACGCGGTGCTGTCGGTGCTGCCCGTCAGCCGGGCCAGCGCGAGACGAGGACTCCAGCGCGGAGAAGGTGCATAAGCTTGCGACGAGAGTGTCTCGTCGGCTCCACCCAGGTCTATAGACAGCGATGATATTATCGTGCTCTCGCACGCGTCGGCCAGCTCCAGCCGAGAGTTTCGACATGGGCGGTGCGTGCAGTGCCGCGGAGGGCCATGGATGGCCTCGCGAGCGATTGCTGCCCAACCAGCGTCGGAACGGAGGGCAGTTGCAGCGCGAGAGCAGACGTCGGCACGAGTAGTCGATGGGCGATGGGCGATGGATGATGGGTGGAGGCAGGCTGGAATACGACAGGTGGTGATGGAACTTGCCTTGGTTCCGGCAGTTGCGTTTCCCCCGCCGTTGGGCTAAGAAATTGCGCCTGCTGCTGCTAAGCCTGCTAGCAGGGGAGCGGCCAATCAGCGGGAACTCCGATTAGATAACATTCTCACCATTCTCGTCGGCCGGAATCAGGTGAGGCGCGCACCCACGCTGGCGGGACAGTGGAAGGGTTTGGCGTCACCCCGTGCACGCGATGCCCACGCTTTGCGCTTTGCCGCCACGCCGCCTCCCCTTTTCTGCCTCTGCCCACCCCCTCCGGCCTGCTCCAATCCCCCATCGGCGCTTCCACTGCCTAGACGCGCTGCCCTTCACCGCCGCGGAGCTTCGGCCGACCGTGCGACCACTGCCCGCCACCTCTCCATGATCTCATACTGACCCTCGCCGCCCACGGGACTGGCTGTCTTTGCCGCGGCGCGCGTTCCTGTCTGGCTGCTGTGCTCTCTGCTCCAAAGGTGCGTGCAAAAGACCTGTCTGGAATTGGCGTAGTGCTGCCAAATCTCACATGCAACCGGCCCTCCAGCGAACCTCTCGACTCTGCATTACCTACCTACATACGTCCATCCACCGTCGCCTCGCCCCAACCTCCCTCTGCTGCTGCTGAGCGAGGGCTCGTGGGTGGTAGCGCACGCGTTAATCGCAGGCCTGTTGCGCAACTACTGCTAGACGAGCGCGTGAGTGAGCCCACACGATAATCGCCGCCACCACCACCACCCCATGGTGCACGGCTCCCGGGCGACGCTATCGCTCTGACTAACGACTCCTACCGACCTAAACCTGACGTTGACAGCTTTCCTGCGCGCCAACGGAAGAAGCCAGCCTTTTCTCGCACCTCGACGCGTTCGGCCAGTAGAGGGGCTGGCTGGCCGGCAGGGGAGCCAGAGGTCGCCGGTGGCGGTCTTCGGGCTGCCTTAGGGTGTTTGACGTTTATTTCAGTGCGGGTGGGGGCCTTCTGGTGTCGATACCGTTGCGCCCAGCCAACCAGCTCGCAGGCCTCACCCTGCTAATGCAGTCCTGCCATACCGGCCCATCCAGCGTCGACGGACCGTCGAGCTTCCACTGCAGCAGGGCACGGACGCTTGGCCCGGCCGTTGACTGCACCTCGATTGAGCAGTAAAGCCGACGTCGCAAGCACGCCTCCAGGATTTTCGATACCGATATGGGACCAAATGACAAGGACGCGGCTGGGGGGTATAAGGAAGAGCCGGCTGCTGTGGCGGGCGATCCTGTGAGTGCGGCCTGTTCCCTTTCCCTTCCACGTTTGTCTCGTCACGTCGTTGGAGCGTCGCCCGTTGCCTACCTTATTCTTCCCGTCCTCTTTCTGTTGTTGCTTTTCCCTTCACCTTAAACACACTCCACTCCCGAAACGTTCCCTCCCCAAGCTCCCTGTCCGCCGGGCTTTGTTTGGTCGAGTACGTGGGCGCCGCCGCTGCACTCGTGTTTCTATCTGCTCTTTTCTTCTGCATGCATCGGCCCTGCCTGCGCCTGAGCGCCGCATAACGGCCTGCCTTTTGGCTGCGAGGCCCGGCTCAGAACACACTACATGGTATGCCCTTCTGCCGAGACGCTGGCTCGGAGCCTACCAGAAGCCTTCTATGCACTCTGCTCCTTAGCTCCCTTGCCAGCCCCGGCCCACACCCCTCAACTTTTTCTTACCCCCTCCCACTCCACCTCCAAACAGCGTCCTCCATGCTTGCGATCGTCAGATAATCCTCCGACACAACGCATTTGCTTCACTTTAAGCTTTATCAGATCAACACTCGTTCTTTCTGGGATCTGTTTGTTTTCTTCCCTTCGTCATCCTACACACATGTACATGATCCCGGGTACCCTCCCGTTGCATGGAACTTTTGACAAGCTTTCCACGAGCGACCCACAGCGTTTAGCCTTGCGCACGCTGTGAACTTGCTTCATATTTCGCCTCGATTTCCTCTTTGTTTTGGGATCTGTTATTTTGGTTCGTCTAATCTCCAAATGCGTGCTTTCTTTCCGCGTGCGCCGTCAGGTCTATTGGGCAGCTGCTTGTAACTAGGTCTGGTCCCGGGAAAACTGCACTTGAATTTTCTCTCTGTTTTGTTTTGATTACAAGGATAGACTTGCGTCGCGTCATTTTCTTGCGCCTTCCCGAGCACCTCACCGCACAAGATCGATCACCAAAAAAATCTACGAGTGCACTTTTGCTGATACGTACTCTCCTTCCCAGCATCATCCCAACCATCCGCAGCAGGGTCTACCGCCACCACATCACCTCCAGCATCGGCCATCTGCTGTTCTTCAACAACACCATCCCGACTCGCCGCAGCAAACGCAGTCTTCCGGACACGCTCCTGCGCCGGGACCTTACGCGTCGCCCCATTCTTCCAACCACAGTTTCCCTCCGCAACATCAGTCGCCCTACGTCGGTGGGCTCCAAGGCGCGCCGGGGCATCCGCAGAACGAAGGCCCTTACTTTGCCGCTCATCCAAGTCCTTACAGCTCTGCAAGCAATTCCGCAAGTTACTCCACTTCAGGTCAGTGATTGCAAATTCCAACGCCAAGCTTATCAGACGCGTGCGTGATTGTAGTGAATCACGTGTAAAACGCGCTTCTAAAATAATCAGACTACCATTGAACAATGCAACTAATTCAAGGCTCAGAACCACCCGACATCATGGCCGCACATACGATGAGCCGTCACCAGCAATTCCCCCCAATCTATCAGACTCCCCAATCAGGCTCTCCAGCGTCTGTTCAGCAATCGCCACAGCATGAACACCCTGCGCGATCGATTTACGCACAGCCGTCGACGCAGATGCCTCAGGGAATGTATTATCCGCAACAGTACAATATTCCGCAGCATTCGCCTTACGGCCCACATCCAGGAGCGCAGCAACATCCATCAATGGCTTCTGGAACACTACTAATGTCGCAACCTGGCCAACCACAAATGCACAATCCGGCCGGTCATCATCAGCCTGGTATGACTACAAGTCCGCGATCAAAGATGAATCCCACCCCTTTACAGAGACCACCTTCTGGAGTAGGCCACCAACAAACAACACCGACTGTGCCTCCAGGAAGCGCAAATAGTCTTCATGGAGGAGCTCCCGGTGGCCCTGGCGTGAATCCAAACGCTGCTCCAGGACCGATTCCAGCAACGACACCATTGGTGGTTCGTCAAGACAACAATGGCGTGCAATGGATCGCTTTTGAATATTCGAGGGATCGCGTAAAAATGGAATACACGATCCGCTGCGATGTCGAGTCGGTAAACGTTGAAGATTTGACTCAAGAATTCAAAACGGAAAACTGCGTTTATCCACGCGCATGTTGTCCCAAGGATCAATACAAGGGCAATCGACTTCACTACGAGACCGAATGCAACACTGTCGGTTGGGCTCTTGCGCAATTAAACCCTTGTTTGAGAGGGAAACGAGGCCTGATCCAGCGCGCTGTAGATAGTTGGCGCAACAGTAACCAAGATCCACGACTCCGTAGTCGACGCGTTCGCCGCATGGCCAAAATTAGTAATCGAAAACAAGTGCAACAAACCCAACACCAGGGTCAAATGGCTGGTCCGGCTGGTCCGGGGGCAGCAGCCGCAGGGGTTCCTACTACCAACGGAGGCATGGCCGCAGGAACTGGGCCTCCCCGGCAGGGAAGTATGAGCATGGGAGGGGGTAACCAGATGCACCACCACCATGCCAACCGTGACGGAAATCCAGCTGGAGGTAACGACGATGTTAGCGGTATGTTTCACCAGATGTGATTAAATTGCGTTTGCTTGTCGTTTATTGCGATATACCAACGCTCTGGTGAATTTGTTGAACCGAGCCTGTTTGTTTTTTTCTTTTCTTTTCGACATTTTCTATCAAAGTGTGTTCTCCTACACCGGCTACTATGGGATGGGAAAGTTGGTGAACACAATTGTTGCAGCTTTGCATTTTCGTGTAATATACTTCCTGAGCCACTCCGATGTGCCACCTTTTCTTTGCACTTCCAAGTCCAGAACAGACACAAACGCACTCAAGTAATCCATCGGCTGTATAACGCTTGCTTGCTTGCCCCGTAATTGCTTTGAAAAAAAAAAGTTTGCTCTGAAACGTAGGCTAACTTTTTTTCCTTTTCTGCTCTGCAGCCAGTAATGACTACGGCGATGCATCCAACACTCATCACCATCAGCCGCCCAATGGTGTCAGTACGTCAAGTTCTCCCGCCGACGCACGCCACCCTGGAAGCTTCTACCCTACATACCCATCTGCCCACAGCATAGCCACAGGATCTGGACTTCCCTCTGCTCATGATGGCATGGATCAGCTTGGCCCTGGACCACATGGAACCGCACATCCCGTCGCCACTTCTTCTGCCACAAAGGAATCTGACGAAGAACGGAACTCTGCCCTGTTTGGTGATTTACCCGAGTCGAAGCGCCGCAAATTCATCCTTGTCGAAGACACTCAACGCGGCACTCGCGTCCGCGTCCGAGTAATGCTCGACCAGGTCAAAATGGACGACCTGCCGGATTCCTACCGCAAGGGCAACTCCGTCTATCCCCGAAGCTACTTCCCCACCGAAATGCAGAGCCCCCCAGCATCGGCTCGGGGTAGCCGATTCTTTGAAGACGACGATGAAGATGATGCAGATGCCGATTCGAGAGAGGCGACTGTGGGGCGCACGCTTGTCCCCGTGCCCATGCTGGATGGGAGTGAGGCCAAGGTGCCCATGCCTCGGATGAACCGTGCAAGGAGGAACAAGGAAGTCACGTTGAATGACTTGGGGTACAGGATGAGTTGGAGTCAGAGCAGGGTGTTTGCGGGAAGGACATTGTTCTTGCAACGCTGCCGTAAGCGTTCCCTATCATTACAGATATGATCAAGGAGAATGCAGGTGCTGACAGTTGCTTTTCCAGTCGACGCTTATCGTAACAAGATGCGCAGCGCGATTATGACGGCCGGCCAGGACGCAGTCAGCGTCGCACCTCACTTTGAGACGCGGGTCGGCAAACGCAAGTGGCTGGAGAGGAATAAGAGGGCCAAACGTGAGGCATCGCCATAGTTGAGTTGTCTTTTAGACGAGCTCCACTACCCATCGACTTTGAGCGTTACACGCATGACGAGACGACGATGTTTTCAAAGATCTCTATTCCAATCACCATCTCTGTGTCTATTCTCCATCGGTGCGGTTTTCTTTGTGGGAGGATGGAAAAAGTTGTGAAGATTTTCAAAGGCATTTTCTGAGCGATGATACGCGTCAACGTCCCTCGTGTTCTAGCACAAGAAGACACTCTGCCGACCATGTATATGCTCAACAGCAAGGCATTGAAAGTGTTGACGACGAATGTGGTGATATGATGGGGGAGGCTACTGGTATTTTTACGCGTTCGGGTCACTTGAGGTTGCTGTCATCTTCCTTCTCAAGCGCTCTCATTTGCTTTTCAACGTCAGGAGCGTCGAGTGCCATTCCGGTCCTTTTCTAGCTACGTGCTGTCACGATTTCATCTGATTCGAACAAAGCAGGCTTTGATAGCCTGCGTGAGGAGGCTCCATTGGCTTATGTATCTAGGTTTCCCTAGCTTTTATACCCGTCAGTATGTATGCTTTGAAATTTGCCCCCTTCCCCGTAGAGTGCCTTGTCGTGTGATGTTTTGCTCCCGGTGAACATTTGCAAAAATCCATCTTCAGTGGAGCATCTCCGCAGTCGTGTGTTGGATACATGACCCCATGTACTTCGCAAGTACCTCCCCTGCCGCGCCGTACCAAGCCTGCCTCGTTCAGGGAGTGCCTCCCGAGCCGAACTAGCGTACCGCCTCCGCACAACCCCGCAAGCCAAGGCCCAGCTTTCCAGAGCCTCCGTTACCCCAGGCCTGTCTCCGCCCGTTGTGCTACCCAGAACCTTACGAGGCAAGGGGACGGGGCGGCCAGTGATCGTGACGTCTCATGTAGTGAGGCTGTGCCTTTTTCTGCTCTGCTGACTTGCCTTGTGTGCTGCTGCAAGACCTACATACCTAGGTTCCACGGTTCACGTGTTTTTGCTCCATCTGGCTGATATCATCGAATATGCATCCGCAAATCCATTGAGGGTGCATGTCCGATGCTTTCTTCCCCCCCACTTTGCCCATTTCACCGGATTCGGACGAGCGTAATTCCGGGAGTCTATTGTTGCACAGACATCTTGCAGCTGGAACTACACCCATCTCTCCGCTGCTATTTGAGGGGTTGAGGCACTGGATATGCGAAGCCAACTACATAGCCACGCAAGACTTTTCTCAACATCGTCCACTGTCTTCTCGCCGGGTCCGTCGTCCGGCATGGTGTCGACGCCTGCATCTCAGGCGTCGCGATCATTCCGGCGTCTGTCGGTTGCAGGCGTCGCCACCGCGCTTCTTGGTACGTTTGGTGTCCGAGGTTGCTTTTTTCGTGAGGAGTCGCCCAAAGAAGACTGACTGGCTGAATAGGGGTAAGCGCTGTGACACTTTCTTCCAAAACGAATGTGTGGCTGTCGGATAAGAAAAAAATGGCGGAGCTGGACCGTAAGCGATGGGAGGAGAATGCAAAAATGGCAGATGCGTACGGGGACGGCTCATCACTTCAGGATCTAGAAAACGCCGTTGAAGCGTATGCAAAGAGATAAATATCAATACTATGACTTTGTGATAGGATTAGAAGAAGTAGGATCAGAAGAAGATAGTATGTGCACGAAAGAGTTGGAGTAGCATGGAATCAAAAACATAGGCTTCGGCGAGCCTGGGCTAGAGCGACACCGATGGGGCAGCCTGCAAGATTGCGATTGCGATTGCAGTATCTGCCTTGCGAAATCTTCTTTTTCGCTTCAACATTGTTTCATGAAACAGAAGAAAATATGGCTACCGTCAAATGGCACTGACCACCATAGCTCTATCTCTTGATGGTGGGATATAGAACGAAGAGATGTGAGACAACAAGTAAAATATTTTACTGCTGTATTTCTTGCCTTGTAAAGTCTTGGGTAACTTGGTAGATTTGTACCATGAGCGCGGTACTGGATACTGTAGAAAATGTCAAAGCCTTGTGATTGGAGCGCCATCTCGGACCGGGGTGTCATGTGTACTATTCCTGGCCATGCGTTGCTGGGGAGTAACTCGACTAGACCACATCCGGTAATTTCTAAACCCACCACCCAGCCGCAATACGAGTGGCTGACACTTCACCACCCTCTTACTCCAGCCTGTCTTCGTTTTCTTTTGTGTCTTCTCTACTCTTTTTACATGTCATTTGCATGAGTATTGTGATGCTTTTCTACCTCTAATGTGTATACGAGCGCAAAGTGTGTTGATTGTCGTTTAGTTGTTGCAGAGTCGCAGACGCATTCATTGGGCGGCTTGCAGCCGCTTTGGCTGTTACAGGTCGCAAACAATACGAGCCGGTGTATCGAGCACAGCCGTGTCTTACTTTTTGAGAACGCCATGTCCAGAAAGCGTCCCAGACAATATCTACCCAACACCCCAGAGCAAGCTCACTTTACTCAACCAATTTCCTCGCACCTCTACAACGACGGAGGAGATAGATCATATCAAGTTGCTCCCCTCAGTGCATACTCGGGAACCCCACTACAAAAGAACATAATACAGTCTCACCATCGCGACCCATCTTCTCTTCCTCCTCCACTCCCACTACCTACGGACTCACCGAATCCTCCAACACCGCCTCCTCCACCTCCTCCACACCGATCATTACCCTCCAGTGAATACAGGCGTCAAAGAGCATACTCAAATCCAAGTCGCCAATCCGTCACAACTCCCGCTCTTGACAACCTAGGAGAGGCAGCAGCCGGTGGAGGTATCACCGGTATAGCTGTAGGTGTGGCAAATACCCACGAAAGAGACAGTGGTGTGCAGGCATTACGGGATATCGATAATCTTTTTGGAAGTGGACGAGCACAGCCAAACATGCCGGATCCTCCAGAACGCCAGTTCAATCCCGACGACGCAGGCTATCCTATCCCACCTCCGCCTGATTATGCCCAGCGTCACTACATGTCACATCAATATCAGAATTCATATGACTCTGACTCAATATTAAATGGTCCTGTCGATGGCCCTGACATATCAACACCGCAACGTTATTCAGATCGCAATATACCCACAAATAATTCATCTCCACAACGCTACCCTGATGATTATGCACCTCACGCAGACAGTCCCTACAACCGTTACTCAAATCGAAATCCCTTTGCTAGTACCACCGACTTGGACCCAATCGATCCTCAATCGATAGCTGATGATGGAGATGATGGTCTTGATGTTCCAGCTTATGATGGACATAGAAGATCTTTCCTCAGTCTTGGTCGTGCCAGTTCAAGAAATCAGCTTCGAGATGCAGCTCCTGCGGCAGCCGTTGGTGCAGGGGCTGGTGCTGCTGCAGCAGGTGGCATGTTTGGTTCAAGAAATGCCAGTGGGTCATACAATGCAGTCCCAGGTAATTCCAACTTACCCGGTGGTGACCCCGAGAAGAGCGCGTGGCTCACCAAGCAGACTTCGGGTAACAAACGACTGAAATGGATTGTTGGTGGTGTCATCGGCTTGGTCATAGTCCTCGCCATTATTGGAGGCGTCGTAGGAGGTGTCTTAACCAACCGCAAAAATAACTCGTCTTCATCGTCATCATCTTCTTCTTCCTCCGACGGCCTCAGCACAAACACAGCTCAAGCCGTCATCAACGCCAAAGGCGACCTCAACGCCAACTCCCCCGAAATCAAAGCGCTCATGAACAACCCCAACATGAAAAAAGTCTTCCCCGGCATGGACTACACCCCAATCAACGCCCAATACCCCGGCTGCCTCACCCTCCCACCCATCCAAAACAACGTCACCGCCGACATCGCCGTGCTCAGCCAACTCACCAACGTCGTGCGCCTCTACGGCACCGACTGCAACCAGACCGAGATGGTGCTGCACGCCATGTCGCAACTGGCGCTGCAGCCGTCGGACATGAAGCTCTGGCTGGGCGTGTACCTCGACGCGAACCAGTCCACCAACGCGCGCCAGCTCGCGCAGATGTGGGACGTACTCTCCACACTCCCCAAGGGCGACGCGTCGCCCCTCGCGGGCGTCATCGTCGGCAACGAAGTGCTCTTCTCCAAATTCCTCTCCGAGACCCAGCTCATCGACATCCTGACCTCCGTCAAGCAGAACCTGACGTCCATGGGCCTGGGGTCGCTCCCGCTCGCCACCAGCGATCTCGGCGACAACTGGAATACCCAGCTGGCGGAGGCCGTCGATGTTATCATGGCGAATGTGCATCCGTTCTTTGCGGGGGTCACGCCTGATGAGGCGCCTGGGTGGACGTGGGATTTTTGGCAGCAGCATGATGTCACGCTCGACCCGGGGAAGCCGTCGGTGATTAGTGAGGTGGGCTGGCCGAGCGAAGGGGGGAATGATTGTGGGACGAATGATGGGTGTCCGAATGCGACGGCGGGCGCGGTGGCGAGCGTGGTGAATATGAATGGGTTTATGGAAGGGTTCGTGTGTGAGAGTTTGAAGAATGGGACAGATTATTTTTGGTGAGTTTGCTTCATTGTTGTTTGTATGGATTGAGAGTGGGAGTGGATGAGCTAACAGGAGTCCCGTCTTAGGTTCGAAGCATTTGACGAGCCGTGGAAGGTCATTTTTAATACGCCAACGGATAATTGGGAGTCGAAATGGGGGCTCATGGATGTCAATCGCAATCTCAAGCCCAATCTCACTATCCCGGACTGTGGGGGCCAACGCATTTCGTAGAAGAAAAGGTTTTGGGACTAGAACGGACACGGCATACTCGGTCAATGAAGACCACAACATGCATCATCTTTGGCGGTGGTATCAATTTATGTGTATAGCAATCACCTGGGGTTCGTAAGGGGTTATGGAATTTATGAATGGATACTTGTGCAAACGAATTTACTAATGACAGTCCAGCCTGAGGACAGGAAAAATGGCGGTTCTGGGTGTAATGAGATGAGCAACTTTTTGTAATCTAGAATAGATAGAAATAGCTTTCGGCGTACGACACTGTCCAGAACATGGTCTTCACGTCGATTAGCGAACGGAAAGACGACCAGCAAGGCAAACATTAATTAAGAACTATTCGGATTTGTCCAGTTTGCACTTTACTGAAATTACTGAGCATATAGTAAGATCAAGTCGACCCAGGAGCAAGTTTGACATATAGGACTCCCTGTTTTCTTACCTCCAGCTATCGCGTTTGTTAAACTCGCTTCAGATTGGCTAGAGAATTTACCAGTCTATTCTATTTCCTGGGTGATGTCCTCAAGTTGTTTATACGTTAAAGCGAGCTCACTTATTTTTTTCGATCGCCTGAAATTGATTTACAATCAATTCGTCTATCAGATTATGCTATGAATTTTTTTTAAATTTATATCCGAATTTAATTTGTCAAGCTCTTTAAAATCCTTAAGTTTAGACTGTTCTCAAATATAGTCTATTTCCGATAAATGCTGTTCTCAGGCTGCCGGGCCTGACAAATCGCTGCACTCTCGATAAATACTGCATCCGGTTCTAATCCAAGTTGGGTCTTGTTCATCTGATCGACTCAGAGCGAGCATCATGTCCATCAATCAGCTGACGGATCGGCATTTAAATTATTACTGCTTTCTCCGGCTGGCTAATCTTGCAGATTGCCAAGGCTTCCTTAACAAGGCAGATAGGAGATGCAGGATGCAGATTGGCAGAGGCTGAGTAGCTATTGCTGAACCTCAGCCTGGCGTACTCCAGGATGATAGTTGGAAGGAACACTCTTCTCCCATCTCAATAAATTTCCTTACTCGATCTATTCATTCTGTATTTGTGGATCCAGCATCGATCATCGGCATTATTGGCTCCGTTGTGGGAATTGCTGATGTTGTGACCAGAAGCATCAAGAGGCTGAGCAGTCTCAGAACAAGATATCGAGACGCCCCATTCCTCGTTTCTAACCTGATTGGTCAGCTTTGTACTGTTGAGGCTGCCCTGGATCAGTTGTCTTTGTGGACCCGGAAGGATCTCAAGGATGACCCTCGATACATCCACCTGGCTTCTCAAGTCAGCAACTCTTTAGACTGTTTTAGCCCCCTGATCGCATCACTTCAAAAGCACCTAGATCAGCTCGATGAGATTGAAAATGCCCAGATGAGTGTCAAGCAGAAGATGACGTTTATTTTGAATGAGAAGGATTTACAAAACTACGTTAATCTCTTAAGCCATCAAGTTAATGCGCTTACTCTTTTGCTTCAGGCTATTCAATGGTAACATATTGCGGACCAAATATCAATTTACATGCTAAAAATCATACAGCAAGACCTTTTTCCAACAGGACGCATTGCTAGCCGATTACAAGAGCCAAAAGATACTTCGAATTGCAAAAGATGATGGCAGTTCAGTTGTGGGAATAGACAGTACATCAAGTCATTATTCTGAAAGCATTTCCTCAAGCAACGTGGATGCGCTGGATACTGCTTTTGTATTTGACCCGTTACTTCTGGCGTCACAAGCCTATCAGACGTCTTTTAGATCGTACCTCAAGCAGCTAACGATTGCAAAAAAAGTTAAAAGACAATGCAATGAGAGAGCCCGAAGTAAATCAAGTATTCCACAAGAGAAAGGAACACACCTACCTGTGAACGGTCACAGCGCTGGCTCGAATCCGTCAAATTTCAACATGTCTTCTCCAGCAAGTCAGTCAGTCAATACACCAGGTGCTGTGGGGACAGAAGGGCCTACCATACGGCGAAAATCTCCATTGCACTCACGATCTACTGACGTACACCAATCCCCACCTCCATGGCGGAGAATCTTGACCACTCGTTTGTCTAAATCGAGCATTATGGAATCTTCCCACCTGTCATTAGCCCAATGTCTGAAGCCGATTAACGTTCTAGTTTTGGGTGCTTCTAACAGGGGCAAGACTACTTTAAAAACGGGCATGGGTTTGATTCAAGATGGATCCAGCGTTAGGAACTGGACAAGCATGCATGAGGAGCAGAAAGGGCAGTCTCTCAAGACCATTATTCTTACCAAAATCTTACGGGACCTACAAAATTTGCTCGAAGGCGTGACATCATCAGGGGCCTCACTTGGCGATCCTGACTCTGAGGCTCACTTACATGCAGTCATGACTGAATTACAGGAAAAAAAGGATAAAGGAGATCCTTTGGAGCTAGCGGCGGCAATAGAGCTAGCATGGACAGAGTATAAAATCCAGGCCGCCCACAAGCGTTTGCCCGGTCTTGGCCTCAACTATAATCTATCTTATTACATGTGCAATATCAAACGCATAAGCAATGTCGAGTACGAGCCATCTGCTGAAGACATTCTGAGATCACGACTCGAGAAAACTGAAAAGCCGAGGGTGCGCATCAAAAATACCGATATCTTCGAGAGTAACCTAGTTCACAAAGAGAGCACGTATAGGATACATGTTGCAGAAGGAGCAAGCAGTGCAAGAATGAAATCGATCGATCACTTCGGGGAGCCCAACGCTATCATATACACGATCGACACTTGTGCGTACGATGAACGGATTGGAGGTGTCAATCGGATGACTTATCAGCTTGATTTGTGGAACTCCATCGTCTGCAGCCGCTGGCTGAGAAAACCAGCCTTCATACTTGTCTTCACGAGAATTGACGTCCTTGTGGGGCATTTGAAGCACAAACCCGTCCAAGAGGACGGCGTCAACAATCTTAATGACTATCTGAATTCATTGCAACGTCAGTTCATCGAAATTGCTCAGCAAGACAGTCTTGAAGTCCGTGTCTTGTGCTTGCAGACAAATCTCGTCGATCCAGATTTTCAAGGCCCGAAACAGATTTTCTAGTTTCTTCGATACCTTCAGCCAGTCTTCGACTATGCAGGCCGTTCTCCAAATTAGATCTAGTTTGTCCAGATTTTATTGCAGAGTATCTGATTGATCATAAAGTAGTCTTTACTCGATTCGCCCTATCCGATTGAAGTCTTTCGTCATTTTTAGGGTCCTCCACTTCATCCCTAATCTTGAGTGCGTCAGGCGTCTCATATTACTTGAGTCGGTACAAGAACAAGTCCAATATAGTTATCGGTATATTCTTCCCACAGGCGATCAGTTGAAGATGACTAGGCATCTCGTACACTGATCTGATTCACTTAATTTTCTGGAAATGCGCCCGGCATTATTGATGCGCCTGGAGCGATTTCCTGAGAATCATTGGAGTCACGATACCAACAAGGACGACTGCTCCATCCTTCCATTCGTGCCAGGCACCTCAAACATAAAATCTCCCCAGGCCGATATGAATTGCGCCAGATACCTCCCTGCGCACGAAAGCGATTCATGATCAGTTTGCGCAACGAGCTGTACCGTTGAAATTCCTCTTTAAAAACCCAATATTCATATTTCGTACCAAGCTCTTCGATTGGTCCCAAATCCAGATCATCGTCAAATGGAACTTGTTCCTGGTAAGCGCAACTATCAGGATGCCAGGTCCGACAAGTCATTATACGCTCTTTAAACGCTGCGTGGGGTTCCCAATCCAAGTCCAGATCAAGGTCATCTAATCGGCCTCTGAGTGCACACAGACATTTGGTTTTCCTAATGTTTTCCTTGATGTTTTCCCACCATGGTTCGATGGACGAGCTGGTTTGTCGAGATGGGTATAGCGAAGATGGCCTATAAATTGAATTACTATAGCATTCGGAATGGACGACCATGGACACTTTCAATTCTGGCAGTTCGAAAATCAGACGGAGTGCCGAGAACCACCATTTGTTCTGTACGAGAGGTGACTTTGAGCATTTCAACTCTGATTCCAGTACATCGTCTAATCGATCCCCGAGAAAGCCGCGCCATACTTTGAAACAGAAGGAAAACCACAGTCCTTGCGACAAGGGAGATTCTCCACCCCATAGGAGATGCAGGTCTTGGTCGTGCCGACAAAGAATCTGCAAGATCTCCTGATTGAATCTTGTGTTCGCCAAGCCGACGGTGTCGAAGCATATATCAGATAGTAACTCATGAAGTAAGGTTGGATAGGCGTGACATATGGGTTGCACAGGGATTAATGTAAGCAAAGCCTCTATTATTGAAGGTTCTCTGGTATGCCTCAATACAGTGGAAAGGGGGAAAGTCAAACCGGTATGAGGATTGCGAAGGATCTGTTTGTATTTGCTCACGGTCCATAATAGAGGTTCATACCTTGTTCTCGTATAAGGCAAGGTATCGGGAAGGATCCAATTCTCAACTTGGTAGGCATCTTCAATGTAATCATCGAAAAGCCTCACTAAATTTTGCCACAAGGAAAGGGGACACCGGATCTTAGCCCAGCGTAGACATTCGGCGGGTGTTTTTCTTCGGTAGAAGAAAGCCTTAGTTCAACTGTGTTGCTGGAATATGTTTACTTGAGAACTTACTCGGACTTATACTCGCGTACGTATGGGTCAGCCCCATGCACAAGGAGATATTTCGCCATCTCATAACGTCCTTCTTCCGCTGCATACTATTCTCACAAAGTTAGTTTGAACTGTATAAAGTCTCTGAATATCTTTGGTGGAAGCAAACTCTGGGTCTGACAAGGAAGTACTAACATGCAAAGGCGTGAACCCTTCAGAATCAACGTCAAAAACCGAAGCTTCGCCACGCGCAAATAGTAGTTGAACAGCATCCACGTTCCCCTGCTGACAAAGCTCAAAGATAAGGGCATTGTCAGGCACAGCCCGTGCGGGACTAACGAATGGACGTGGAGCTCTAAAGCTAAGGTTCGTCACATATGTGAGTCCAAGGGATATAAGCCAGGCTGCCGGGTGGTAGGTACAATAAGAAGTGGTCTGAATGTTTTTCACAACTTCTTCCTCAACGTAAACTCTGTTTCTAGTAACACATGTCCCAAAGTAGAAATAACCAAAAATAGTAGCATAGACAGAATAATAGCGCCATTGTGTTGTATTTCTAAGTTTCTGCCCGAGGATATTTCGATCATGCATTGCTGGTTTCAAGTGCGCTTGAAGTGCCTGCTTCATTGCGGACTCTTGTGCTTTGAGAAGGGACGATGGTGTAATAACATATGATCTACCCTCAGCTACGGGACCATCGATGGCTTTCACACCATCGAGGGCTGGACTTATCGCCGAGGTGTCTTGTAGTAGTCCGTTTGCGGCTTTGTTCGCCAGGGTTTCAACTCCTGTGATGATCATCTGGTGCTGTGGATCTATGTCAGGAGGAGTGGCATCGGTCTTGCCAGTACGAACTCGTCCATCTTGAATAAATTCAGGTAAGCTTCCAAGGGGAATCTGCACACTACTGGATTCCTGGGCTGATGTGGAGGAGAACGTCCTTTGCGTTGCGAACATTTGATCTTTTTGATTCCTGTGTTATTACGTTAGTGGTCCCTCCTTGTCATGAAAATTATCAAAGCCATTCATACATGCTAAGAAGGGCCAAGACCAGCGTCAACTTCGTTCCTTCGAGCGAGGCACGAAAATCTTTTAACTTTTCATTCTTCTTAGATGTTTTACATGCAGCCCATATCCGCTGGCGCTTCCCTTTAGAGTTAAATCCATGCTCAAGCTCTTTGACTATGTCATTAAGATTATTGATCTTGAACTTGCACAGCATCAACGCTTTTCCGAGTGCAACATTGCCTCCCGTACTGCTAGCCCTTTCCTGTGAGACACATTCTTGCAAAGTATCCTTGAATATCTCAAGGTCGATCAGAATGTCTCTTATGACTTGTGGTGCGTCTTTGATGGAGCGGTAGAAAGCATGAATTTCAGCAACGGTTCGCAGTAGCAGATTTGCAAAGGATGCGATTCCAAGAACTGGATGGTCGATGCCGTTAGCTCCTTCTGCGGGCAGTACAAAGAGACTCACCACCAGCAGTAGCAGAAAGGCCTTCCATTTGTGCCAACAAAGATTATCGGGCTCGTGCTACAGTTCCATGAAGCGAACCTCGGTCCTTTGGAGAAAGGAATATCCGGGTCAAAAATCTTGCTCCATGTCCAGTGGCCTCAGAGGGATGTGTTCAGCAAGGCTGAACGCAATGAATTTTGCTGCGTTTACACACGTCAGCAGTACAAGGCTGCATATAGACCGCTCGGTAGTACAGGGCTGCATTTGGAAAGTCCGCAAGTCTGCTGTGGATCAAACTATCCAATGCCGCTCTTGCTTCTTGCCTTCTGATCCTCGACATTCAGCATGGTTAATGAGCTATTCACAGGCAGATAGTAAGTTGCCAAGGGTCTAGAAACGGTGCCGAGTACAGATGAGCATAGCGTGAATTCGACGTGAACAAAGAAGATAAGGTATGATATGGCGTTTGACAATACAGAGGGGAATGATAGAGACGCGTAAAGGAGTGCAGAGTAGCTCGGGAGAGGAGAGAATGAATCACAAATTTACAGCAGCGCGCGGGTATAAGTTTATTCAACGTGTATATGCAAATCTTTGCATAATTGCATCGAGGCCTTTGCGAGTACCGGCAGCATCCAGATTTTTAAAGAAAAGAAAGCACAAGTGATATATCCTCATATTCATCTCTGTATGACGACGACGGCAAGACGTAATTTGTACAAAAGCAAAGAATCTACAGCAAAGGATGCAAATCATTACAACAACGACATTAAACAAGATATTGGGGGACTAGCAAAAACACATTGACGTTTTTGTGTGTTGGCATGACCCTTAAGAATGTTTTGAAGAAACGGTCTGCTATGCTCTAACATGTGCATTGTACTGCAGCGGCCCTCAAATTGTCGATCTTGAGACTATGGCTAGGAAAGATCATGATCAAGCCAATTTCATTTCACGTTTAGAGCAATTGTACAAAGTCTTAAGATAGTGAATTAATGGGCACGACCGCAGCTCAGCTTCATTTTCTAAATCCCAAAGGCAAAGCCTCTCATAGCTACTGCACGTGATCGCGAGCCACCCTCAACGCAACACTCCTCCTCCAACACTCCTCATATTGCTAACTACCTTGTCCCATCTGAAGGCTGCCTTGACAACGCCATGATCCACACCAGCACATGACCAAGCCTCCGGGACGGACCAAGTTTTCAAATTCTAGAATACAAATTCATCAGAACCAAAGCAAAGCAAGCCAAAGCAAACGAATGCAATGTCCAGTGTATGTGTCTGTCCGTGTGTACATTCGCACAGCCATGTCCAAGTCTACAGCCGTGATCCATGCACGACCTTATAGTCGACCGCCAGCTCACGACCGTCATCATTAATGACCAACACACGCACGCTACCACGGCCATTATCAAACGAGTCACGCAGACGATGGTGCAGTCCGGACTGATCCAGCACAGGCAGTCCCTGCTTGACATCACCGGTCTCCGTCATGGCAACGACACGACCATCATCGCGGATATCGAGGACACGATACTGCTTGAACACGGGCCCGAGCATGTTCTGCACGATGACCGACGGCGACGGGTTCGACACAAACGACGACTCCTCATGGAGCTGCTTGGTGAAGAGGTCGACGCCGAGGTAGCGGTGCTGGCCCGTCTGCGCGGACGTGGTGATGCGGATGACCTGGCACGGGCGGCCCTGGAGGATGACGAGGTCGCCGATGCGGATGTGGTGGCAGGGGATGGTGATGGTGTTGGGGAGGTGCGCGCGCTCCGCGCCGTAGCGTTCCGAGTAGCGAGGCATTTCCGGCTCGACGATGCGTTCGCTGCGCTCGACGACTACTTCTTCGTCGCGGTCGTCGTGCTCGTAGCGGTGGTGGTGGTGGTGATGGTGTGGGCCGCGGATGGGGTGGAGGACGCGGTCGGTGGCGCGTTGGAGACCGTGACGGAATGAGTGGTAGTGGCCGTCGTCGTCGTAATATCCCATGTCAGAGCGGGAGGAGCGACGGGGTGGGTCGATGGTAGTTCGCGTCTCTTCTTGGACTCGAACTTCCTCGCGTGCGGGTTCGGGGTAGGCTACCTCCTCGGCTGCAAAGGCTTCGGCAATGGCACCTGGGCGTGAGCGTTGACGGTAGTCGCGTTCGGTGATGTCGAGTTGTTCCGACTCGGCGTAGCGTGTAGCAGGAACGTGGGCGGTACGAAACTCGCGGTCACGTTCGTATTCGCGGTCTTCAACGTCGATTTGAGCCTCGGCGTAACGACGATAGGGCTCACGATAGCTTTAGATGGAAAGGCATGATGTCAGTTGATGGAATTGGATGAAAAGAGTGAAGATGGGTTGAGAGGGTTTTTTTTTTTGGGTTTCTGGGCCAACGCGTGGTGAAGCCACTGGACCCACTTGGAAAAGGGGCGGGAATATGCTATGAATTATGAAGGAAATGTGAACTTACCGCTCTCGAGTATCAACTTTTATCTCTTCTTCGTAGCGACGCTCACGAGGATGACGGGAGGATTCTTCGTACACACGGATATCCTCTTCGCGGCGGGTGGGACGAGGTCGACGTCGATCTTCTTCGTAGATGCGGACGTCTTCTTGGTAGCGACGATCTCCTCTGCGACCGGTTTCTTCGGTTTGGAAAGAGGAGTATCGAGTTTCGTGACCTTCCCGTCCGACGCGCGAAGCCTGGGCAGGAAGTCTGACTTCTGCCTCTTCCTTGGTTGATTCTGTGACAGTGTCACTCCGATACGAGGACGGGAAGACACTGAAGGGGATCGGGACGCGGGCGTCAAAGTCCAGATTGACTGGAGGCTTGGGGTCCTTCCTTGAATGCCTCTCGAACCGTTACAGGAACAATTCAAGAGGAAGACAAGAAAGAACTTCTTGACTCCAAGAAAAAGGGTGGTGGAAGAGGTGAAGGGTGGGTAAGTAGGGAAGAAGAAGGTTGGCTGGGAAGCAGAGGAAGCAACGATTAATTACGCGGCAAGGCCAGCTCCAATTGCAGCTAGTAAACGCTCCGACCCAAACACTCGGAAGCGGTCAGAGAGCAGGGACAAGGTGAAGGCGCCGCGTCGCCGCTGGAAGCTGGCGCGGATGTGGGGGATGCACTGCAGCAGTGGAGACGTGATTGAATGGATCGAGTTGGTAGGTGATGAGTTGTGCTGGCAAGGAGAGAGGAAGATGGACGGGTTAGCAGCTTTATTTGGGATTGGGTGGTGCAGAGGTGGTGCCGAGGAGAGAGGGGGCTGGAGCTCGAGCTTCGCTGGTAGCTTGGATCTTCGTGTTTGTTTTGGCTGCGTAGCGCGTTTGGATCCTGGCCTCTCCCCCACTGTATCACTACCTTACCGTCTTGACCCCGTTCAGCTTCTGCCATGGCAACCCTTTTGTGTGCTCCACATGAAGATAATCAATCGCTCGAGTTTCGCGTCCTGCCATGCACGTGAGGATGAAGCTGTCGGCTGCTTTTGTTGTCGGCTGCTTTTGTTGTCGGCTGCTTTTGTTTTTGGCTACTTGCTGTATAGGTAGTCCATGTCTGCCAGCACACAAGCTTGGAACCCGCATTGCCCATGCAGCCCCGTCCTTTCGTGGAGGGTCACGATTGGGTCTTACCTGCAGCTTCACATGCACTGGCAGAAGCCTCAGCCATCTACTCGCTGCAACGAACGATTACTGAGCGTCATTGTTGTGATTGGTCGTGTGGACGAAAAGGCCAATGTTGATACCACTAGACATTTTGTACCGGCTACCAGTCAATCTCTTGTGACCGACTTTGACCATTCCCTTCCGCTTAAATATTTATGTTGGCTTCGGATGATTCAAGAACCTACAAACCACTCTTTGTCTCATGACTGCGTGGTACTCAAGTCTTGGACGTTCGAGTAGATGTATACTTGCGACCGTTGAACATATCTCTTTGTAAGAGTCCCTACTCTCGTCATCCAAACTCATGTGGAAACACTCTCCAACATGAGTTGAGACAAGCGAGGCCATTCTGGGTGCGAAACGCCTGCTTGGAAGTAATCTATGTCGAATAGTTCAGTATTCAGTGACCTGATGTCCGGCCTCATGTACATTGTAATTCCGGCACGTATGAAAACTGGGCGAAAGCAAGAGAACACTTGCGAAAGATTATCATGTGCATATTCGGGCGTACATCGGCTTCAACATCAAGGTCTCACCATCTGGAGGCTTGCATACATGATTACCGCGAGGCCGACCATCAACGAACGGTATTCTGGTACGTATCCTGGCTTCCGCTGGTAGCGACGTTCCAAAGTGTTCACCGCATGGCTTGGTTGCCTCACGAGTGGGTGAATGCATCGAACTGGATTGCGTTCCGAACCAGCAAAACACCTTTACACTGCAAAGATCAAGTACCTAGAGCTGTAGAGGTCTGTGACGTCAACGTCTTCGACGTCGTCGCAGAGCATCCGTATCTCAGCCTGGTCTCTTTTAGTCCATTGGTACCCAATTGGGCTCAGAGATGTGCTGGACACGAGTAAGGTGTGTTCTCACGAACAATGTTTCGGTGAGTTTTGTTGAGGGGCAAGGAAAGTGCCGGTCTCGGGTAATTCATTTCGACGGCCATCTCACGTGGCTGTGCTTGTAGATTTGAAATGTGTGAATTGCTGTTTAATATAGCCGTTTGTGTGATGCAGCAGTGAAGATTTGCAACGCGTTTCAGGAAGTCTGTATCCGGTACAGAATGTAGTTGATTAGATTACCCAGATGATTGGTTATTGAGTCCGCCTTCTATTCGGTACCCTAAAGCTAATGCTACCACACAAACCCTGGCGGGTGTAATTTTTACTCTACCGACTGAACGACGCTTAGCAGATATTTTCCGTCATTCTTCCACGTAGTGATAGATTACAAGAGCGAATTGATCGCTTCTGATATCAGTGCTGGAGTCGCATTGCGTGGGGGAGGCAGGCCATGGCGCTGCAACAGGCCGCTTTGGCAGAGCGAGTCTGCATACGGCATCCGGTCATGGCATGGAGCCCTGACCGGTTGGGCTCACAGAGGCACTTCGACGCCTCCACCAACGAGGGGGAACCTGGATAATCTTAGGCATCAATCTGCTCTCCCTTTCTGCTAAAGAATCTTCAAATGGAATCTCTCGGCAATCACTAGAATAGCTTATGTAGAACATGCCCGCTCCCTCTTCAGCTTCCTCAAACTCCGAGCTGTGACGTCGTAGAGGCCACTGCACGTGAGCGGGAAACTGCATCTCACTTCGCCCCGCCAACTTTTCCCTCATTCCTGACAACATCCACCTGAAGCCTTCCTTCTGTCTAGACGTGCTGAGCCATGGACCGTCATTATAGACCTGCATCGCCTCCTGGCTCTCGCCGTCTGGCTGTCCCTGAACGTGCTTCGACTGGCACCGTCAATTCTTTCGATCCCGTCTACTATCCACGCACTACGCCTCGTGATGTCTATAATCCACCACGAGGTGGGAACTCCGATAGTGGAGTTAGTGGAGTGGGTGGAGTGGGTGGAGTCATACCCATCTCAACCACGACCTACGTTGCCAATCGTCCGCCTACAATCACAAGAAATGGGAGTAGCACTGGATATGACCCTTACAGCGGTCGACCTCGCCGCTCTACATTGACCGAAGCAGACTCAATTCGCGGTGGTTCGAGCCATCACCGCTCAGGATCGAGTCGCACTCGACCTGCTGTCATTCAGACTGGTGCATACGAGCAACCAAAGAGCCCTCGTTCTGCTACCGAACACGAATACTACATTACACCTTCAACATCTGGCAGCGTTCGCAGTGGTCATAAGAAAGTGTACAGCGTTGATGATGGAAAATCGAGACTCGTTGACGGTAATCCCAACCGTTCAAAAAGAGACAGTCTTGACCGCTCGCAATACGTCGCAGCTACGTCTGGCAGTCGACACAAATCTTATCATCTCAATGGACCAGCGAGGTCCCAGGGATCTCTTGACGACTATACCGGATACTCATACACTGACGCTGCTGGCATGTATCGGGATACCGAACCACGATGGCGTTCAAGGCGTGGGAGCATAGAGAGTTCTCGAAGAGACCGACCAACTAGCATGTTAGAAGCCTATCCCGCCAAACCTACCACTGATCGCCAATTGGGACCTCCTCCATCGACACGCGGGTTTGGTAAGATAGGCGAAACCTTACAGAGGACCTCGAGTCTCCAAAATAATAATAATGTCAGGCCTGCAATCACTTATGAATTGCAGCCTTACGATCCCCTGACAAACTCAAATGGTTTCACTGTTCCCGCGAGACCCGCATCTGCTCGCCCACCGACTACTGTGCATCAGGACCCTCCTCAGCGTTACACTACATACGCAGATGACTATGAGCGTGAGCCAAGACGATCTAGTAGGAAAATTGACGACACAAATGTGGAAAGCCGTGGATTCGGTATCCGAAGTGGAAGCATCGACCGATACGCTCCTCGTGAGACGAGTCTTGATCGTCGAAACCTCTATCATACCGATCCCCTTGTGTCTGAGCCGGATTTACGCAGATACGTGCCGGAACCTATCGAACCTCCCAGACGAGAACCCGATCGTCGAGAGCGGGAATTCGTTAAGGAGATACCAAAGGAACGTGAAAGGCCACGAGAGAGAGACCGTGAAAGAGATAGGGATTATGATCGAGAGCCTGTTCGCGACCGCGATCGAGAGAGGAATCGGGAGAGGGAAAAGGACAGAGACTGGGATAGAGAGCGTGAGAAGGAAAGGGAACGCGACCGTGAACGTGAACGTGAACGTGAGCGCGAAAGAGAACAAAGGGATAGAGACCGAGAACTCGAAAAAGAGCGACGTAGGCGAGATGACGAGAGTGATAGAAAGCATAGAGACCGTGAACGCCACCGTGATAGAGAACGAGATGAAAAGGATCGAGATGAAGGAAAGTCTCATTTCCCTGGTGTGGGAGCGGCGGCAGCAGCTATCGGAGCCGCTGCTTTGGGTGGCGAAGTTTTGAGAGAACGCAAACGCGACAAGGAACGGGATTATGAAGAAGACGACCGCAGCCGATCTCAGCGGAAGCCAGAGCCAAAGGAAGACCTAGACGTGGATCGACGATATCCTGGAGAAGAACCTCGGGAACGTCAGGAGCGCAAGCCTTCGCCTCGAGATTCAGCATCGTCGGTCTCTGACCCTGACGCAGACTACCGCCGCCGAGTTGCCCAGTTTCAGCAGGAGATACAGCGAACACATAAAGACTCTCATGATGACTCGAGTCAATCCGATGAAGATGCGGAGCGTCGGGAACGCCGGCGTGAGCGACGAGAAAGGAGGGAGCGCGAGGCTCGTGAACGTGAGGAACGCGACAGGCTGCCTGACAGGAGTCGTGAGCTGAATAGAGATATCCCAGCTCCGGCTCCAGCTCCAGCTCCGGCTCCAGCTTCAGTTCCAGTGCCTACCGACGATCGACGTAATTCAACTTTTGATGCACCACTGATGTCAGAACCAGACTCTCTGACAGAATCGTCGAGCACTAGAGAATCACGGGTTCGAATTGTTGAACCTCCAAAGGACGACAAGGATGAGCCTGCTGCACCAAAGAGTATTTTACGCAAACCCACTGCGAAGTTCCCCGAAGATCCTAACCCCATACGTGAAGGTGTTGCTCCACTGAAAGATGCAAGCAAGAAGGGAATTCCGCCTGGTGCTCGTTGGACCAAGATTGATCGCCGACTTGTGAACCCCGAAGCACTCGAGGATGCAAAGGAGCGCTTCGAGGAACGCCTTGACTGTGTAATTGTTTTGCGTGTGTTATCGCGTGAAGAAATCCAGAAATTTGCAGATCGTACCAAGGAAATAAGAGGTGAGTCCTGATGACTTCCGCCGGATGGAGAAAGTCCCTTCTACTTCCGCCCATTTTCAGTTTACCGTTTCATCCCTCGAACGCTCTTTTCATATTGATTGCTCGTAATGTCTTGCTTTTCAAACGACATGTTCTGGTCATGTTGATGGCATTGCACCTCTATTTTCCCATAATCATATACCATCATCCCATCCCATCTCTTTATCCGATTCTCTATTTTCAAGCACCATCCCCCATTGTTCTCTTCACCCTAACCTTTACCCATCCCCCACCCCACATCCCTGCACCCACTAACACCCCCAACCCCCAGACGAACGCTACGAACGCGAGCGCAAAGAGCGCAAACAACGGCGCCACGAAGAGCGCGCCCGCGACCCCGAAGGCTACGCCTCGCGCCACCCACACCACCACCGCCGCCGCCACAGCCGCACCGAAAGCGGCGGCAACGGCAACGGCAGCAGCAGCGTCGACGCAGCGGCCGCCTCCTCCAACAAGGACGACCGCCATCGCGCCCGCGGCCGCGACCGCCATCTCGACGGCGCCAGCTCCGACGACAGCGACCCGGACGGCGCGGCCGACGACTACTCGGACAGCGAGCTCGACGAGCGCGACGTCCCCAAGGCGATCGAGGCGCCGCCGCACATGCTGCCGCCGCAGATCGTCCAGGCCCAGCAGGGCCTGCAGGCGTCGCCGGTGGGCGTCAGCTTTGCGGGGGATGAGCGTGGGGGTGGTGGGGTGGGGGGGTTGTCGCAGGGCGTGCCGCCGCTGCAGCAGCAGCAGGTGCCGTGGGCGAATGGGGGTGGGGGAAAGGAGGATGGACGGCGGTGAGGGGGATACGGAGAGGATGAGGGGAGGATGAGGAATGGAAGGGAGTAGCGGGGATTTTAAGGTGATGCGAGCTGGTGTATTAAGCGTCTGCGGGAAGCGAGGAGTCTGGTAGAGCGTGGGGTGTATGATTTTGGTTGATGAGCGTTGGAGATGGGAGATGCGGTCAGAAGTGTATGATGATATGAATTTCTCATTGGGTTACGAGGCAGGTTGGTTGGATGTTTGCACGGATAGAATGCTGCTTCTCTTTGTTTTCTTGCTCACTCGTCTGTGTAGCATAGCGGGAACAGGACTTCAATGTGATCATTTCTCATGAGCTGGTCTTTCTTTGTGGTGTCTCGAATGAGAATGACTTTCGTAGCACAGCGACCGCAAACAGAATCAGTGACTATGTCTGCCGCCCAAGTCTTTGTCCTCATGGATTTAAAAGATGACTCGTCTGGCGCATTCAGCCGCCGTGATGATCAGGTTGGCAAAATGGCGCGGAACTGGCGCTATCCTACTTATTTTCGACAGTACAAACAAGTCGTGGACGCTTGTAAAGAGGTCATTCGAAAACCCAGCCAAAATGTGGCTAAGGCAAAAACGGCAGAGAAAAGAGATTCGAAAGTGAATAAATCGCCTATGAAAAGCTAAATGCCGGGTTCTATTGATTTTGCTCTTCTAACGTTTTCTCCCCTTTATCGGCTTAAGTAATTCAGGCGACTGCCGACATGAATGAATAAAGATTCCGCGACCAAAGATTTCAGGACGTTCGTCCAACGGCATACAAATTACAACGTATCGCAGTGGAGCGATGGTCATAGTTTCAAAGAGAAAACTCAAACCGCAGCTTTGGAGCAAAAGGGTTGTCAAGTCTGGATCCGCGAATGGAGCCGAGGCTCGTCAGGACCAGATGTCTCCCTTCGTCTACTGCAAAATTTCTCAGCAAACTCATGTGAAAGGCTGTATCCGCGCCAAAAGATAAGAAGTAGTGTCTCAAAATTGCTCAAATCATATCCATGGGTCATCTCCGGAAAAGTGACATCCGCAGAACCGTTCGGGCGGCGCTTCGATACACTGTCCTCCAAAGCATGCTGCACCGGCGGCGCCCACGTACGCCATCTCATCGCCTCAACGCTGGTAGAGATCCATCCGCGACTGTTTTCGGCTGATCGAAATCAGCGATCAGAAAGAGAGTCCTGCGGGGCGCGGAAGAAACCTTCAACAGACGGCCTCGTCCCCAGTAGTAAGCATGCGCAAACTTCGCGGCGTGTTCTATACGATCCACTCTTTCCCTCTATACTACGGCTGCGGTAGTCTCATCCAAAAGTCTCGTACCATGTTGCGCGGTCCCTGTTTTTACGCGCGACGCTTGCACCTGCGCAAATTGGGTTTCCATCCAAGGTCGTCGCGGGAAACCGAATCCGGAAGCAGTGGGCCGCTTAAACGGTTCAAGCGGATGGGGTGTGCGAGGCCTCTTTCGTCATCTCCATGACGTGTCAGTAGATGTGGAATGGAGCAGATTCGGCGAGAGAGCAAGGGGCGACCGTCCGCATTGAGACCACCGGGGGTGGGCTAGAAGTTTATTTTATAGAGTGGACTGCCGGTGGGGATAAGGAGACTGTGACGTGGCGATGTACGTTGGGAAGATGCGGAGCCCGAAAAGATGCGACAGAAAAGGCATTAATGTGGTATTATGAGTGCTATATCCGTCGAGTTTATGTCAGTGCAAGACCCTTGGTGAGTGAGGATGACCTGAAATAGTTCGTCAGCTTTGAGTCAGCAGCTAAAGTTTAAACAAATTGAAATTCATTTTCCACAGAGGAAATTATTTGGAAGGGTTCCATAGATTCTGTCTCGTCAGTTGATCCGAGAATCTGCTCTTGAGAGACTCCATGGTTGCGTATCATCTTGAGAGAGGTTAGCGCATAGTCTTCATCTTAGGTAATTTCCTATGAGTGATGTTAACCAATTTTGGGCGGCGGGCCATGAAATCTAGCATTGGCTCCTAAAAGATGCTCCCGGAATAAGCTTCGTCGCATGGTGCACTCATAAGGCGAGAACATCCAAATCACAAGGCAAGAATGGTTAATTCAGCAAGTAAGACAATCCGAAAACGAGGCACTATTTGTTTTCATGTGTTATCTTCTTGGTATCCTCATTTCCCACGAAATGATGGGGTATCATCTGGTGAACTCGACTACGATCCCCATGAAATCATAAGTTGCCCTATCATACCATGCTGAACGCCACGACCTCGTGTACGCGATCGTTCATATCCAGCCAAGAAAGATGAGCTGGTTCAAATCAAGTCATAGCCCCGGTATTTACAGAATTCAAAAAGGAATATTCAAGATACCACAAACACCTTATGGTTCATTCATCAGAGCCAGCTCCAAAAGTTCCGGTCATGCAGTCGGGCTTTTCCAGAGCAACGTCTATCATGATGGATTTGGTGGCTTCTATCTAGCTTCACGGCTTTCTTGACTGTTTTGATTGCTCACCGAGCCACGTGACTCACGCAATCCTGGATCCCGCCGTCGCGCGTTGATGAACCAATTACCGACCTGAATTAAGTCAATGCGACGCACCCTCTGTTTGAACCGGGGGAAAATTCGGAGATTGTGACAGAAGGCATACCTGATTCATAGAAAGTCCAGTTATCTCGCACATGTGCATCTTCTCTTCCTCGCTGGGATAGGGTGAGTGGATATGCTCCTGAAACCATTTCTTCATCATGCTTGTGGCCTCCCTCGGCAAATTACCACGCCTACGTCGCTGGCTGGGAACCTCACTCGCACCGGGCGCTACAGACCAGGAGTACTGGTAAGGATGTTCACCATAAGTTGGAGGTGCAGCAGACGTACCTCGAGCCATTTCAGGGTAGTGTGGACCGTGGTGTCCTTCAAAATATGGGCTGTGGTGAGAGGGGTAGTAACTAGAGTGATGAATTTCATTGGGATGGTGAACATAGTATGGCGAGGGGTTGATCGGAAGCAATCCCGATGGTGTTGATACTGCCGAATTGGGGTATGTCCATCCTGGACTGGCTGACGATCCTTGATAGCCTTGGTATGTATTGATTCGAGGTGGTGACCGAGAAGGGGCTCTCCTGATCGGTGGAGAAGCAAGTATGTCTCTGCTGGCTGACGATCCATTCAAGAAAGGATCCTGTGAACGACCAGGGCGGTGGGAGCTGCCTATACGCAACGTTCCGTCATCCAGTGAGGGGCGCCGAGGAGGAAATGATTGCTCAAAAGGAGGTAATTTGGGTTTTGAAGACGTAGCTTGATATGCAGACGTAGATAGCCTGTGGTCTGTCTGTCGAGAATACACTGAGCTTCTATCCTCTGCTGGATCATCCACGAGGCAGTCGATCCTGAGTCGTTTGGCTGTCAAAGCTGAAAAGGCATCAACACCTTCATCTTGAGACAGCCTTTTAGCGGGAGATGCTGCCGAACTTTGTCCACCAGGAGTGCTTGGAGGCGACGAGGGTCGATTACGGTCCTCGAGAACCTACAATCCAATCTCTTAGTGCTACAATAGAGCGTATTTCGTAAGCTGTCTGACATACTGCTCTCAACGGAGGTAAATTCGTTGGCTCTTGATATGGCGGCGAGTTAGGTGTTCGACTTGTCCGTGAAGTTTGGTGTTGATTTTGGTTATACGGCTGTTGATCGGATCCATATCTCGCAGAGACTGGTGGAAGCTTGCGAGTCATGTTGGTTTCATAAGCATTAATGGATGCAGATCTACCGTGATACGCATCTAATCGCGTTAGCTTGTCTTCAAATATCCTCCATGTATCCTCCATGGCGACCTGAAAACAAATGTTTTGATCAAATTTCATGTGCGAAAGGGCTGGATATTTATATGATGCAGGACGTACGATGGTTTTGCCTTTCGCGGCGGGTCGAATGATCCATAACGAAAGCAGTGTTGCCTTGAACAGATGACACAGGTGTAGCTATTGATCGCATCACAATTAGTACGGTCGTGGGGAATCCAGGGAGGTGCGATGACGAATGATGCTGTAACGTTGATAATACCTACAGGTCGCCCTACAGCTGACTTCGTGTCAAGGAACACCAATGGGATAATATTTCCACTTTCGCGATATGGAACCTTTGCCAGAGCCGCTATGTCAAGAGTGACAACCCACGGAAAGCGAAAATTGTTCTCAGAGAGGTAAGAGATGACGCGCAAACTTTTTTGGATCGATTGAAAGTTTGAGAGTGCCCCGGAGTACGCTTTCGTTGTTGACCATCAGAAATGAGGAATCCACTTCAGGAAAGGATGCCAGCACCGACAAGCTCGTACACAGAGAAAACGGACAAATGGAAACGCTTGTGGCCAAGCATTGGAAAAAAGTAATCGCAAGACTGAGGGATCAACCCTAATCTTCACAGTGAATGACCAGACGCATGGTCAAGCCAATACGCCTGGCATGTTCGTAATTGTTCTCGATGGACCCGAAAGAGATCAGGGTTCACGGAGGCAGATGGTTTTGACAAAGATCGGATAGGTCAGAGAGTAGGTTAGTTAGTTCGGGTCAGGCAGGCTCTATGGAAGCCACAGAGATGGGGTTACATGAGTCGCAACGGCCCGCGCAACCAAGCGGCAATCACTGCGCTGGAGCATAGGTGGCTGTTGGTATGCATCTTAGGCGCACACAGCAGCCGCTACGTATTCTCCGAGGGCATCGAATGCACAAGCAAGCTAGCGCAGTCGAGCGAGAAGTATCTTTGGCCCTACAAGGGGTCATTCCTGGTTGTGGGATAGCATGTGTCGATCATCTGTCCCACACCCAACTAGTGAGCCTGTCAAGACTGGAAGAATCGAGGCATACCGCAAAATACCCGAGTTTGGAGACGAGGGAGGCCAATGCTGACGTGCTAGCCACCCATTGATGCGTCCGAAAGTGTCATCGACGCCTCAGTCGATCCCGGTTCCTGGGCCCGTGATTATAGATATGCCCTGGTCCCCAAGTAAGGTTCAGCGTGATCGAGGACATGCTTTTGCAGCCATGACCAACTGTGTGGGAAAGCTGAATTGCCGTGTCGGCAACGAAATGCGATGTTTCAGAGTATTCAGAGTAACTTAGGCGAACAAAGAAGGCGTTTTCCTGCCCACATCTTCCCGAAAACCGTAGCACTGAGCAGGAAATATGTTGAACAACGCACGTTGAAATCACGATACCCTTGCTGCCTAATGAGCGCATGTTCTGAAAACAGGATACAGAAAGGCCGAGACAATCACACGCTCGATCTCAAAAAAAAATAATACAAATTAGCACAAACGGTCGGTGAAGGTACCGGCAATTCGAAAAAAGGTATTTGTGGTCTGACGCCACACAAGAGTGCTTGGCATGCTTAGGTTTGCAAGGTTACATGCCTACTCTCGTAGGGTGGACGAAGGCTTCATAGTTTTCAAAACTCAGACTATCCTGTGATGGGCAAGCACTTAGGGCTGCCGAATTCTGTACCGATTGTCAACCACCGGCTGTTTCCCGCGGAATGCGCCACAACAGGGGAACAGTCGGCCTCCTGGAGGGTATTGCGTGAACGGGCAACAAGAAAAGGCAAGGGGAGCGATTGCATCAACTGGATCTACGCTCGGCCCTTCCCATGTGTATTTTCGGCGCCAAAAATCCACAACGGTATCTAGTAGGAGTCAGAAGCAGGTATAACTGACTGACTCGGCCAGGGGTAGCGTTTGGATTGAGACTCAATAGGTGCGAGATTAAAAGCCTTAGGGTATGCTTTGGTCTGGTGACAAGGATGACAGTTGACACAATACCGCAGTCGCCGTATGGCGGAAAGCTGACGCAGGTCTTTGAAATAGCGGTGCTTTTATTTCGTGACGCGACCACCAATGGTATCCATTGAGGCGTCAATTGCTGCACTATCCTCCCTAAACAGATTGATGCATAGGCCGCACATCAAGAACGGGCATAGAGGACCCACTTGCGCAAATAAAGCGGCCGGGACGCCACAAGCTAGTCTTTGACAGACTTGCCTCAGAGTACCCTTGCGAGGGTGGGGGTTCAATGGCAACTGATAACATAGCAAGGGATGGGGGAATGCTTGAGCCTAGTTACGGGAAGGGGCGGAACGTCTTCATCCGAGTCGAAATGGTCGATTCAATAGGAAAAATGGCGCTCAGATATGGTGAAGAAGAAAGTTTGTAGCGTCACGATCTTTTGCAAGGCTCTTGTCATCACAAGGTCACGAAATGAGCATCGAACAAAGGAGACGACGTCTAAATATGATTGGCGGCAGGGATGCAGCGATCTGTTTGGCCGGAATCTCGCGTAGATCGCAGATCCCGCCTACGCCATGGCAAAGACGGTCTCGCTCCTTCTCCTGGAACCTCGCCAGCCGGGAACCACGCCGGGGAGGGCTTGACGCAGCCATGGCCACAACGCTGCCGGATCTGGAGCTCTCGCGACCATCCAGGGACGTCAGTCCGTCGCTAGAGGCATCGATCGTCCAGGTCTCGTGTGAATCGGTCGTCCATTCGGGGCACCTGGGCTCATGGATTGTCGAGCGACGCGAACGCGCCTAGGTCGAAGAAGGCCATTCTTCCACCCTACGACCAGTTTGCTCTGACGGCGTGATGACACTTCCGTCCGCAACCCAAGGCCGCATCACTTGCTTTAGTGTAGCGGCACTGGCCCCCCTTTCCAACACCCAGCATGACCTGCTTGTTGACGGCCGTGTCGGAGCGCGCCGAGCTTGGACAACGACGGAGCCCACAAGCTACCCAGCCATCGGCTGTCAGACAGACACCCCGCCGATTTACCAAAGGGCCCTTGGACGACGTGCTCGTGCTCCATCGTCGCCCCATCGCCCAAACCCCGGTTTTCGAAGGTCGCTGGGGGATTGTTGTTTCGAACGGCTTGCGGCATGAGAACCTGGCCGCCGACAACCAATTGCCTGGGGGCCGAGCATGTGCGGAAGCTACACTGCTTCTGCGATTGCAGGACCAAGCTATCTAGACTCCCCAGGATGCAATTACGGAGTACTCCCAGGACCCGTCGTGGTGGGTCTCCCGCGCTCGGTCACGGGATCTACGCCCGACTGGGATTCCAGCGGTGCCAGGCTAAATGTCAGACAGGCCTGGCATCTGTACCATTGTGCACACCTGATCCCGGCCCGCGCATCTCGTTCTAAGCCTCCAGACAGGGGAAAGTATTAGGTCGGGGAGCTGATGACGTCCAAGCCAAAAGGTCCCTGAAGGTATCGCGAGTACCTTTTCCAAGCCCTGGTGTATTCTTAGAACCAACCGCGTCTCGGTGGAAGGGATATCGAGGCTTGTCCACGACGCGATGGATGCTGGCTATGCGTAGCCGAAGCCATCCCGTCAGGCTCGTGCGGCCGCCATTTCTACATGCTAAAACATTGACATTTGTTGACAGCGTACGTGTGTGCCCCCGGCGATCCGACGTACAACAAGCACCGCACCAATCTCCCCACGGCGCCAACTCTCTCGCTCTCGCCTTCACCGCTGTTGCGAAGAACGTCGACCATGCCATACCCGGCACATTATGTTGTACGTCCATCGTGTTGTGCGTGATCTGGTGTTTTGAAAAAAATAATCTGCAAGCTACAGCGGCCGGATACCAGCGTCGACCATCACCTGCCGGCCCGCTCGTGGCGTTTTCGTCCTACCGTAACCAGATCGACTTCGAAACTCGACTTTTCGTCCTCTCCACAATCCCAAGAGGCCTGACCCATAGATGCCCGTCCTGATGCCCAATGTAGCCGTTGATGTAATGACTTGACTAAATTGTACATTGCTGGTTCTTCGCATGTCTAGAACAGCGCATTGCCCAGGTACAGATTAGTTGTACCCGTACCTGTGCCATTGGCTTGCCACATCCCGTGCCTCCCTCTGTCAATTATTGCTTTTGCTAATACTAATACCAGGGCTTGGTCCCTTGTCGCGTGACTGAGTGCATGAAAAGGAAGAAATTGTAGGCGCAATCTCTGCCAACTTTGCTGCTTTAACATAAGGTAGGATCCCATTATCGGAATCCTTGAAGTTCCAGCCCGGCGGCCCTAGGCTTCACCCTCTGTTCTATCCGCCACAGAGCTTGGTACGCGGACAGGGATACATAAAAGGAGGTCCCAACAGCCAGGTTATGTTGCAGATATTTCTCTGCTAGTTCTGCAAGTGACCGGTGGCTTGCCTCATTGTGAAATATGCTCTCTTCAATTTTTTTTTCTTTTTGACGCAAGCTCTACTGCAAAGCCTGCACCTAGAGCTGCACCGCAAGGATTGCGCTCATGCACAATCTCCTCATGATGCCACTATTTCTCCGAATCTCCAAAAGTGGGTGGAGTGGAGAACCCCCGGGAGCGAGTCTCAGATGTTGGTCAAAGCATTACTCTCAATTACACCATAGCACGATAACTCCACACTAGTAGACGTTATTTCGAAACCCGAATACTCGTAGCGTACCATGGACGCTCAGCCCGCCATGCTGAGCTGGCTTGCTAGATGGCGCTTGATCTTCTACTCGGTCCCTCTTTCCGCCAAAACCCTTGTCCCCAAGTTTGATGTTCTGCGAATGCGCAGTGCGTCTGCGGCACAGGTGAATCGACCATGTATTGGACCCGCATCGTATTGAGATGGCTGAATTGATGTTCAGCTACGCTTTTTCACCGGAATTCTTAACCTGAAAAAAATAAAGTTCTTCAATTTCTGAATCTGTTTATGAGCAGGAAGCTATTCAGAATGTTTCATATCTTTAAGCGAATAGAGATCTTTCATTTCTGTGCAGCTGGATGCAGATCAGCTATCGTTTCAGTTGTGTAAAAGGAAGACATCGTTGCAGCTTCTCAAGGAAAAAAGTGACATCTCTATACAACCCAGTATTTATATCATGTTCAGCTCTTCGAAGTCGCGCGCCTATAATTCTTTCTATAACTATACAGCTATACATTGACTCAGCTGAATCTCGGTGTTGTGGTTGCGTCGATTGCGGCTCGGACAGGTTAAGCCACTTTGGGACATAATTAGTTTGCTGTGCAAGATTTTAAAAACAACACCTTCTTAAATGCCTACGTCACCTTCGCCTACCATGTCTTCCTGAAGCTCGCGAATCAGATCTGGATTAGATGCCCATTTTTATGATGTTCTATTCAGGCCATTCCAAGATGCCAAATAGAGCTATAGATCTACATACAAAATCAAATTAGTGATGCTTAAAATAGCCTGGCCATCGCCAACGTCCGCAGTAGAACGCATGATACCAATTCATTTCTCTACAGGTATAGAAAAGCGCTTGCCAGCATACTCGTTGAAGAAAATGAAAGACTTTGTGAAGCTTAGCTTTCAGCACAACTCAGTAAAGTCATAAGCGCAAAGTAAAAATTTTAGGCGATGAAGTAAATGGTCAATTGATAAGTTGTCGGCCGTCATGAAGAGTCATTAATCCACTATCTTTCTAAGTTTGGTAGTGGGATCTATGGGAAGAGATTATGAAAGTTCCAAAGAGTGCAGTAAGTTGGCGGGTGAGAAGACCTCATCTTTCCATAGTGAATAAATGTAGAAATCAAAGAACTCCAATACCTCAAACACCTGAAAACCTGTGATATGAAACATGTAGATGCAATTTGATGTGAAGCAGTATGGTATTGGGATTGAGAATAAAGGGGCATTAAGAAAAGTTCTCCCAGCCGGTGGAAAGAAAAGTGTATTGCGCCATGTCTGCAAATGCAATGCTGAACGCTGATGCTAGGATATCGAGGCGCTAAAGAGACGAACGAGGTACATCTTGCTGGACTCAGGAGGGCGACTGCAGGGTATTGGATTTGCTCAGCATGGCTAACGTACTTCTACCTTGCAGTCACTGCAGCGCCTGTGGCCGCATGAAACACATGAGGCATGATTGGCGAACGTCACCGGACCATCGTTGCAAGCACAGCAGTACCAGACGTATGTTCCTTCGACAGGAACTCCCAATGGGTCATTGGAAGTATCCGTAATGCCTGTGGACGTTGAGTACGCACTGGTATTTTCTAAATCGCCGTGAATAGGGGCAAAATCAAAAGATTCTGCGGTGAGCTTGTCACCGGCTCGATTCTCATGGTCATATAGCGTTGAGCTTTTTTGTTCGGATTGTTGACTGGTAGAGCATTGACTGCAACCATGGTGACCGCAACTTATGCAAGCCAAATGAAGATCTTGATCCATCGGACCGAAGCCGCACTGGCAGCAATTCCAGAGAGTCCCGTCGGAAGGCGGGATCGTAGATGGCTCAGTGCAGCAAGGGCTGTCTTGACGCTGATGTGAATCGGCTAGTCTTTTGTCCAAAATTGTTCCGTAGGCTGTAGAGGCCTTGAGTAAACCGATCATGAGGTTGACAAGGGCAAGGGAGTTCGATATGCACCTTTTGCTGAGTTTGAGTGTTATCCTGGGAAAGCTACTTTCTTCGAAGCGTTATGAACGAGGCAAGTCGAAAGGAGTGGTCGGTCTTGGGATTGTGCTGAGCAGTGGTTGCTGTAGTTGACAGATAGAGTATTATCGCTCTCAGTTAGCCACTCAATTTTAGGAGAAGGTACGGTCGAGTCATTGGAGATATTGAAATGCTTTATACTCAGACTGCTAGTTACGGGAGCCCACCCGGGGGCCTCAATACCGCCCTACTCCGTCAAGCTATCACTACATAAGAAAGTCATAACGGGTTAGGGCTCGGAAAGACGGTGGCCGTGAGAAACAATCCAAAACACGAGTGTTGGTAAATAGGCCTATAGGGTAAGGCTGTCTTAGGCCCAACGTCGGAGAGCTGGGTGGCAAAAATAAACGTTCGGTCACAGCAGACATGAGGTGATTCGACAAAGCGGAGGACATTTCGTGCGTCGAGGTTTGTGATAGGTGTAATCGATGGACACACAACAGCCCTAAATCCAGCCGGTGGAAAAAAAAATTGCATCCTCCGCAAAATAGCTCTTTGGTCAAGCACAGCCGTAATGGGGATCATGGTGGAGTTCGGACATTGGAAAAGACACCAGGCGCGTTGCTAAGGTCTGGCGAGACTGACCGCTTCGTTGGGCTCCAGGTAAAGCGTGGGATGGAAAAAAAAGATTCAACGGTCACCTAACGTGAGGAGCACGCGAGCGTGAAGCGAGAAAAGGCATTGAAGTCTGTGAGTCTGTGGGCTGAGCCTAGAGACAAAAAAAGCACCCAAAAAGAAGCGAAAGTCCGACCACAAAGTCGTAACAGCGTCTAGCAGGTAGAAAGTGTCACAGTCATAGAAATTGAACTACCGGTGATTGGAGATTATATGATGGAGGATGCTTAATATGGGAACTTGCCGCCGTAATGAAGGGAGCCTTGTTGCCTTCAAACCTTTCGGACTAGATGAGAAGAATTGGATGCTAGTGGCATTCCTTCTGCACTAGCATCCTAAATTCACACCGCAAAAACCCAACATCTCCAATCGCAGTGGGCTAACATGGACGCTAGGTAGTTTGATTGCACAAGAAGGTGACAGAACCATTGTCACGGAGCCCTATATGGATTACAGCTCAAAGTAGAGAACGTGCATTTTCCTGAACAGTCCAGTGGTCGAGGAGAATGAGCACTAACAGAAACGCATGTGAGATTGCATAGAGATAGAAAGCTTTTTCGAAAGAGGTGGCTCCACCTAAAGGCAGGTCTGAGAGCTCACAACGGTCGAAACTGTCTTGCAACTAGGTGCGCCCAAAGAAAGCAGCGTGCGCAGAAAAGCGGGCAGGGAGAATGGTTTTTGCCCATGTTGCTCTGACATCAACCACTTGCCTGGCAAAATCGAGGCGAGGTTCTCTTGAGCTAAAATCGGCATGGTCTTCGGGGTGCTGCGGAAGAGTCTCTGGTGTACGTACTAAACGCCTGGTCAGTAAAATGAACCTAAAAGAAGAGATTGCAACTAAAATGACACGTTTTTGGCGACGAGCGTGCCACGACCGTTGGAGCTTAGCTCGGTAACCCCGAGCCGAGTGGAGTGACTTGATTTGGTGCTGTCTAATGAACCTTCAGACCGTTTTCCAACGAATTTTGCTGCCTTAGATGCCTTGTTGCCTAAGGATGAGACTAGTCAACCAAGGCACTTGACGCCGGGCGCCGGTCAAATCATGGTAGTTCAGCAAAAGCATCAAGCCGCTAGATGGGCGGACATGTCCAAGAATCAGGACAAGTTTGAAATCCACCTGTGAAGCTGAAAGAAGCAACTTCATTGCTGAGGTTGCGGTAAAGTCGGGGTGGAGCGGAAGGAAGCACGTACCGCACGGGAGGCCCGTGTTAGGTAAGCTGAGCCCGGCTGACAAGGAGGCTCAACATCCAAAGTAAGACACGCACGGGTCCAGCTGCGACTTCTCCTACCTTATCTCCTTGCCATCTCGATCATGAGCTTATCCTGTTACGATCACCTCCAGAAGGATGCGAAAGCTGACGACGCCTATCACCATGTTGCGCTCTGAGGCCAGACTATCTTGTTGCCGCTGACAAAAGACTTGCTTCTTCGTGATGCCGGCTGGACGAGACGCGTTGGCTATTCGCCGAAAGATACAGGTAAACAATGCAGCTGCTCGTCTCGTCCCACTATTCCTCGTAGCTATCGTCGGTTACGTGACATGGGTTCTTGTTGCAACCATTTCCGGTAGGTACTCCGATAATATTTGGTAATAGGCTGACGAATCTAGTACATTACTTCCTACATCCTTCTCAGGGCTCTCAGCGGAAAGGCGCCGCGATTACTATACTAACTCTTCATTTCATAACATTATCTTTCGTCGTACTGTTGTATTCGCGTCTGTTCTATGTACTATTTGCGAACAAGGGATTTGTACCCACCAATGCGGACGCCTCTTCTGTGAAGCTAGGCGCAAGCAAAGAGTATCGAGGCGTTCACAGGTCATGTGTGCCAACAACCGTAACAGAGCAATCCGAGGACTCTGGACAGGAGAAGAAATTTCTTGATCATGTCTCGATCCTTGAAGGTACGAAACCTCCGCCACCAGGCATAGAAGAATTCTATCGCCGTGAAGTCTTTGTGTGTGACGCCCGAGGATTGCCCATCTGGTGCCCTACTTGTTCGAATTGGAAACCAGATAGAACGCACCATTGCAGTGACGTGGGTCGTTGCGTTCGAAAATTGGACCATTTTTGTCCGTGGTAGGAAAACCACTCCCCCGCATGCAAGATCAAACTGACAGCATCTGCACGTGTAGGGTTGGAGGCGTCGTTTCGGAAATGAACTTCAAGTTCTTCATCCAGTTCAATTTTTACGCTGCAATTTTCTCAACATTTGTTCTTATTGTTTGTGCATTCAGCATTGCCGATCTGAAACATCGGGTACGTATTCGTAGAATCCTGACACGTCCCCGCTCTTTCAATCCATCCATACGTCTACTGGCACGACCGCTTAAACAATGTCTTCTTTAATGCAAGTGCGACTCTAACGAGTTGATTCAGAAACAATCCATGAATCCAAACTGGATAATCGCATTAGCATTGTAAGATTCCTCATATCACCGATCCATGTAGTAAAGCTTACATGAATAGTGGCGCATTCTTCACCTTTTTCACTTTGGGAATGGTCCTGAACAGCGTCAATTTGGCGCTCAGGAATTTGACAACGGTGGAATCGTTAGATAGACGCCACCGAACCTATTTCCTAGCCATCTTCACATCCGCTGACTCACTTTATCGTGCGGGACAGTCACAACTGAATACTGTAACATATCCCTTTGTACCAAGAGATTCTGAAGGCAACTCATCAGAGGAAAGAGAAAAAGCTCCACGGAGCACACTGCACGAACCTCGAACATTTGCAATCGTCGAGACCAGACCAGGCGATAATCCCTGGGATCTTGGTTTTTTTGCAAATATTCGAAGCGTGATGGGTTACTCTTGGTATGACTGGTTGCTGCCACTCAAATACAGTCCGTCATGTGATCACCACAATGACATCAGCGAGTTTCCCTTTGGCCATGTCGTGGAACGTCTGAAGAAGGAACACGGGCTGGTTTCGGCAGACTTCGAATCACGTATCAATGGAGAAAGATGTGCTTGACGGAAAAGCCACCCAGCTCAATGGGAAGAATAAATGGTAATCTATCGTGTTTGCCTTGTCTAGCAACAACCTGTTGTACAAGAAGAAATAAATACTCAGAAACTCCGCGACACAGTCAATTGAGAAGACCACCCGAATGTTTCGCCCACCCAGATGAATCATAATATCAAAACCATAGTGCTCGCAGGGTGCGTGCTCTGCAACTTGTGGTGTTTTGACTGTGGTATGTGAGACGCTTGCATTGGCCGAAAGTCTTATTTTAACTTACTAGGTTATGGGAACACATAGCAGTACTCACACCAACTGTGCTCCTGGCACAAGAGACAGAGGCCATTGTATAGCGCCGGATTATTGCACTGTCCGCAGTTACAGCATAGCCAATATCCACTCACTGACGGATTCTCTAGTGACACTGTTTGGTGGCTCGATCCATGTCCTTGATGAATTTGTCCACTTGACATTGCACCTATATTTGTTAGATGGGCAGCTCTTAGGTGGCGCTCGTTAGAATGATTCTTACAGCGTTGATAGCCACAGACAGGACACTTTTCAGGAGCGAGGGCCTCAAGGTTCGTGGCACCGCAATCAGGACACTCCCACAAATCAGATGCCGGCATGGTTCTCTGAGTATATGACAGACTCGATGAATGATTATAGAGTGTTTGACGGAAAAGATCAGTGACGGATTGGTGAGATGTTCATTTCTCTCCGCTTAAGATGAACACTTATATCTTGGGGGACGGTGCAATCGACCATCGCAGAGGGCAACAGCAGTATGACGCCTCGCCCAGGCGCCTTGACTTCAACGTTCATGTTCGCAACGCCGGGCAGGGAAATACGACTACGTTGAACAGCTCACAATGGAAGGTCCTCAACCCGGGCGTCGTTTTACGACTATCAAAGCGCAAAGGACTTGCTCAAAATGACAGTAGGAGGACCTTCGATAGCCCTTCTCTTGCCTTTCCATGTGGCGGTGTACCCGTTCCTCCGGGAGGGGCGTCATTTCTCTTCACTCTCAATTTCTCTGGTGCCATCGTATGTCTGTTCTACACATGCCCTTTTACGAGGTAGGCTGCCCGGGCCGCCGGTGTTTCTTCACTACGTCTGCACAGCCCCAGACAGCGTGGTCCTTTATCATTCACCCATGTATCAGGCGTGGTCAGACGATTCGTGGCTCCCGACTTCTTCCCTTTATGTTACCCTTTTCTTTGGCTGATCGGCAACTTCTCGGGAAATGGAGGGATGTAGTACGGAATAGTTGCCCATCTACGGACAATAGCAATCTAATCTGGCCCATTGATATGCGATCAATTCTCAGATAGCCGCTATAAACGCTCGCCGAGGTGAAATTGCTGAGCGGGCTTAGACGCGGTGCAGAAAATCGCCTAAAAAAACTGGGGCGTGCTAGCCTCATCAAGGACCACCGTACTAATCTGACCGACTGGACGCCCAACGGGTTCTTTTACCATAACTAGAAAGTTGAACTTATTACGCCATGCCAATTCTGATGAGTATGTGGTGGTGGTCATAACATAAGCCAAAGTCGGTAAAGTTGCTTCGTGAGCAATGTCATAGCTGTACAATAGAACAACAACACAGCAACCAAAACATGGCACACTCATTTCATTATCCAAAAAAAATGTCATCATTTGACATTCCCGACTGCTCTGCCAAAGCAGCCTGCTGCGTGCCCAACAAACCACCGAATAGTTACGCCTTCCCATACCATCAACCCAACAGAAACCCGTGAGCCTAAGATGATACCCAAATCCCCGAGATACCACCCCATCCACACATGCACTATCCGGAAAGCCAATTCTGCCTTTGATTTTTCAGTCCCGCTGGCCCTCATTCAGTAACAATTCCACCACAATCTGCGTACGCTCCAGCTCCGGATGCTGCATGACCATCTTCACCGTCCTGCTCACCGACCCGCCCGCCATACTCCCATCATCCAGCATCTTGACATCCCTCCCCGCAATCACCTGCCTGAGGCGGCCATTCTGCGCATTGCGGATCTCCACAAAATCCGGGTCGAACAGCAGGATGTAAGGGCCGTAGAGCGCGGCGCTCTTGGCCTTGCCGACAAACTCCATGATGACGGAGCGCGAGATGTCGCCGTGCTTGTTGACGTACACGGCGCACTCCTCGTAGCACAGGACAAAGTCCGAGTCGGACAGGCGGAACATGCCGATGGGGTCCTGGCCCTGCAGGCGCTGCGCGATGGTGGCGACGTGCTGCTGCTTGAAGTCCGGCACGCTCCACGGCTGCTTCTTGTCGAGCGTGAGCACCTCGAAGCCCTTGGACGTGCACACGGCCAGCGACGAGTGGAACAGGTTGATGCCGTAGCAGTCCGTCGGGATGTAGAACTCGTCGTACTCGCGGAAGAACTCGGTGGTGCCGCGCTTGAACATGCGCGACTTCTTCTCCGTCGCCTTTTGGTACACGGGCTCGAGCACCTTGAACGTGGATGACAGGCCCTCTTTCTTCTTGTAGAAGACGAGCGAGCGGTCCTTCATCTTGCCCGTGGCGAAGAAGCCGACGTCGCGCGACCCGGACAGCTTTTGCGGCGCTTTGCGGGAGGACTCGTCGCGCGCGCCGATGCCGCCGGATGGACAGACAATGTCGAGGTGGTAGGCTATGAGGGATTTGTCGGCGATGAGGAGGAAGAGGCTGAATTCTTCTAGGACTGCAATCTGAGTGACTCGTGATGCGGAGATGGCCTAATAAATGAATAAGTAGATTCTCTCATATTGCGTAACAGCCACTTACCCTTGACCAGCCTCGCGGGTTATCCATCTCTGTGATGTATACACCAAAGTCCGTTCCAACAGCAAGCATCTCCTTGCCAGGATAAGGCTGGCTAAAGGCAGTCGCACAGTTGACCCTCGCTCTACATATCGGAGCAGGACGACCGAGATTTGCGAATTGCCGTTCTACATTCTCAATGGCGCGATCCAGTGGTGTGCCTTTGATAGTTATGCTCCTTGGTCCACCGCTGAGGGAATCGTATGCAAAGGCGGCATCAGCCATGATGCGGAGCCTAAATGGCTCTGCATTCTGCGCAAAGAGGGAGGCAGCGTGTTTGGTCTTGGCCTCAATGATCTTTTCAGCCCATTCTTGTCTATTCTGGGCGCTGGGAGCGTATAATGTGTAGGTCTCCTTGCCAAGATGCTTGATCCGGAATGGATATAATATTTTGTCATCCTTGGGATTGTCGAGAATCGTATTCGTTACAAGAGTGGTGCCTGAAGTATTGCTAGCAACCTGTGTGAGAGATGAACTGGTATTGGTATGTGTCAAGGTTCCCGGTCCTGGGCTTGAATTTGAACCTGTTCGTCCGCCAGGCTCATTTGGTGTGCCAGGCTTGGTTGCTACTGTCACAGCTGCAATACCTCTCGATTTTGTAACGGCCGCATCGTTGGCACTCTCAAGAACTAAGAGGTCCATGGGTATAGGCTAGATGCAGATTAGCCTTGGGGAAGAGGTTTCACAGGATTTCGCAGGTCTTACCAGTCGGGAAACATCATACTGCTCGTACTTTAGACCACCAGCCGAATCACGCTGTGTTATTGTTTTTGCGAGGACTAGGTAATGATCGAACAGAAGCGCATGGGTTTCTAACCATGTGAAACGGTTCGTACCCGTCCGTTGAAGATCGCCCTTGAATATCAATTCTCGGCCGAGATGGTTCAAATTCAGTTCGACTTTCTGCATGCCTGATCGCAATCGAAGTTTGGAGCTCAGATCAGACAGTTCCACTTTTCTTGACATTTCTGCAACACGCGTATCGCAGTCCAAGGTTACGGCCTTGATTTCATCGATTGCCGTCTGCAAGTTTGTTTTTTCTTCGGAATCCTGTATCATGTTCTTATATACTGTAGATAGCAAAAGCCCATATCGCTGTAGCCTGGTGATAGGTGCCTTCAAGTACGTATCCCAGCCCAATTTATTCGACATTTTATGCGATCTTGCTTGATCAAGGAAAGATCGGAAGAGCATGTTTCGCTCGGCTTCTTGTCGGACAAGGAAGTTGGCATTCGGGAAAGATGCAGCATAGTCAAGGTACGCATTCTTGGCCTTTCGAATCCATTCCCTAAAAATATCACTAAATCCAACAATCCAGGGGCCTTGTTCTTGCTGGCGATATTTCAACTGAGCCAAGAGATAATCTTCATTGGCTTTCCTGACAGCATCAACACGACCAAAGACATCTCGTAGAAAAGTATTCGTCCGTTGTGGTGTTATTACAGGTGGCTGAGCCTTGGCAAGGGCATCTCGGTAAAGTACCCGAAGGACACTGAGCTGATCCATGAATCCATCTTCCGTCTGTACAATCTCGTGCAAGATATTTTGACGCTCGATTTCTTTCTTGCCAATCCCTTCGGTATCTTCCTTCTTGACGCCATAAAACGTCGCCCAGTCTTCGCTTTGGCGTTGCGGTTGCGCTTGAAGATCTACCTTTTTCAGTGTTCTTTGGCAATGATGCGAGTAACATCTTCCTCTGATTGAAACACCGTGAAGCAGGGGAGCATAGCAGCCTTGTCCTGTGAGTTGATACAAAACACCAGTCATTCCAGGCTTTCCAAACTTCAGCCACTCTTCCTCATGCACAAGAACACCTGCTTTGTACATTTCTTGCACAACACGGGTACTGAGTGTTTCGGCATCGGCTATGTTCATAGTTGGTACTTTGAACGTGAAAAGAGCCACCAAGCCATCGACAATGATTGGTTCTCTCAGGTCAGCTTCGCCTTCGGCCATTGATTTTAGCCAAGAAGTAACCGAACTCAACGCCCAAGGTTCCACGCATTTCTTAAAGTCATTTGGTCCCAATTTAGACGGATTGAAACGTTTTCCGCTGGGTAAAGCTGGTAGGTCGAGAGCCACTGCGCTTGCAGAAGGAGGGGTTGAAGAATCATAGCCAGAATATGCAGAAGAGCGAACACCTGCTTGTCGCATTTTACGCTCTTCGGCGTCCGTCTTGGAGCGTATAGGTTGGGCTACCTGAGGAGTATGACTGTGATTAAGCAGGGAAGTCGATCGAGGAACAAGCGTGCTTGCAGTGCTCAACCGATCACCAGTCTCTATATGCGAGGGCTGAAACTGCTGATAAGATTGAGTTTCCCCAGCAGGAGGGGGAGGCAAAGGACGATGCGGTGATATGCCAGGAGAGAAAAACATGTCTGGTGGTTCACTGATACCACTCGTGGGGACTAAGCCGTCTCCTGGATCATACATAGATGCCTCATCGCCTTCGTCATAGCTCAGTCGTCTGGTACGTGCAGAAGGCTCAGCTAAACCACCGGTACCAAAGGCATCGACCCTCGCAGCAGAGGAGAAAGGAGGAAATGGATGGATCGAATGGTCCATGTGTTCTCCAACAGCTTCTTGATCATGCGATCGTCGCATAGATCCTGTTGACGATGCTGGTTGGCTCAAACTACCACTCGTGGTTCCCTCCCCATGAGCCGCCGCCAAAGCTGTCGGATCCCCTCCGTATGACAAGCGGCCTTCATAACCACCACCAAGCGTGCTCATGTCGACGGCTGCATAGTCACTACCATCACTTAAATCGCCAGCTCCAGGTCTGGCTTGCAGTCGTTGAGAAGTGTGATAACTCGTGAACAGGCCTGACCCACCACTCCTCCGCCTGGCTTCATCTGCAGCGTCTTGTTCCTCTGCCAATTTTAAGGCTTCCAAGCCAGCCGCAGCTTCCACGTCGCTCTCATCACTATATTCTGACCGACGGCCCCGCACTGCATCAGGTGTGAGATGCCCATTTCCAGTGGCGCCGTTGCGCGAATCTCTGGCTGAAGCCTCATTTTGGGTGAAAAGTGGTCGTGTACCATTGTATGCTCCATACCTGGGTTCCTCAATTTCAATCCGGGGACTACGATGAGAAGATAGCCGACTTAACCTATCTGCTCCTTCAAGCGCTTCTTCGACCTGGTTATAGAGGTCGTCCTGTGCAACCTCCTCTTCTGTACGATTCCGGGCATCATGGCCGTTACTTCGCCTTACAGAGTATTCTCTTTCAAAATTTGCCTCATCACTGTCTGACTCTAGTGGTGGGCCAGGTAGAGGCCTTTGCTGAGGATGACGATTCAGCGTATTTGTACGTTGTGGCGAATGCTGCGGAGGTGGTGGACCAAGGTCTGGAAGATAAGATTCAGATTGCTCGACAAAAGGTGATGGTGTTTGTCGCTCTGATATGGGTGTCGAACCGTGTCGGTATCCATAATCCGATTGAGATGGAGGCGAGGGTAGATTCCGTTGCTCGGGTAATGAAGTGTGCGAAGTTTGAGGGAAAGGTCGATAGGAAGGTCCAGGAGGTGGATATGATACAGAAGGCGCGCCCCATTCTTCGGAAGGATAAGGGGGTTGGTTAGAAGCAGGAACCGTTTGTGTAGGAGGCGTGTACGCAGAGGGTCGAGCGGGCAGAGGAGGCGCAGAGTTGGGCTGACTTGGAAAACTTGTAGGAGGCGTGCCTGATCCTTGGGCATATTGCGCAGTTCTCACATCGCTCGAAAAGGAGTGTTGATGAAGCGCAGGAGAGCTCTGAGTCGGTGGTGAAGGGTAGCTCGCCTGTCTATGGTAGGCATTGGAAGGATAAGCGGCTGGGTTGTACTGCTGTGGCGTGGATTGACTGTGGGATCGATGTTGAAGCGCCGAATATGCTTGGGGATTATACTGCGCTGATGGCTGCGCATAATTCTGAGGATTATAAGGTTGATGATTTGAAGCAGTTGACTGTGCTTGGGGAAATGTAGGTGACATGGGACCACCAGGTATGGGTTGCGCATGCTGACTTGGTGGCATACCCGGACCTCCATAAACGGCTTGCTCACGATTGTTGCCCGCTGATTGAGCATAACCAGAATAGTTCTGTTGATAGGGCATTCCAGCATGTTGGCTTCCAGCGCTATTCATGCTGGCCTCGTATCCTTGGCTCGGGCTCCCCGCATTGTTGTATGCACCAATTCTTCTTCCATACTGATCCACGTATTGATTGTCCTGATGATGCGCATTCCCGTAGTAATGCTGGCCATTCGGATTGTACGCCATGTCTGAGGAAGGCGTGGTGTTTGTGTAGGAGGGGTGATGGATTGGCAACACCAGGTGGTGAGATGCAATTGTCCTCGAATCCGATCTTTCAATCTGGTAGAATCAACGTGCCCCACCACCCAATATTCAGGTAACAGATTGCTCAGCGGACCAGTTGACAGTCATTGAGATGTCAAACGACTTGGATTGGAGACCGGTTTCGAAGCGCATTACTGATCGTCGAAGAGACTGTCGCAATTCTCGAGATCGAGTCGCAAGGAGTCAGAATCAGGCCGAGTCGGAATTCACATGAACGCGAAGAGTCAAAAGAGAGAGCAGAGCCAGACAGCAAGATGACGGGCAATGTTGTGTAATGAGGATGGCAGTGGATGAGGCTCGTTGGCGCAGGTCAGCACTGGACGATGCCACCAAGGCTGTGGCGCTGCGGCTTTGCATGATCCGACAGCTACCTTACCTTACCTCTCATCACCACCGAGTACGCCTCGCTTGACTTTTCATCTCTTCCTTGAGAATCCAGGTTGAGACGAAAACGGCAAATGCTGAGAACCCAGTACAATCAGCGACGTACTTTGTTTGAGACTCTAATGCCCAATCCTCTGCGACTACAAAATCACATATCTACATTGATCCATACCCCGATATCCGCCATGACAACCTCCAAAAAGACGTCTTATTTGTGCTACAAGACATGGTCAAGCGTGGGCCAATATCTCGTGGCAGCCTGCTTTGCGTGTCTTTTACCCCATACGCTTGGCGAACCCTTACACAGACTTACCTTAACTTACTCTTTTACCCCGCGAGTGCAGAGTACGTAGTGCTTCGTTTAGTCAATCGGATGCCCCATTCCCTCGGCTTTGACTTCCGCTTTTACCGCAAAGCAAAATAATTGGTGAGAGTTTCATCTTTCGTCATTTCTGTGATTTCACTTTTGTTGATTTCAAAGCTTGCGTTATCAATGTCATTGATATATCCCATTAGAGTCATCGAGTAAGGTGCGTCTTTTGTAGTTTCGAATGCTATAGTTCTATCAGAATTCCAACGTTATTGCAATATTCTCCTCGCGTCATGGGTATTCACTCGGAACAGCAGTCGCGTAATTTATACGCGAATTACGGTAATACTGCAGACACCAATCACCCCACAGCCGAGCGTGATGGCGCTCTTGTACCCAAAAGAGACGAACATGGTTATGTGGTACGAGAGCAACCGATGGGCACCAAAAAGAAAATACGAGTTGTGCTCATGGGTGCAGGCGCCTCTTCCTTGAACTTTTTCAAAAAGGCCGAAGAGCAGATGGAGAACATGGACATTTGTTGCTACGAGAAGAACGCTGACATTGGAGGAACATGGTTTGAAAACAGATACCCAGGTTGTGCATGTGATATCCCAAGCGTCAACTATCAATTTAGTTGGAAGATCAAACTGTGGACCCATTACTATTCTTTCTCACCAGAGATCTGGGAGTATCTCAAGGACATTGAACAAGAGAATGACTTTATTTCAAAATACATCAAACTGCGCCACCAAATAGAGCGAGCCGAATGGGACGAAACATCGGGACAGTGGAAGTTTGATGTCAGAAACCTAGAGACCAATGAAATTTTCAAGGATTCTGCTGAATTCTTCATCAACGCCGGAGGTGTACTCAATTCATGGAAAATGCCCGATATTCCCGGCTTACAAGACTTCAAAGGGAAGATTATGCATTCAGCTCAATACGACGAAGGCTACGATTTAACGGGAAAGCGAGTAGCAGTCATCGGCGCCGGTAGCAGTGGTGTTCAGATTGTTGCTTCCATACAGCAGAAGGTATCCGCCCTGTACCATTGGATACGAAGTCCCATATGGATCACCGCTGGCTTTGCTCAGTCATGGGCCGGAAAGAATGGAGCCAACTTTGCTTGTAAGTACTCGTCCAATCATTGAACATGGGTTATTTCCAGGCGATACTGACCTCACTGCAAGACACACCAGAGCAGCTACAATATCTCAAAGACAACCCCCAAAAATACCTCGAATACCGCAAACAAATCGAAAACGAGCTCAACCAGCGCTTCAAATTCATCATCAAAGGCTCCGCCGAAGCCAAAGCGGCGCGCGACTACGCGCACAACGAAATGGCCACCAAGCTCCGCGGCGACCCTCGCCTCTGCGACGCCATCATCCCGAAAAACTTCAACCCCGGCTGCCGGCGCCCGACGCCCGCCCCAGGCTACCTGGAAGCGCTAGTCGCGCCCAACGCGACCATCTTCACCGACCCCATCGGCAGCATCACCGCCACGGGCTTCACCGACCACGAGGGCCGCGCCCACTCCGTGGACGTCATCATCTGCGCCACGGGCTTCGACACGTCGTGGCTGCCGCGCTTCCCGTTCGTCGCGCACGGCGTCGACCTGCGCGACCTGTGGGGCAGCAGCGGCGACGGCGTGACGTCGTATCTGAGCGTGGCGATCCCGGGCTTCCCCAACCACTTCAGCTTCTGTGGGCCGTACGGCCCGCTGGGGCACGGCAGCTTCATGCCGCTGATCGAGCAGTGGACGCAGTACATGTTCGACGTGATGGCGAAGGCGCAGGTGGAGAATATCAAGTGCGTGACGCCGCGGTGGAAGGTGGCGCGGCAGTTTCGCCAGCACGCGGATCTGTTCCTGAAGCGGACTGCGTGGACGAGCGGGTGTCGGAGCTGGTTTAAGAATGGCACGACGGATGGGCAGGTGCCGATATATCCCGGGTCGAGGTTGCATTTTATGGAGATGATGAGGAAGCCGAGGTATGAGGATTTTGATATCGAGTATTGGGATGAGAATCAGTTTGCTTTTATGGGGAATGGGTTCGAGATAAGGGAATTTGATGGACGAGACATTACCAACTATTTGGGACTATTAGGAGATGGAGTTGACAAACAGCCGGTGTATGGAGAAGAATTGGTGAATAAATTGGCAGGTTGGGCAGTGGGTAAATAATCGGGTGACCCTGCCAGACTTTGCTTTCTCTCCATCAATTCACTCTTTTTTAACGTTACGTCGATTTTGGGATGGTGCGGATTCAAAGCTGAATTGAATTGCCTGTAAAGTGAATTGAGGACTTTCTGGACTTTTTACAATGACAGTCAAATTAATGACGAAATTGATGTAACTGGCGAACTTCATACCAAAATTCCCATCTCACTTTATTTAGCCAACACATCTTGCTTACGTTTATGGCTCTAAACAAAAGAAATTGTCTCTGACCCACACCTCTATTCCCGGACATCGTTACGTTTATCTACCTTGGAAAAAGGAACGGTTTTGAAAAAGGTACCATACTGGGACAAGAACTCCGACACATCTCCACCTTAGCTTTCCTCCATTGGAAGAGGTAGTCCAATCATGAAGGCAGGCTTGTCGATTCGACCCTCCTTATAACTTTCAGAGGTTAACATCAGGGTCGATAACTTTAACTCAGGATGATGAGCGGCGACCTACCTCAGGACCCCTATAGCGCCTGGTGGGATCATCATAGTAAGCGGAAAGTCCATGGGGTACTTGAGCCATCGTTTCACGAAGGCTCGAAGGATATGGCCATGCGCGACCTATCAATATTTGAGCACAGGAGCGTGGCTTTGTGACAGCGTGATTTGCATATAAGAGTGAAATGGTGAAGGAATGCACATACAAGCACAACGTCTGTGGGTTTCCCATCGTGCATATGAGGTCGCTGTATATCATGGATCTTACTAATGAGAGAATCAAGGCGATCTGTCACTTCTTGCGCTGACCTGGGCCGTAGGTTTAGTATAACATTGGAATGGGTTGCGCAATTCTATTCGTTCGGGAACATACTCCCCGCCTTCACATCCATCCCTCCAGATGTCCCACTGCTCATCTCCATCAAGCCCTCGGCCCTTCCTGCTTGCAATTATCTCTTTTGTCTGAAGACCCTCATACTCGCCATATCCCCATTCTGCAATCTCTTCCGTCACACTGATTTTGCTACTGTCGGCAGTTGACGTGTCACCGAAGAGCAACTTGAATGTCGTCTGAGCACGCTTGCGAGGACTAATGAAGATGTGTTCGACACGGGAAGGATCGATTAATTTTCCAGAACCTACGAGAAGCTTTGCCGTCCCTAGAACTTGCTTTTCGCCTTCTCCGGTCAATTCGAGCTCGGTTGTGCCGGTGTAGCGACCATTTTTGGACCACTCAGTCTCGCCTTTAGGGTAAAAAAAGGCAATAAATCAGCCTTGGTGGATACTATCGATTGAGTCTTGGCATTTACCATGACGGGCAATAAACACGCGTGGGGTTGCAGCTTCTTGATCAGACATTGTGTCAGCAGTGGCTTGAAGGCGGACTCCACTCTTGTGGTCCTGGGATTGGATGAAGATTAAAAATCGAGGATTTACCTGAGACGAGAATGAAGCTGTGCTCAAAGGGTCATCGATGGCTTCTTCATCGTTTCCACTGACCCGACGTCTGCCGGACTAGGATTTCACTAGGTAAGTTATGCTGAGCAAGCGTGCATTGCTTGAAGTCTCCATTCTGTCAGTTTGCATGTGTTTGTTACACAATCCGATCATTACACTGAAGAAGACTGATGGCCTGATCGAACAAAGTTTTTCCATGGGAACAGCAACATATATGCGGCCTTAGTTTTTCCACTATATTGGCTTGCCTTATTTGCGGGTCCTTGACTATTACGGTAGGATCCAGCGAGGGTTTGACAGGTTCGGTACCAAGATCTGGTGTATTTAGCGGCACGGACTGCCAAAGGCCCCACCAAATGACGTGGGTGACGTCGCGGTGAAGACGCCAACGAGCAGCCGCAACGGCCCTCCGTACCCCTCCGTACAACCCATCAACAACATATCTTGCCGTCCTTTGTTCGCGCGCAAATATCAAATATGCTGCTTTCCAATAATCCAATTCCAATCTCACAATCCCCACCCTTTCCACACCCCAACTCCGCGCAATAACCACCATGTCCTCAGCCGAACGCGTCCTCCAAATCCCCGAACTCCTCGAAAACATCCTCTCCAACCTACCACCGCGCGACCTCCTGTAAGCAAGCCCCCCCAACTAGCCACCCCTCAAACCAAACTGACATCCCCACCAGCCTCTCCCAACGCGTCTCCCACCTCTGGCACGCCCTCATCAACACCTCCCGCCCACTCCAACGCACCCTCTTCTTCCTCCCCGACTGGTCCCACAGCCCACCGCACCCCCCCAGCGCCTCGCTACCCTACGCCAGCGCCCACCCCCCAACACCCGCGGCGCAAAACACGCTGCTCGCGCGCGCCTTCCCATGCAACTACCCGACGCTGCACGCGTCGCAGCCCTACCACCGGCTCTCGGTCGACTACCCGGCGACGGCGGCGCCCGCGACGCACGCGTCGGCCGCGCACCCGCGCGCGAGCTGGCGCCGGATGCAGCTGTGCGCGCCGCCGTGCACGCGGCTGCGTCTGGTGCGCGCGACGCCGTGGCGGGTCGGGCAGAGCGCGGCGGTCGAGGAGCAGGGGGGGATTACGATGGGGGTGCTGTGTGAGCGGGCGAGTAAGGGCGGGGAGGTCTGGGATGCGGAGTGGGTGAGTAGTGATGGGAGTTGGCATTTTGAGGGGTTGGTGGGGTGGCGGGTGAAAGAAGGGAGTTTGAGTTGAGTTGAGGGGGATGGAGGGAGCGTGTGGTGTTGGGATGGGTGGATGGGTGGTGTTGTTTGATACCCACGGGAGAAGGCGATGAGGTGGTGATGGTGGTGTGGGGACTGAGCTGCTGCCGATATATTTGGAGGGATGGATCATGATGGATAGATCACAATGTATAGATGATGATGGATGAACGATTATGATTATAATCGTGCAATGCTTTTAAAAATTAATTTACAGTCGTCTTATTCATGACGAGGGTGCTTTGAATTCCGTCAACCATTGCTTCACGAAGCTAGCTTCTGCTTTCTGCGCCGCTGCAACAGGCGCAGGTGGCAAAGTAGGCGTTGTCTCATTCGGGAAAAGCCCATTCTCGTCCCAATGGTGGACCGCACCTGCAATCAGAATGTACGGCTCTTCCGTTGTGCTCGTCCGACTGTTTGCGGCGGGGGAGTGAACAGTGGCGGGTCTCCAAGGATCTTGCTCACCGTCCATAAACGCCAGACGATCGTAAGAGATGTTGAAGCCACCATATTTGTTGACTGCTTCAGTGTCGGGGGGAGTGCTGATATTAAAGGCATCATTACAAATGATGCTCATGTATGCAAGATCAAGCGTTCTCGATACAAGGGCAAGCTCGTTTGAAGGAAAACCACTGCCAGTTTGAAGGAAACCCCATTGGGTGCAGTACTGTGTTCGGTTAGTGGGCCTGTTTTACTTGTTATTTTTTCACAACAAAATCCGATGACTTACTTGGTATGGCCATGAACGCCAAGTTTGGGTAATGTCATCCAGCTCATAGAATGTGGCGTTGTGAGTCGAGAAGCACTCATCTTGAGTCTGACCTCCTGCAGCGCATGGTTGAACCTCGGTTACGTTGATATAATTAATGAGATTCAACATTGGTGTTGTGAGGCTCGCGGTTTCATTGCCATATCCACCAGCCTTAAGCAACCACTGTACGGTTCTGGTTTGTTTCGCCGTTGCGTTGAATTGAAGAGTGGACGCACTGACATTACCACAATACTGGTAAAATGGCTGAGACTCATCGACGGCAGGATCCCAATTCCGGCCCTGCCAGCCACCTACGTAGCTGCTCAAAACATTGGCAAAATCGTCGTCATAGGTAACGTTTTGGAGACCGAATGCGCGCTTGAGTTGTTTGGTCAATCGCGTGTCGTTACGGCCGATGAGGATATTGTCCACAACATTGATCAGCTTTTGGGTATTTGTAATGCACGTTTGCGGTCCATATTCGACGATTGGCTGATAATACTCCCAATAGTCCCACTGTCATGCTATCAGTACTCTCACATACAGAGTGACGGAGATGAACGTACGATTGCTTCTACGACACCTGAAGACCCGATCGCACCAAAATAGACGTCGGGATAGAGAACACGTAGGAATGCGACAAAGGCTCCAGCATACGATCCTCCATAAGCAATATATGGAGCGTGCGGTGCCGTAAGGGTCTCGTTCTCTAGGCCTGGGAAAACAACATTTTGAGCAAAATATGCAGTGTCCGCCAAAGCTTGATCGGTCGTCAAAAATCTTAGGTTTTCGGTGGATAGATCTGGAGTTGGGAAACTCTGGCCATAGTAGCGATGCTCGAGAACCACTCCAATACCGTTGGTAGCTTGAGCTAGTTGATGTAATATTCCTTTTTGAAGATACGGCAATCGATCGTCGCCCGTGTCTTCCCCACTTTCCAGCACAATGACGGGGCCACCGGGAGCATAATAGCTAGCGTCGAACCAATAGCGGAGATTGAAAGTATCGTTGGTGTGGGGTTCGTATTGTGATTCATTGTGGAAATGATCGATTGGAACACTTATGTTATGAGCTGGGTAGAGGAGGGTTGGATCAACATCGCGTTTGGAGAGTTGACTTGCGGAGTAGGACTGAGCGAGATATGTGAGTATTTTGTTCGCGGCAATCACCAGCAAGGCTTTTGAAGGTTGGCACAATTCTACTCACATTTGCCTTTAATTGACTGATCGGACTTGATGGATACCACTTGGAACCATCTACGAACGCAGGCAGCAGGAGGGACAGCAGCTCCAGGGTAATTCTTAATGCCATGGTTGTCGGTGGCTGTAAACCTTCAACGATGCGAGCGCCATTCTCACTTTATATGGTGTCATGGCAAAGCTCTTTATTTACGATGATCTTTTCGCCAGCAGAAATTAGGAAGCTCTGTCGTTACGACTTAGGAAGGTGGTAGTTCTTATCACCGACCATTAGAGCATGGTCATCTTTGGAGCAGCGACGCTGATTGGCAGTCGGCATACGGAAGTATTTCCCAAGAAGCTTCGTATTCGTGCGTCGCGAAAGACCGGGGAACTTCTGCACCTAGATGAGATCACGTCAAGGGGAAGAAAAAAGGGACGAGTGGTCCCTGCAGTAATGACGTCTGCATAATCTGGATAATTTGCAGGCACCTCCTACGGTATACCGCGTCCGATGGATAAATTGTGATCAACGCATCCTTTGGATCCGTGCCTATATGGTCTGATTGGATAAGAAAATTGGACTTTAATATGAATTTTCAAACTGCAGGCCAAATGTGGTGTGATCTGAGAATAATTATTCCAGTTCGGTATATGGGAAGCTGTTCCGTCAGTCTTGATCCTTCGAGACTACTCTCGATTCATGAAAATTACCTATGCTGGTGAGATTTTTACGGTCGTCAGCGCTGTCCATCGGGAATGAGTTGACGATGCACCCCAAGTTCCGGAGTTTTTGAGGCCCCGCATGGGTTACTTGAACAAGATAAAATCTTACAATTTGCATATTTTGCCTGCTGCCTGGAGCTTTTTTTTATCGTTGACCACGCGGCTGTGATGGTGATTATGACATCGAACAATTCTGCGTACCTATGAGGCATCCAAGGGAATCAGATGTTCTTGATCACCAAATCACTTTTCTGATTTGCTTCCCGGCGAGAAGTACAAATAATAAGGCTCCGAGTGGGAATGAGGAATTAGATCGTGAGCCAACAACGTCTCTTATTATCATTTCGAAATAACCTTGCTTCCTTAACTTATATAGTCAAAAACTAACGGAGCACGTACGTCTCAAACCAAAGGTTTGGGAATGTTAATGCGATGAGGAAACTACAATCTCAGCACAAACTCGCTCTCTACGCTTCACCAACACTTTTGTAGACGGGGAAGCCAAGTGCCAAACAAAATCCATCTGCTTCGCATGACAAGTCACCAATGCTACACCGTAGAAATATGTTCTGAAAGTGACGCTAATAGTAGTAGCTCTAACCCAAAACTTTCGAGTATGGAAAGCTGATCACAAACTCTGGAAAGATGTACATTTTATAATGTCATTACCCAGGATCATTACAGTGTGCTATCCAGGTCATAGTTTCGTGTTTTTCTTATCGTAAAGCCTTCCGTGCATGATTTCATTTCTAGAAATGGGATTGGAGAGCAGACCCACTGTTCATGACCCGAAGTGTTTTGGTTTAGAATGGGAGTTTTGAGATTGAGCAATTTTGAGGAATATCTGACGTCTGACTGTAATACCGTAAGCAGCCCGATTGGTCACCACGATGCAAGGAGTCTCTACAGCTCGCAGACTATCTTCTGTTACTTCTGTCACTTCTTGTCTTCAGACTGTGCTTTAGCCTCTTGATATCTTGGATCTCGGGATATAGAGATATGAGACATTCTCAAAGACCGAGTTGAGTATAAGACATTCTCAAAGACCGAGTTGGGTACACAACATTCTCAAAGACCGAGTTGGGTCTAATCCTGTCTCCAGAACTAAGAGAACCAATTTGTTCTGAAGCGGACCCTATCAGGGTACCTCGTCAGCGTCACCAACTCTTGTTGTAGCCAAGGTTCCACGTCTACCAATGAATCTCGGATTCCATTTCATCACAAGATTTCGCATTGGGATCCCGTATTGTTGTACTTGACAGACAATACGTTGGAGTAGTGATAGCGTTACCCCGTTGCAGACCAGATTCGGAGACCGATTGGTACGTGAAGCACTTTACGTGTAAGCAACATGGATAGGAATAGGTCGTAAGATGGTTCTTAGAAAAGAAAGCGGAGGTGATAGTAAGCAAAAATGGTCTAGCACTGCCAATGAGCCCAAGTTTTTTTTTTTTGAGTGGAGGGCCACGCTATGGGGAACAAAGGGCAGACCGGAAATACCAGTGTCAGCATTCCTTCGAGATCAATTGGTAGATTACCCTGCATCCATTACGTGAAAACAAAAGAGGTTTTTTGAATCTTCCAAAACTCACTTCAGGCGCTCCAAGTGAGACTGGACACTGATCTACAGGAGCCATGAGTGAGTTTCTAAACACGATACCTGAACCAGAATATTTTGGCAAATCAGATACCATGCCAGTGCCGCGCGTTGCAATTAAACGTAATCGGATCAAACTAGCCCTAAAGATGTAAAAATGTAGATGTGAGGCGAAGTCAGGAGGCCTTAATACCAACGTAAAGGCATCCCCTAGGATAATCCGGAAAATAAGAATTCCTAGTGTCGTCTTCACATTATCGATAGCGACCCGGATAGCTCGGGTCATCCCACGTGTGCATAGAGTTGGGGAAATTCTCGGTTCCCGAACGCAGTAGAGTGGCACAGTTAAGGTTCTGACCAGATGGTGTTACACATTTAGATGTCGATGAAACGACTGTCATCTTCTTGGAGTAAGAACTTTATCAGGGAACCAGGTAGTTGGCGTAAGCAGGGTCACCGACATGAATGAAAAGGAATATTGTAAGATCTGACGTCGAAAGATTAAGCAGACTCAAGTTAAAGACGATAGATGAGATGCCGATCAGTGGCAATGTTTTAGATGTAGATCATGATCAACATAAATTTGCCTAATCAAGGAATTAACCTGAAAGACTGACCGGGTTAATTCAGGGAAGTTCGCATCTGGTGGCATGAGGCTCGAGATCTCCCTATCCGCTGAACCGAAGATGTGGCGGTGATTTTCATCAGCCGCAAAGGGTCCAGACGTCTGGCGCCAAGGGCGCAGATCCAGAACAATATTGATGTCGTTCCAGACTCACGGGACATTTATGAGTTGTATGTAAGGTAGGGCATGGGATTGTGCATGCGTCTTTGATAATATTGCAGGAAGCATGGCATTGAATGTCCAAGGCGCCGTCTAGACTTGCGCCAGCCGTTGTGTCAATGAGCTCTTTTTTTTTTATGGTTTCGCGATCTACGCGCCATGTTATGCCCACGAGCGCAAAAGCCGACGGGAGGGCTGAATCTATTCCAAGGATCCTATCCACGGAGTTGAGAGCCCTTTGCGGGTTTGCGCCGACTTCAAACTCGCCATAGTGAATGGAAACCGGTGTGCGCAACCGTGGCAACTCTGTGTCATCCCATGACAGCTGTGAGAGTGGTTTGTCTTTTCTTTTTCATCTTGTCTCATACCAGTTTCTGATCACCCGCGTTCAAAAAAGTGACGCGTCTTCTGGTGAAAGATTGGAAGGCCTGCAACATCACTGAACATATGTAGAACGGAAATAGGTTTCTTGGCGCTTGCCGTTGGTGTTGGCTTTGAGTTCGTACCTCAGTCATGAGATGGGCGGAGATGAAGGAGCTCTTCGCTACCAGCTCGTGCCAGCTCAAATGAGGCAGCCATCACAACTTGTTGGCTGTTCTCAGACACCTCTAGACCCTGGTTTAATTTCATCCTTTGTAGCGATGACTTTACCCCGCATTCTGATTCGACTGGCAATCCAGTCGTGCGCCCACCGGTCTAAGCTTATCTTGCGTACAGTGTTGGTAGCGATACGCAGTCTTTCATCCGTTGACGGGGGGAGCAACGGGATCCAACAAGACCTGAACATCAGGGACCACTTCCACCGGCAGTGTCAAAAAACCCTCCGGCCACTGACGAAACGCGTGAAGTGGCTCGGCGGTGATCAGTCGGGGCGGAGAGGTCGCACCGACAGACAGCGGGGATCGCGGGCCACTTATCAAAGTTATCAGCCACCAGAGCCGGAGGAAGTTTAAAGAAACATCATTACGAGAATCGTTAATCTGCACCACATTGCAAGGAATTGTCATAAGACATATGCATTATAACAGAAGAAGAAATATTTGGCAGATAAGCAGACATTCCTCCCGGCCTTCCACCGACGCAGGTGCAGGGCCCACAGCATGGCTGCACCATGATTACAGACCCCACCTGACGCTGACTTTGAGTGGATGCACGTGCGCCAAGCCCCGTAGTCGGGGATTGCGGATGCACCAGTGACATCAGGGTCTTTTGTTGCCTCTCCTCTGCGCGAACTCGCTTCGCTTCATCCATGCAGGAATAACCCTAATTCCTTTTCCCATGGGAATGACCAAACAGTCTAGCCGATATTGAAGTCTGACCTGTTTTTTCCCCCTTTACGCTTCAGACAGGTAACCCGACTGCCACTTTGTAGAGCTCGAATGCAAGAGGGGCAAGATCCCTGACGGCAGCTTCCACGTCGTGCTTCGTAGCTAGTCTCGGGTTCTCCCGAAACGACTGCAAGACAACGTCGCGTAGACCCCGATCTGTATCGATGGTAGAACAGTAGACTTCTTCCAAGGCGTCCGGGAGCTCATCCGAGTTCCAGTGCTGCGCAATCTGCGCCTCGAACTTCCGCTTTGCGAGATCCTTTAGACCGGGAATGTCATATCTGTTCATTTGGAATTAGCACGTTTCAATGCATGATAGACATTTTAGGCACTTACTTATCGGCAATAGCGTATACTTTGGCATGCAACACCATATTGGGATCTTTGGTAGCCTGGATTGGCTCCAATGGCTCAAAGGCAAAGTCCTCGCCTTCCTCTGGGAGAGACTCGGGAGAAGATGGAAGTTTTGGTGAAATGTGTAATTGTTTTGATTCCGATCCATCTTCAGGGGGGGTCAACGGTAGCTCGCCCTGTGATTGAGGTACCGGATTCGTTGCAGCACATGCCAACAAAGGGTCTTCAATCATAGATAGCCTCTGCTTGAAAGTAGACGAAGCCCTCCTTCTCTGCTCGCATTGGCTGACCCTACGTTGTGCAAAGGTAGAAGATGCTCTTGGTCGGTAAGGAGTCAAGTAATCGAGATGATAAAAGTAGTCAATCATGTGCTTGACTGCATCCTCATCGTCTTCGCTGAGATCAATAACTCCAGATACTGATTCTTTGAACGAATGGCTGCACGCTCCTTCGAAGAAACCAGATCTGGAGCATATGATGGCCCTGTGGACGGCAAATTTCTTGGGTCCACATAGTATGGTCAAGTCAGAGAATTTTCCATCCTGCAATAATCTAAATTTGTCATAGATTAGCATTTGTGAGATGTTGATGATGCATGTTGCACTTACGTAGCCATGGCAGACATCAATTCGGTCTGAGCTGTTTCCATTGAATGGATGGTATGTGGTGAAGTGAAGTGGATATGGTTTTTCCTTGTGGGCAATTGACGTCTGCAAAGAAGATATGCAGGACGGTTGAGGTTTGGAAATGGTCTGTCCAATATATTGTGCGAGATGTTTTGGAAGATTCGGTTGAGGTTTTATGGTTGACTGATAAGTTGGAAAAATAATTCTTGATCAGGTCTGACGACGAGTTGATACTTTTTCCAAGATGGTATGCCTGACCGTAGGGTAGCTGGGCCCAACTGGATGTGCTGCGGTAAGGGGTCTTTGGCTGACAAGAGATTGTACAAGTAGAGCTCAGCTCTGAGGGAGGCCCAACCAACAATGGCTTGAGGCTGTTTTGTTGCTTGGTGAGAATAAAAAAAATTGAGAATTGGGAATTGCTTATGGTCGTGAGATTCAAAAATCTGGTGATTCTGCTGAAGACCGCAGCTGGGCGACCAAGGGTAAATATTAAGTTATCAGCCAGGCACAAAATCTCAAAAAGTGCCCCAAGCTCTAGATCCATGGATACTCTGGCCCCCGTAACGATCCTTTTCCTGCATATTCATTTTGGACGCGTCACAGGACAACAACGGGCAAAGCCGAGATTGGTTACAACGGCGGCGATTGCGGGCTACGGTGGCTATGTGAGCAGGATAGCGTGGTGGCAGAGGCTGGGCGTTATGACAGGTGCACAAAGCAAAGTGTCGGCAGGATGCGGGAGCCAAGTTGACCGTGAACTGGGGTTGAGGGCTGTTGTGGGGAAACGTTCTGCAAGCCACTTGTTCAATGCGCGGACCACTCTATCCAGCGCACTGCGTCTGGGCACTGTCGAGATCCCGTAATAGCAAAGCATCTCGTGACTCTAGGCAGGCCTGGGGAGAGCTTTGCATTAGGCAATGTCTAATGAAGCCAGTTATGCTGGCCAGGACAGGCTTGATATCAGCCACCGATTCCATGGATTTAATGGGCGAACTCTAGATCGCATCGGACGAGTCATTGTCCAACCAGACGACAATAGACAGCTAAATGTACGAATTGAGATTGAATACGGATTATGCCTAATTTTGTCAATGCCTTGTGTCTGGTCGGTAGGTTCAGGGGCGTTTCCATCGGCGGTCAAGACGCCGGCGTGCCGAGTGCGAAGTTCCATGTGAAGTGGTAAAATTATGAAATTGTGAAAGTGACGTCCTCACTTCATAATATTCCGCACTCCTGTCCACATCTCACCTGACTTCCAAGGTTGACTTGGTCATGATCTGTCAGAGCTTGGGCGTCAAAACTTCGTAAGCCTTTGCCCATCCTGATTGCACGCCAAACACTTTGTGATCATCGTCTCGTCGTCAGCTTCTCGTTAACAAAAATAAGCGGTAACGGAGACTGAACGCCCCGGCCCGTAGCCAGTCTACAACAACTTGTACACTCCTTGTCTCATCTTTTCTATTGGATCGGAAAACATCACTCGTACGACTTCATGCGTACGCATTTTCTGTGAGAACAGCCAGTTCAGCTGAATTCAACAAGATTCGTATCCGCGGCTTATCCACGGCAAAAGCGGTATCACGCCTTTGGCCAGCGATACTACGTCCTGACCTGACCCTGGTCACCTTTGCCAGGCACGGCGGATTTCCTCCTACAGAATCCAACGTCAACTGGTACACCAACTCGGCACTTCCCAGCCTACGCCATTTGCTCCATTGAGCACATCGACGATCGGAACGGGCCGGCTACAAACGTTGCAACATCCGTTTTTCCATGGCGAACTTCAAGCTGTCCGCGTCATTAACCGGTCACGATGAGGACGTGAGTGTCACATCTGCTCCACCATCTCCACCATCTCCACCATCTCCACCAGCAGGAAGTCGATGTCTCCGGAAGCCCACTGGCCGGCTGACATAACTTTACGCGCACAATGTCAGAAATGCTCGTAAGTTTCTTTGTGCTGGTTGTCTGATATAGTCATTTCCAGGTTCGAGATGTTGCCTTTCCCACCCCAGATCTGGTTCTATCGGCTTCGAGGGACGCCACTGTTCGACAATGGAAGCTCACTAGCACCAATCCTCCAAACTTCGACTGCACATTGAGTGCCCATGGTTCTGAGTGGTTTAATGCGGTTGCCTTTGTTCCACCTTCAAATGATTATCCCCAAGGGTTGATTGTTTCTGGAGGTCAAGATTCCATTATAGGTGTGCGCCAACTAGGCCGTCCTCCACAGGACAATGCAGAAGCTTTGTTGATTGGCCACAGCTCCACTATCAGTGCTCTCAATGTCAGCGAAGATGGACGGACCATTGTGAGTGGTAGCTGGGATGCAACTGCAAGAATCTGGAATGTTGGGCATTGGGAAAAGTCCACGGCGTTGACTGACCATACAGCAACGGTGTGGGACGTTCTTGCTTACGATAAAAAAGTGGTCATTACAGGTATTCCACCCCTGATGCGCTGATGAGTTTCATGTGCGCAATGACTTGGCTGACTTAGATTCTAAAGCCTCGGCTGACACGCACATTCGTGTTTTCGATTATACCGGCAAGCTCTTGCAAAAAATAGCCGCTGACGGACAGGTAGTCAGGGCGCTTTGCAAGGTCCCCAAAGATTATTCTAGCCGGCTTCTATCCGCCTCATTCGCCTCTGCCAGCAATGATGGTTTTATCCGGTTATGGACTCTGGATGGCATCAAAGTAGCCGAGTTTCTGGCGCATGAAAGCTTCATCTATTCTCTTGATTCACTTCCTACTGGTGAAATAGCAAGCGCGTCAGAGGATAGAACTGTGCGTATATGGAAGAACAATGAATGCGTCCAAGCGATAACCCATCCAGCAATTTCGGTCTGGTCTGTGGCAGCATGTTTGAAATCTGGCGATATTGCCACGGGTGCAAGTGACTGCATTGTTCGTGTCTTTTCCAGGAATCCTGAGCGACAGGCTTCACCCGAAACCATTCAAGAGTTTGAAGATTCAGTAAAGTCGTCATCAATTCCAAAGGAGCAAGTAGATGGTTTCAATGAGGAGAAACTGCCTGGACCTGAATTTCTGGAGCAAAAGTCTGGCACAAAAGAGGGCCAAACTCAATTGATCAAAGAAGCAAACGGCAACATTACAGCTCACGAATGGTCTACTGCAGCACAGAAATGGGTTGCAATCGGTACTGTCGTTGGCTCAGCTGGTAGTAGTGGTCGGAAGCAAGAATTCCATGGACAAGATTATGACTACGTATTTGACGTCGACATAGAAGACGGAAAGCCGCCACTCAAACTACCTTTCAACGTCTCTCAGAACCCATATGATGCCGCGAGAAAATTCATTGAGGACAACGAGCTGCCGATGGGCTATCTCGACCAAGTGGCTAATTTCATCGTCAGCAATACATCGGGAGTAAATGTTGGTCAATCAACTGGATCCCAGACACAAGCTCCAGGATCAGATCCATGGGGTTCGGAATCGAGGTACAGACCTGGCGAAGTTGGAGCGCCAATCGCCTCACAATCTCGAGCCAAAACCCTTCCCCAGACTCAATATCTCAAGATTGTCAGCGCAAACCTCAAAGGAATGCAGAAGAAAATCCAAGAATTCAATCAAGAAATCATTGCCTCTGGTGCCAAAGACAATGCACTCAATCCGGACGATCTTAATGTCTTATCAAGCATCAATCAACAACTCGAACAAGCTCAAACCTCTAGCAAACCGTTCAAGGATACACCAACGTCGGAAAGGGCAGTAGATCTGGCAGTCACGATTGCAACGACGTGGCCAGCCGAGAAGCAACTGCCTGGCACCGACCTGGTAAGTATTCTTGCGGCTTCGTCTCCACTCGTAGCTTCGTACACAGGACCTGGTTCTGAAACGATTGTGGATATCTTGTCTGGCGCGTTTGCCAATACAGAGAAACCCAACCATGCATTGCTTGCTACTCGAGGACTTGCCAACTTATTCAATACCGAGCAAGGGCGTTTGATCATGGATGGCCAATTTGACAAGGTCCATGAACTTCTCAAGCCGTACGGCACCGAACCAGGAAAGTGGAATAGGAATCTCATCATTGCTATTGCAACTGTTTACATCAATTATGTCGTCATGCTTTCGACTTCGACATCTAAAAGTGGTGCAGAACCACCGTCAGGCCCTAATGCCGATCGCGCTCTAACTCTGCTGGATGACACGATAAAGATTATCAATTCTGCTACCGATAGCGAAGTCTTGTACCGTTCTTTGGTTGCAGCCGGTACGCTACTAACACTCGGCGATGATTTTCGCTCAGCAGCACGCGAAGTATTTGATCTGGAACAATGCCTTACTCAGGCCGAGGCAAAGATTCCTGAGCCTAGAATTAAGGGTGTGGTGGGGGAAATGAGGGATGAGCTGAATTGTTGAGTTGAAGTATACTCGCGAAACGATGCCAGGCAGTTTCCTTTTTCCCAAGTGTTGCTAATGAGGGATGAAAGTCCAAGTGGACCACATGCGCTTACTAGCGCAAAACAGATGTGAATTAGACAGCTTAAATATTAAAAATAATGTGGTACTCAAATACCGTCCATAATACAGGCCGCTAAACATAATAGGTTATTGATGATATATGAACTTTCAATTCCATGAACCACCAGTATTTCCGGCATCCGACTTTACTCAGGGCCTCCCTGTCCGTTTTTCACTGTTTTACATCAGTAGCCTACAAAGCCGTATGCCGTTAACAAAATCGGAAACCTTTAATTGATTCAATGATTGACAAGAATCAGAACTGAACATCTAACACGACATCAGCAATTCTGCTGTCATATTTCGCTGAGGGTCTCACCAACATATCTTTCGCCATTCAATGTGAGCGGAGTAAATGATCCATTTCACTCCACGCCCACCCCCAAACGCCATACCATGCAAAACTAAATCCGACCTTCTTATCCCTCCCCACCATCCTCCTTCCCATCCGTCCCCTTCACTGGCTCAAACGCCGGCTTTCCCGCATACAGCTGCCTCGCCGGCTTATCCGCGCCCCCCTCGATCTCCAGGCTCACACTGATCGGCTTGTTGCCTCGGAAGCGCTTGCGCATATCGATCATGCCCTTTTTGCATTCGCCGTAGCCATGCTTGAGCTGTTGACATTGCGTGGGGAGGGTGTCGACGAGCGGGGGTCGCAGGCAGTCGCCGGCTTTGTTGCGCTCGATGAGGACGCAGTCGGAGTTGGCAAGACAGGAGGCGAGTGCTGCACCTTGAAAGGAAGGAGGAGGTTGGTTAGCTTAAAAGGGGGCGGATGAAGGAGAATAGAGGGAGGTTTACGGATGTCTTTGCAGGAGGAGGGCATGGTGAACTGTGGAATTGGAGGTGGAGAATATGGTAGAGCTTTGCTTCCTAGCCAAAATTTCGCCGCATGAATTTAGTGAACCCACCATCGAAATTTAGAAATCTAAAATTTTCAACCAGTAACGTTCGAAAGGCGTATTATGACCGAGTCAAGTTTCAAAATTGTAACTGCCGTGATTCTTGCGAAAATACTAGATCAGATTGCCCTCACCACTGTGTACTTTTGCCCGCCGATGCTCAATACCTCATGCGGAGTACTTCTTACATAATGAGACCTTGCCTAGGAGTTTGCGACAGCCCGTGCACCATTTCAGCCCGTGCACCACCGTCCACACAAAAATTCAATTGTTTCAAAATTCAATAAATCCATCAATATGAATTCAATTGAATTTGCGTTTGAAGATTTGAAATTGCAGGAAATGTCTGCATTCAGAAAGACTGCCAGAAAATATGATGTGAATCATAATACGTTATCACAGCGCTGGAAGGGCCAAATTGATTTAAAGAATAACGATATCGAAATTCAGAATTTATTAAATCATTAATAAATTTTTTATTTTTAGAATTTATATTATATTAATAATGATGCGTCAATTTATTTCAAATATCATTAGAATTTGATCTAATAATAATTGAATATATCATTTTATCTGAAAATATTATGAAGAATTTAAATCTATTTTTTTTAAAAATTTTGATTTAATTCAAAAAAATATAAATAATTGGAAGAAATTTTTAAAATATTTTAAAATTATAAAAAGATTTATGTTTTTTTATATTTTATAAAATAATATCAAATAAATTCGAATTAAAATTAATGAATATAATATTATATATAATAATATATATAATATTGATGAAAAGGATTTTTTATAAAATTATATTAAAAAAATTAAATATATCATATTTATAAAAATATTAAAATAAAATCATATTTAAAGAATAATTTAAATAAATGATTATATATAAATATCAATTATTATAATAATTTATATGAATATTATATATTTATCATTTATTATTATTTATCAAAAAATCGGTAATTTTTCTATTTTCTGATTTAAAAATTTTAAATTAAAAAAATATAAAATTTTTTTTATGAATATATTATCTGATTTTATAAATAAAAATTTTATATATAAATGATTAATTAAAATTTTTAATAAAAATATAAAAGAAAAGATTAATTATGATAAATATTGAAAATTATTCTGAATAAATAATTATAATAATCATTTTAATCTCAAATTTCTATTTTAATATATAAATAATAAAATTTTTATTAACGTGGTTTACCACTCAGCCGGTCATATCAGTCAGTCGGTCACTTTCCGCACCAGAAAACCACTTAAACTTTTGTCGCGTTCTAACTTTTTAACGATTATGTCAATTTATGCTAAAGAAGAGAATATTATTCTTACTATTAATACAATTCAGTCTGTAAAATTTCAAAATAAAAATTTAAACCAACGCGTAATTATGAAATATTATAATATCCCATAGAATTCATTAAATGATAGAATAAATAACCGATAATAATACGCGTTAATTCAACCATAATATCATAAACTGGATCAATTTGAAAAATAATCGTTAGTCAAATACATATTCGATTAAGATTTAAAAGGATTCCTATTATGCCTTTTTAATATGGAAGATATGGCCAATCTTTTATTGAAATCGCGCGAAAATAAGCCAATTGGCAGGTACTGGATAAGACAATTTATCGACGCACAATCAGATCTCAAAATCAAATTCAATCGCCCATACGATTATCAAAAAACATTATAAAAAGATTCAAAAATTATTTTAGATTGATTTGAATTATTACGTAATATAATAAATAAATATGAAATATATAAAAAGGATATTTATAATTTCGATAAAATAGATTTTATGATGGATATAATAACCGCGTTAATGATGATAATATATATTAAAAAATATGACAAAATCAAATCTATATAATCTGATAATCGGAAATGGATTATAATCATTGAATGTATCAATATTAAAAATTGATATATTCCGTCTTTTATCATTATTCAAAATATCTATCATCTCACGAATTGGATTATAAAATCAGAATTTTCCGATAATTGAATCATCAAATTTATTTCTAATGAATGGACTGATAATAAAATAAATTTGGATTAAATTCAATATTTTGATAAATATATAAAAGATTATTCAAAAAATATATATCGATTATTAATTATTAATGGATATAAAAGTCATTTATCAATCGAATTCAATAAATTTTGTGATAAAAATAAAATTATTCCAATTAATATATTTATATATTTATTTTATTTATTTCAATCATTGGATATCGTATTATATTCATCTTTAAAACGCGCGTATGATGATGAAATTAATTTATTGATTAAAATTATGATCAATTATATCATCAAATCCGAATTCTTTATCGTATTTAAATCCGCCTATTTCAAAATTTTTACGGAATCAAATATCAAATCTAAATTCAAAAAAATTGGAATTATATTTTAGAATCCAGATTCTGTGATTTCCAAATTAGATATTCATTTAAGAATATTTACATCATCGGATAATTATCCGTCAATCGTTTATAAATGAAAATCACAAATTTTTTCCAATTTCCAATAAATAATCAAATAATTCAATTTCATCAAAAAATGAATTTTTATTCATCAAAGAAATTTTTCAATATCAATTATTGAAATTATAAATCAGATGGCGAAAGGTGCGCAGATAATGGCGCATTCAATTATCTTTTTGACTGAATGAATGCGTATTCTTGAAGACGCAAATATGGCATTTATAAAACGTCGGAGGGCCAAAAAATCACGTATACAATTTGGAGGAATATTTAATATAGATGATTTTATAAAATTACTGACTGAGAAGGGTTTGAAGAAGCGGTATATGTCTGATGAAGACGAAAATAATAGTCCATCAAAAAAGATGATAGCGGCTTTACGATGATATGATAATTGCGGCATAATTAGATATAATACACGTATTTATAATAAAATTGAAGAAATAGATATTGAATCAGAATCCGATGAAAAATAAATAAATTTTCAAATTGTTATTGTGTGTATTAATGTTGATGGGGTATCTGATGCGGAAAGTGACCGACTGACTGATATGACCGGCTGAGTGGTAAACCACGTTATTATATTTTTATTTTATATTATATATTAATTTCAATCTTTAGACATTTTTTTATTCAGATCTTTTATTATATATTATTTTCAATAATTCGAATATTGGATTTATATAATAGATAGAAATTTTATCATTTTATAAAAGGATTTTTTTAATCTTTTCTGGTTTATTTTTTAAATAATCTTCATTTCGAATAATATTATAAATGATTAAAATTGAATAAATTTTATATTATTTTTATTTATTATTATATTTAATCAATTAAATTTGATTTTATTTAAATTATCAAATAATAATTTAAAAAATTTATTAATTTTTATTAAATTTTAATTATTTGATTAAAAAAAATAAAACGTATATTTTATAAAAAAAATTTTTTAATTAATTAAAAATTCTTTTAAAATTTTGAATATATCATAATTTAGAATGAAATTTTAAAATATCGAATTATATTTTTCGAAAAAAAAAATAATATTTAAATAAATAAAATATTTTAAAATAAATTTTTATTTAAAAAAATTCGGATTAAAGAAAAATCAAAAATTTTGATCATATTATCGTTAAAAATATAATAAATTTTTGAATTTCAATAATAAAAATAGGCCGAAATAGAAATAAAAATAATAATTAAATAATAGAATTTAATAAAATGAATATTCAATAAAAAAAAAGAAGAAAGAATTTTAGAAAAGAAAGATTGAAAAAGAAAGAAAATGATAAAAGAGATTCGAAAGAAAGATTGAAAAAAAGACTGAAAAAGAGACAAAAAAGGTATAAAAGGAGATCTTAAATCAATTAATTTTTGAATCAAAATTAATTAATCAGAAATCAAAAAATAAAATAAAAAAATTTCAGAAATTGAAAATTATTATTAAAATTAAAATAATTATTAATAAAAAAAAATTAATTCCAATTATTATAATGAAATCAGATCGTATAATTAAATCGAAAATATATTTTGAATGAAATTATTAATAATCAATTTTTTTATATATATTAAAAATATAATATAATTTGATTTGAAACAAAAAATTCTTATTTTAGAAAAATAATTGAATTTTGAAATTGGTGGGCCGATTTGAAGATAGTGGTGTATGGGCTGAAATGGTGCACGGGCTGTCGCAAA
>JAGEMR010000068.1:0-160464 GCA_021030915.1 Astrothelium macrocarpum | reverse complement strand
TAATGATTATACGAAATCTTTTTTTTCGATTAATTGAATGGCCAGAATTTCATATTTTATTTTCAATTTTGAATTCGATGATAATAGGATATATTCCAGCAAATATTAAAATTTTTATCTCATATATGAAAAAACAATTCATACGATAAAAAGATCTTATATAAAAAGAATTCCAATCTATTTTAATTAATATCCATTTTTTAATTGACGTCTGAATCTTATTCAATTATTTTCTTTTTATAATTTATACATATTATATGAATAATAATTTCAAATTTCGAAAAATTCTTCTAATTTTTCGTATGATAATTGGCCATTCAGAAAAGAATCAATGAATAATTATTGATCAAATTCTTCAAGAATATAAAATAAAATATAAAATTGGAATTATAATTAGAAATAATTCTAATATAAATAATATTTTATATCATATGATGAATAAAGAATTTAAAATATATAAAATTTTTTGGGATTCATAAAAATAAAAAATTCGTTATTCAGATCATATTATCAATTTTATTATATAAAATTTTCTTTTTAAGAATTTTATAAATATTATTTTTATGAAATCATACGATTAATAAAAATAAAATGAAATTGAATTAAATGAATATCAATAATAGAAAAAAATAAATCATTTTTATATAATGGGAATTCTTAAAAAATTTCATAATATTATTATTCATAACCGAAATTCATTAATTCATATAAAAGATTTCAAATATTTTATAAAAAAATTATTTTTATTGAATAATTATATAAAATGGAATTTTTCATTTAATCTTTTTGAAATTGTAATTAATTATGAATCACAGATTGATCAATATATAAGATTTTATTTTGAAATTTTAAAATCTGATCTTTTTAATACGTATGAATAGAAATATCTTCATATTATTTATATATTTTTAGCGCCATTTTGTACAGTAATTTTTACATTTGAAGGTAATTAATTGTATATTAATAAAATATTAAAATAGATAAATATTTTATTTACATATATTAAAATTTCTTTAATATATATAAATTAATTTAAATTTATATTTATATAATAAAAATTAATAAAATTAGAATAAAAAAAAAGACATGAATTTAGATTTTATTATACGAATTAAATTTAATTAGAATAAATTTCAAAAATATTACGAAATTTCAGACAATTTATTATATTATATCACAGTTTTAATATTCCATTCATATTATCATATAAATTATATTCAATAAATTTGGCCAGAATAATAGAAATATCCAATTTTATAAAATATTCAATTTTTTTAAAATGAATATCAAACAATTTATAATATTATTGAATCTTTTTTATACGAAAATATCCGTCCAAGAATTCTGATGAAATAATTTTAAATAATTTTATATGACAATATTATTATAGATATATAAAATAAATTTTATATATAAAAAAAGAATAAAAATGAATATCAATTGTATTATCAAAATAAACCATACAAATTTGGAAAATTTTCATTTTTATAATGATAATATAAAGATCAATAACAAATTAAATATTTATCTTTTTCTCATTTTACGATTGAAATATTTTTTATTCCAATTATAAATGATATATCAGAAAAAATCTTCTCACAAATTTATTATACGATTAATTAGAATCATATAAGATTTAATTCTGAAAATATTGAAAGAATTGAATATTTAAAAAATTAGATTCAAAATAATATTTCAAATTTTAATTTAAATAATATTAAAATAGAAGAATGATTAAATAAAATTTTATACAAAAATCAAAAATTCCTTTTAATTTTATTCTTGATTATATCAAACTCATATTAATATATGAACGTTTCTATACAATTCAATCAATTCAAATTTATGAATAATGGGTCGTACTAATTCTAATTAGAATAATTAAACAAAAAACAACGTTTGAATTAGAATAATTTGAATAATCCATTCATTACTATCCTATTTACGGACTATTCATTATTATCCAATTCATTAATCCTTCCGATGCCTGCTTCACGAGATGGAAAGAAGGTTGGAAAAAATTGGCCTGCAAATTTTATCAAACGAAAGACTGAATTTAAAATGAAATTCAATCGAAAATTTGATTATCAAAGATATTTATATGAAGATTTTGGTATAATTGAAGGCTGATTCCGATTGATGAATAATATCAAAATGAAATATGATATATTGAATGAAAATATCTAGAATTTTGATAAAAATGATTTTATGATGGAAATTATTTCAAATGTCTTAAAAGTTATTACTGATTTAAAAAGACGTCATAAATCAAAACAGATTCAATCAGATAATTATGAATGGATTTCGGTGATTTTAGATATCAATGAAATAGGCCGAATAATTCCGCCTTTTATCATCTTTTAAGACAAAATTCATCAAAATTCTTGATATGATAAAAATCGATTACCATTCTAATGGCGAATTGCAATCTCTGAAAATGGCTGGACAATAAATGAATTTGATATTAAATGAATTAAATATTTTGATATATATATAAAAAAAGAAATTATAGATGTATATCATTTATTGATTCTGAATGAATATGAGAATCACAATTCTATGAAATTTGAAAATTTTTATGAGAAGAATAAAATAATAATTCTTTATATATTATCATATTCATTATATTTTTTATAATCATTGGATATGAATTATTTTTTGTCTTTAAAAAAGATATATTCGCGTCAGATCAAAATTTTGATATATAATCAAATCAATCATATCATAAAAATCGAATTTTTATTAATTTTTATTAATATATTTAAAATATCAATTATAAAAAATCAGATTTTAGAAAATTTTAAAGATATTGAATTTATTCTTTTTGATTCATAAATAATTTTGAATAAATTGAATATTTGATTGAAGATTCCATTAGAATTATTCTTTCAAAAAATATTTTGAAAATCTAAAATATTAAAAAATATTAAAAAATTTGAATTTTAATCTATATTAATTCTTAAAAAATTTACCGATTTTCAAAAAAATTCGTCAATTGGATTTATTGAAATATTAGAAATTTTTATTAAAAATACATAAATAATAATATATCAATTTAAAATTATAAAAATACGAATCGAAGAATTTGAAATAATAAATACAATCCATATAAAATATAAAATATATAAAAGAAAATATTTATAGATAGATAGAATTTTAAATAAAAAAAAAATTCAAAAATTAGATATCGTAAAAACTGATAATACAAAATCTAGATATTTGAATATTGATAAAAATGATAGAATAGAAAATAATATTATTCGCCAAAAATGTTATAAAAACTGCGGAAAGACTGGACACAATATCAGAACATATGAAAATGATAAAAAAAAAAATTCTAAATCAGATACAAATAATGTAAATAAAATTTTTGATAATGGTATTGAATAATTGATGGTTTTTTGATTGAGGTGGTAGCTTTTTTGGTGTTCGTGTTCCACTCGCTTGTATGTTCCGCTCGCTTGTGGAATACGTTATTTAAAAAATTAAATCTGAAATAAAATTTCAGATTTTGATTTATATAATATTGAAATAGAAATTTAATCTTTATATAAAAGATATTTTTGATAAATTTGATATTATATAAAATAAAAAAAATGATTTATATTAATAAAAATAATCATTAAATCTAATTTGATTAGAATTTTTGCATATTATATATAATTCGAATTAATTCGGATATTCATCCTTATCCATCCAAAAATAGGATTTATCCATCCTAATTCAATTCATTAATTTTTCCGATCCCTGGAGACTGGAGATCAGATCGGACACGTTATAAGAAGCATACTCTCTGCCAGTCCTTTACACTTTGCAGCATTGCTAGGTTCTTCGCCTGTGTGTGCCGCACCTGTTGCCGATGGACTCAACCCCAATGATCTGAGCGATTTCGGTTCACCTCTTCACTGCGCAATTTTAGGCACTTCCAATCTCTACAGGCCGCATATGATTTCTTTCCAAAATCTGACTGGCTGCAGACTTGAAACTGCTAAGACGTTGCTCCTCGCTGGAGCAGACCCTAAGAGGGATTGGCTCTCTCCGGTTGACGGAAGCGAGACATTCACTGTGATACAGCTATGTATCCAAACGGCCCGAGACCTAGTGGCTGATGTCCACCAAGCAGGTGCGCGTTTGTCTACTACAGATATTCAATGGCTCCTTGGTCTCTTCAATACTTTCTTACATTCATATCCATATCAGCTTGCAAGTCAGCTCAGTCAGCTCAGAGAGCTTATCGACACTGTTGAGGTTGATAGCCTTGATGATTTGGGCCAAAGAGGGCTAGAACAACTTGCAATGCTCTGCTCTTCACGTCAGAATATTTCTCAAACCATGGATTGTCTTCACAACCCGGCCAATCTCGCTCGAAATCTGGTTACGGCTGTGCGGATCGGTCGAACAGAACTGGTCCATAGGTTTCTCTCAGATGTTCCCATATCTTCATTACGGTCCGTCAAGGACGATAAAGGTGCACCTTTACTAAGCTTAGCAAGAGAAAATCACCACTATGATGTTGTGCGTGTTCTTCTGGACGAAGGTTTCGACGCAAACCAAGTTGACATGGACGGTGCTTCAGCACTACACGTCAGTGCCCATTTCGGAGACGTCGACTGTCTTGAGATTCTCCTGGACGCTGGTGGAGATCCATCTCTTATGGATTATGGGGGTTTTACTGTCTATCATGCTGCAGCTGAGAATGGCGATAGTCACGTCCTCGACCTTTTAGCAAAGTAGAATAGTGGCAAAGACAACTTGAGGAGTTGTCAGTCAAGAATTCGAAGCACCCCACTACATTCTGCTGCCAGAGCGGGGACAGCTAAGGCAGTGGAATATCTTCTCGATCTTGCCGGCAGCGATATTCTGCGCGATGAAGACGGCTGCAGTGCTCTGCACTGTGCAGTGTCTGGTTGGGTTGAAGCCAAGTACGATTCATACAACTACCTTGAAGTTGTCGAACTTCTTGTAGAACATGGATACAATCCCATTGAACCTGACAACAATGGCTGCAGCCCAATTTCAGCTATCTTTAGAAAGGTAGAGACAGCCGAGCGGAAAGAGACTGGGAGGCTCGTTCGCCTGTTGGTTAAAGACCCTGCTTGCCGACGCTCCTCCTTGCAGGAATTGATTGGCTATCTAAGTGAAGCAAAAACTACTATAGATGATGACAATAAATAGGGAGATCTCCTGCGTACATTGTGTGATGATGCAATCCAAGATGTTGGAGTGGACAGCGAGAGTTCGGCCGAAACCAGGAAAAGTTCGATGTCAGAGTCTCCACGGCCTTCGAGCTCACAATTGAGACGGCCCACGTTGCTCCACATTGCCTGCGGGCTAAATTGCAAAGGCAGTGTTCGATATATCTTGGATAACAGTTGCAGACTCAAGATAGGGCATGATTCCCGAGACCAAAACCAGGCAACGCCCTTGATGATCGCAGCTAGCAGGGGACACATAAACATCTGCAACATGCTTCTTGGCGAGGGAGCAGATATCAATGCTTGTAAAGTCGGCCTGTGCACTCCTCTGATGGAAGCTTCCGTCAATGGACACACGGAAGTTGTGAAGTTACTCCTTGAGAACGGAGCCGATGCAAGAGCCATAGACGTATGGGGGTGGAATGTCGCTCATTATGCATGTTCTGGCGGAGAAGCCGCGGTATTGAAGTTGTTAGAGGGTCAACCGGTTGACTGGGTAGCAAAAGCTTCATTTCTTGGAGACGAAGTAACGTCTGCGCATCTGGCTGTTCCGAAAAACCGCGAAGCCTGTGTAGCGTATCTTCTCAATAGTCGGCCGAACGAGGTTCATCAATTCTCCAAACGTGGTATGAGCCCATCGGCCTTAGCTTCGTTCCGGGGCAGCACAGAGGTACTATCTTTGTTTATTCAATCAGGAGCAAACGTCAACACGACTTGCATAGGCGACTTCTGTCACATGACACCTCTCAATTTTGCCGTACAGGAAGGCCATGTACGCGCTGTTCGACTACTTCTAGAAAATACCATTACATCAACCAGTGTCATAAGCTCAACATGGGAGATGGCTAAACGGAGGAGAACTAGAGACGTTGAAGAGATTTTAGAAGAGCACATCAAAGCAAAAGGTCATACCGAACTAGCTATGCTATGGCAAATTACTGACGTTCTCCGCCAGAGCAAAGTGATCAGAGATACTTCAAGTTGGCGTTTCGTTGCGCTATCAAGAAAGGAGACATAGATTGGTGCCAAAAGTTGGTCAGCGGAGTGACTGATCTTAACGTACTTCTTCACCTTTGTTCATCCACGCCAGTTCTATATGCCCTAACTTGTCGGCAATGGGATATTGCATTATTCTTGATCGAAAAAGGTGCAAGTGCGCGGGGTACATGTTGTCAACACTGTTTCTCACCAAAAAGGTCCGCGCTGGAGTTGTGCGTTGCTGACGGACAGCCGGACGTCTTCATGCAGATTATTTGCAAAGAGCCTGATTTAGCAGAACAAAATTTCCCGTTACCACTTCTACATCTTGCGGCTGCGTTTAACCAAGTAGACATCTTGAATGTCTTGTTAGCTGGATCCAATAACGTACTGAAACCTACCATCGTTGATATTCGAATAGAGACAGATTTAGCACACTCAATGGTTGTTGATGACATGAAGGGGTTTGATGTGTATAGAGGAACTACAGCGCTACACATGGCGTGCTGGGCCGGCCACTTGAGGGTGGTAGAGCTGCTTCTTGAGAAAGGTGCCTACGTGAACTCTGCAAGCAGTGTTGGTCGGCAGCCCCTACACTGTGCTGCTGAACGCGGACATCAGGACATTCTAAGACACCTAATCTCCAAAGGCGCTAGTATTAATGTGCAAGATCTGGACATGCGGACACCTGCTTTTGTAGCTGCCATCAGCAGGCATCATGAGTCTTTGAAAATTCTTGAAGAGTCTGGAGCCGATTTAGAGCTTTGTGCCCGGAATGGACAGCGAGTTGTTGACCTGGCCACAAGAAATGGATATGTGCCATTTGTGGCACGTTTATGGTCACAAGGGCACAGCCTGAGTCAGCTGGATTACTTTGCTACAGACGCTATCATGTGGGGACTCGGTTCCGGTGATTCCTCCATGGAAACGTTTCTCCTCAACTGTGGCGTCGACGTCTCCTGTTGTTCTCCAGTTTTAGGGACCATCTTCCACGGAATCATACTGAACTCCAGATCTTGCTTACTGCGAATTAAGAAAGTAACACGAAAGCTGGGGGCTCATCAGATATTGGAACTCATCAACTACAAACCGAAGTACGGGGAAACTCCTTTGTACCTAGTGACTACGGGAAATCAGATTCCGGAGCTGCGATTCCTCCTCGACGCCGGGGCTGATGTCAATGCCGATGGTGGACCCGAGGGCAGTGCACTTATGGCTGCTGCAAGAGCTGGAAGACTGGAAGCAATTAAAATACTGGTAGATGCGGGCGCCAGTGTGACGTTCGAAAAAGAGGGTCGTGTGCTGAGCGCTGTGGAGCTAGCAAAGTACCATCCAAATGCTGTGCGTTGGTTTTTGGTCGAGCGGTTCACAGAAAAGAGGCTTTTGGGACCATCCCCATCCTAGCCACGAGCAAGCCTGTAAAGACGGACTCAGCATATAAGGCTCTAGGCACGTTGGAAAGGAGATATTGGATTTGTCTCGAAACCTTGAGGAACCATAGTCTTCATAGCACCGGAATATCCAAGAGAGATAAAAGCATAGATGGAGGTCTGGCTATTGGCCAAATTGAAATCAAGGTGCTCCGATTCATTGAAGACCCTCCAATCCCTATGAGGACACTAGTTCGAAAGTTTCGGATTGATAGTGATTAGCCACACAGTTCCGGTCCAGCCGTCCAGCGAGCAGGCTCTTGAAAGTTGTCCTGGACAGTTTAATCTTAGAGCAATCCGTGTTTCGCATCTGAAGACCATACACTATTACTCCACCCGACAACGACTACCCCCGACAGATGAGTTAGATCAAAACTAAACTGCGTATGAAAACGCAAGCTACCCGCTCAACCTCGGCTCAGCCATTGCTCAGGCTCCTCAGTCACTCTCAGGGCCCGAATCTGAGGTCCCGTCTTTATCGGTTATCACGACTGCTGACAATATATGGTGCTTATCATATCAGCTCTCAGGAGCTGATACGTTGATAATCGGCTTGATTCTTGTACGCTAACTATCTAAGTACTAGTGTACATCCGTTTCTACTTTGTTTGTGATGAACTTCTTTATTGTCTAGCCTAAATTAGCCCTGGATTAAAATCTTGCTTTATGAGGAAAAATCTTGGGATACATCTATAGAGAACTGATATTCTATATTAGTCAGTAAATCTATAACTGAATTCTATTTTAATAATGGGTCAATTATTTCCACAATATTTATTCACAATTTTGGCTTAATAGCGGGGCCGTCAGCAGCTTTAGGAGTGGAGAAAGCTAGGTTGCGAAGCCTAGAGAGATGAAATGAGAGGTGGGACCTGAAATTCTACGGTCCTTCTCTCAAATGCTGTGATGTAGACAACAGCTGCCCCTTTCAACAGCAGGAACGCCCGGCAGCCTCGTTGCCTGAGCATTTCAGCCTCGAGAACATAAACAAATCTCGGAGAAGCTGTTGACAAACTAATGTAACAAGCCTTGGGCGGCCTAGCTTAGCCGGGAATAAAAACGCAGAGCTGCGTGTCCAACGATAGATAGATGCGACTGCGAGTCTTGACGCAAGACGCCTTTTCAAGGCATAAATCAGCTCACGCCCGGATCTCGCTTAATGTTGTAGGTGCGGGGAAATGTTGCGGTGGCTATAAACAAGCAATTCAAAAGCAGACATGCTTCCAGCCTTGAGCTACAAATGTGAACACTCCCCTCCTCTTCTCCTGTTCACGTTCATGTCCGGTGTAGAAGCACTCGGGACTATTGCTGCCGCTGGTCAGCTACTCTCTTCTCTCTATAATCTCATTCAGCTCACGCTGGATCTTCGGGAGCAAATACAGAAGGGACCAGGACGTATCCGAGAACAGATAGATGATCTGGACATACTTATCAATGTATTAGACCACATTCGCAACAATACCTCCTTGCAAACATCTGAGATAGAGCGTCACATATACATTCTCGAAACCCGAGTGCAGAGTGTAAAAGACATTCTTGACAAACATCTTTTCGGGACCACGAAAGGATTCATTTCGAGACTCTTTGAAGCAATAAATATCCTGAAGTCAGAAGAGAGGATAACACGAGCCATCGAAGCTCTGGACCGTGATAAGACGAATCTCATACTCTTTATTACTGCATCTTCAAACGAGGGTATCCGTCTCCTTGGCATTCGCGCGGCAATGTCAGAAGCCCGAGGTGAAGCCGAAGCAAATGCGGCTCTTGTTCGAAGACGTAACAGTTCACAACCAGCTTCTGACCCTCAACCCAATCACACTTCCAGTCAATCGCATGCGATTTCAAGGGGTAACAACAATCAATCTTGGCAAGGTCAGCACAATGGATCTGGAACTACTCCGCGCTCGACTAATAGTCCGAACCCCTCCCACTCCGGCCAGAGCGGTAATCCCCACCAAGGCGGTGCAGGACAAGGCCAGTCCGCGGGAGCGCAAGGCTTTGTCTATCAGACCGGTTTCACGTTTGGTAACGGCAACAAGGGTGTTCAAGCAGGCATTAGCTACTCGCCTAGCTTTGGGCCTTCGGGGAGGGACAAATAAGCTGGATTTTAGGATGGAATTCATTGTACAACCTAGCTCCTAGTCGAGAATACCGAGCTCAAGATATGCAAAGTATATCTCGAACATCTCAAGTGCTCAGTGCCTGACGACTTTGCGTTGTTCACTTTCTCAGTTAAAATCCTCCATTACCTATCATTCTGTTGTTCCCTCCTGTGATTCGATTTGTTGTTCTTGCCTCGTGCTCAAGAAGACGTGCAAATGCTGCGTCTCTTGACACGCGTTCATGCTCCCTTTCCTGATACGACATACACCTGTCCGCAACAGTGGTTACAGCTAAGCCCCCTGCGCCAACGGCAGCAGCACCCGCAGCATATCCAGCTACGGTCGTGAGTCCGCCGATGATAGCAGGAGCAGCATATGCTGCACCGACAACAGCAACAGCAGTAGAACCAATTTGGAACAGTGTATCTGAGGCTCGTTGGCTTGCGTGCTCAGCTGCAAGCTCCCTTTCGTGTTCCTGCCTAACAGCATTCTGTCGTTCGCGTTCCAGGTCTTGGTCCCGCTGTCTAGTTCGCTCGCGTTCCAGCATTGCCTCATGATTCCATCGAGCCAGCTCGTGTTGTCGACGAAGATGTTCTTGCTCCCTCTCGCGTTCCTCTGCTTCGCGTTGAGCTCGCTCGGCACGCCTGTTGTCCCGGCGTTGAGCCCGCTCCGTACGTTTCTATTAATTGAAGGAACAGTCAGCTTTTTAGAAGCGATCAGGCTTCCAGGGCCTGTTGGATTGACGCCACTTGGTCGTGTAACCTGTAGATTAGAAGAGACTCAATATACCTTTTTGAAGAACATTGAAGACCAATATCGGTTCCTTGGCTATCTAGAAAACTAAGGGATGAAATAGGTATGAGCCTTAGCCGGATTCCGTTTTGTGAGCAGACCGATAAGCGAAGATGGAACGACTGTTACGGGTAGCGGGGACTCAGCCAAGATACGGTGGGAACCTTTAATCAGCACTACTCACCCGAGGAATTGCTCATAGTAATTGTCGTCAGGCTAGTGACAATAGTCATTAACTATAGCATCTTTTTAAATGTGATGATGATAACTGTAGTTGTAGAAATGATCTTATTATCGATTAATGACAGATGATGTGATAAATATGTATAAGAGTCAACTTTTTGCAAACATATTTCGGCCTGCGATCAGACTGGGTCCAGTCTACGCCACGTGTGTAAAGGCTCTTCATCTGCATAGCCTTGGTCCCTCATCAAATAGTTTCCAAGAGACTAGTCTAACAATCAACCATTGTGTTTTCGTTGTTGTCTCAACCCCAGGCAAAGTCTGTGTATGCAAAAGTAAGAGCTTCGATATCTCTTAACGGATACAGGCCGCTGCGCTTCTGCTTTGCTTTAGCCAACGCTAATGCAATTCTACAAGCTTTAATATCTTAATTGCAGAATCTTCTCATATGTATAATCGAAGATTGTAATATTGAGTCTCCTGGCAACTATCTCAACAATAACTTTGCGCATAATGTCAAAGAGAAAAGCATTGTATAGATACTATTATAAACAGCAAGGCCAAGCTATCATGAAAAGGCGTAGCGCTTGAATAAAATTCGATAGAACGCCAAGAACACTGCTTCGCATTACGAAGGCGCCGATGGAAAAGCCTGCCTGATTCTTTCCCTGAAATCTTGTTTCATTCTTAGTTGCTCTGCTTTCACCTGCTGCGCTTTCCGTACATCTTGTCTGTGCTGAAACTCCCGTTTTTCCTGCTCTTTTTTTACATATGACAGCATGTCAATAAGCAAATTCAAGTCGTCAGTGTCAAGCTGACGGTAATTTTGCTGTTTGAAATTCTGGATCTCTTGCTCTTGCTCATATACCACTGGAGTTGGGGATCTAGAGATGTTGATTGTGCCTCCGGCTAGGTTGACAATTGGCATAATGTTGTAGGCTAGAAGCTAATTAGCATTTGTAAAGCTCTGGATGGTGATGTGCCTTCACTTGGAGCGCTCGAATTGTTGTGAGTATACTGCCCAATTTGGCTGCCTTGATTGTCGTGGCCGAAGCTGAATCCTTCCTGGTAACTCATCTCTTCAAATACAAGTAGCACTGAGGTCAAGACGGCGTTGGTGGCAAAGTTGGAGCTAGAAAGAGCCAGTAGGTGGAGCTTTAGAGCTGCACTTAAGATGACCAGGACAAGCGAAGCATGAGGAATTTGGGAGTTTACCGATAGCCTCGCTCAGGAGTAGTGATCGGCTAAGCTCACCCGAATCTCTAGAAGTTGTGGAGACGCTGATCCAATAGAACGTGGTATCTTAAAGCATAAAAGCCTAGGTTCTTATCTGGCAGCCTTTGCAGATTTTGCCGTGTTCTACCCGTGTCAGTCGCTAAACATTGCTACTTAGGGCGATTGCAGCTACTCGCCAGACCAGATCCAGTTGATACAGTGATTTCAGATCGGAATGTTTGTTGGCGAAGTTCAGTGGTTGGCTTGATAAGCTGCCACCACTTTGGACTTACAGGGGTCTCAGAGGCAGACAATCTGTGGGGCGTCTGTAGGCAGACAATATGTGTCCTTAGATCTAGAGCATGCAGAAATAGGCTTGGACTTGTTCACGAGACTCAAGGCGAGATGCTCTCTCATTGGCTTGACTAAAGTGTATCTCTTTGCTCGGAGCGATCGGAATACTACTGCATTGCATACAAATATCTAAGGCACATTAATTCGTATTCTGAATTCACGCCAGGGTTGAAGCACCTTGAATGTCTCGGCTGTGTCTATGAGACTTATGAGATACAGTAGAATGATGTCGTCTTGATATGAACGAAAGCGACATAATGAGATATAGCGCTTAATCTCACCAGCTCCAGCAGAGGTATTTGTTCTCAAGTAATGTTTCATCAAGTCATGCCCTATTCAAGAGAGGACGCGTAGGAACTGCACCACAATAGCCAGGAAGTAGTCATCCTCTATGTCGGATCCGCTCTCCTCAAACGCCCACAGGTTATCAGTGTCGGGATAAATGCCTCAAACTCGATGTAGGAAGATGAATGGGCATGCAGAGTTAGGCTCCGCGCCTATCAAGACCAAATACCACAAGTTCACACGGTAGACCAGAGGCTAGAAGCAGCCACATAATTACGTGACGCTTTCGCCTTAGTTGCAGCCTACCTTACGGCGTCAGGGGTCTTGGGAAGAGCCCTCTGACGGCCTGTCCACAGGGGTAGGAGATTTCCTTGCTCTGTGCACGGTCCCGCACTGTGCACACCTAGCTATTATTGCTAAATTTAAATTATCTCAACAATCACAATAGTTAATAGTATAAAATTTGAATTTTGGATGAATGATAATACAAAATTTTTACCAAATTAGCTATCTAATTGATGGAGATAAATGAGGTTAAAAATGGCTATTTTGGTGTAAAACATGTGTGCACAGTGCGGGACTGTGCACAGATCAAGGAAATCTCCTAAAGCCGTCTGTTCTTCCTTCGGGAACTCCAACCTCAATGATTTCACTTTCTACCTTGTGAATCAGATCATACAATTCTAACAAAAGCTAGGACTATAACTTGTCTATCTGTAGACCCAATGTCAAGTTTACATTTGAAAAGTCTGGTATTCTCTGTTGGCAAGGACGCTTTTCGTGATGATGATCTTGGATCACAGCATCCTCCAGGCGGTCAACGTTGCACTGCCCAGCATCACTAACAGCGCAGCCCTACAGAAAGGACTAATGCAGGATCAACTCTCTCAAGACGCGTGGGCGCGTCGCATATTTAACACAGGTCGTTGGGGAAAGGATGCGCAATCTCCCTCGTAATATGCTTCAGCCTCTTACGATCCCTGCCTTTCGCATGCGTCCAGTCTATTGCGACCATCTAAGGACGCCTTTGAACCTTTCACGTGATCTGAACGAGGCTCCAAATCATGGTGCATGTATGTAAAAGTTTTGCATGCATTCGGAGCGTAATTTCTATCAAGGCTAGACACAATGGGTGCCTTATACATCGTGATGCTAAATCCAGACAACAGTGTCAAGATTTTCGATGTATTGACCTCCATCCCGTTCTGCGCTGAGCAAAGCACAGTACCATGAGTCGATTTAGTCGTTCCTTCTGGATTTTGGCCCCGAGAAAATGACGCATTGACTGCCAGTAAAATGCTCCACTAGACGCTGGATAGATCTTAAATACTGCGCATATACCTCCCCGTAACCTTTCCGAAGTAATCTTTTCGATCGCTGTATTGAATTCCGTCTGCCCTCCGGAATGTGTTTCTTGAAAATTTCCCTGTTGTTTTGTACTGTAATCGTGCCTATCTTCTCTCGCTCTGTTCACTTCCCCAACCACCTGCGGCGCCAGGGAGCAAATTCAGCAAGCCAACCATGTGCTCAAATCAGCATCTCTTATGCCGCATCAGGCTCTGTGGTTCCTGCTGAACTGGCTTATAATTGCCTGAAGTCCATTCCTTTCCACGCTGGAGACGCTGTCGACCTTGTCGAGAGTCTGAAGCCCTACATCTCGTGGCAAACAACAACAACGTATCTCAAAAATCCTCCAGCAGAATACGTCGAGCTTATGCAGCCTCCATTCGATCTTTGGGGGCGGCTTGACGTTGTTGAGCGAAGCGCCAATAATGGAACCTATGAAAGTGAATGGGATTTCGCAAAGGCGCTAACGCAGGTCACCATCGATGCCCACGATGGACACCTGCTCTTCCCCGTTGATGTTGCTGTCGACTTTTTCTCCTTTACTCGATCTTTCTCTTTAGTTTCGGTAAGCCCGGACGGATATGAGTTGCCTCAAGTGTACGTCTATTCGGATGTGGTCGCCAGCTGTAAGTCTCTATGCTTCAACAACCGATCTGCCCAGCACTCACCAAATCTCTATATGGGGCAAGCAACTCATCTAGCCCAAATGCCGACAGGCATATTTCTGCCGTTATAGCAATCGATGGTCAGAACGCTACGGAATACCTCCTGGATTATAGTGAATCGGGTGCTTTTCTCCGGGATCGCGACGCTCTCTGGAACAGTTTGTTCTTCAATCTAGCCGGGAACTCTCAAGGAACACCTCTCAATTTCTATACACCAGGTCTATTCACTGGTGGTTCTTTTGGAGGCCTCATCTACTCTGGCCCGAACACAACGATTAACTTTGCGAATGGTACCTCAAAGGTATTTCTCAACTTCGCAATGCCGCTTCTAGATTTCGACAACATAAAGAATGGCGAGGATATATGGGATCAGTATATCAGGCCCAAGATCGACTCTGCGTTGATTGGGTCCTCGACGATAGCCTCTACCAACTCGTCAGCAACTTCAGCAACTTCAGCAACTTCAGCAACTTCAGCAACTTCACAACCCACGTCCCTCTCGGTAAGATATGCTTTTGTCACGTCTTGACCCATGCGATTAGACTGTTAACCTTTGACAGACTCCTCACCCTGCCCCCGACTATCCGCCATTTGTACTTGCACAAGGAGACGATACAGGAGAAGATCCGAGCTTTTTGGGAGCAGGGTTCTACATTAACGGCACCGATTACGACGACGTCGCAGTTCTTGCACTCCCGACTTTCGGCACTGATATCATTTCGGGACCGCAATACCAAAATTTCATTCGCACTGTATGTATGTCTTTGGGCCAGAGGGACTCATTGCATGTTAACATCGAAGTAGTTTCTACAACAGAGTCGAGCGGCTGGGAAAACAAAACTGATTATCGACGTAAGCGGTAATTCTGGAGGCAGTCCTTTCACAGCAATCGATATCTTTGCGCAGTTATTCCCTCAAGAGGCACCCTATCAAGTGATCAGGTATAGGGCTCGTGAAGATCTCGACAGTATTGGGCAAACATTCTCGAATCTGCCCCAAACCTTTGACGCACCTGGGCAGTGTCCTCTAGGCGCAAGTACAGAAGTATTTGCAGAAGATCAACTAAATTTCCATATAGATCTTGACGCAAATGGTAACAGTTTCGATTCGTTTGCGGAATTCTACGGACCCCAGGAAATCTACAATGATGCATTCACCAACATCTTCCAATATAACTTATCAAGTCCTTTCGCTTCATTTCTAAGCTTCGGCTTCTACGTATCGGGCTTTGGTGCATCCGCGAATTTCAGCAATACACCTCGGCCATATGCGGCTGGAGACATCATCATACTCTCGGATGGAACATGTTCCTCGGCCTGCAATGACTTTGTGGAATTGATGACAACGCAAGGTCGAGCCAAAACTGTTGCTTTTGGTGGCCGACCACAAGCTGGCATCATGCAGGCTGTAGGAGGGGTAAGAGTAAGTATCGAAAAAGCATTCAAACACTCTAATGTGAGCCTCCTGCATCTATCATTTGCACAGATGCCTTTCCTTTCCATCTGCCAAAAATCGGACACACAACCCAAACTCACTATCACCTTCATAAATATTGATTACTTTGCTAACCATCGATGCATCCTGATAGGGATCCTTAGTACAGGCTTTCTCCGTGATGGAATTAGACGGAACAGGTCGGATACCGCATTTAAGCAAGGAATTGAACTGAGGAAGCTCAGGAGGAAACAGCAGCAAACAGGGCCTTAAATGCTGTTTCTCCTGATCTCCACACTAACTGACTAATTGCCTAATTAGGAAACAATGAAGCTAACGCCGGAGATTACAAGAGTGGATTGCCCAACATTATCACTCCGTAATCGAAGCATCAGTCGACTTCACCCTCTCCACCGCCAATTTAATAGGCTTGAACGACTCCAGCATAGCCAAGCTGAAACGCTACAATAAGTTGCCGACTGCACGCAGCTCCTCGCTTCAAGAGGGTCAAATCAATGTACAAAGTCTAAATCGGACGGGCGACTCCTTGAATACGCCACTGCAGTTCATATACTCGCCGGCCGACTGTCGGATGTTGTTCACGCCGGAAATGATAATCGACATAACGGCCATCCGGAAGCGGGTCGCTGTTGGGGCTTGGGGTGGACAAGACTGCTGTATTGCTGGAAGTCTCTGAGATGAACTGTCAGCATGGCTTGAATGAATTGCTGGGATCACGTGCACCTGCCATTCTATTCCTGTGGTGAAATCTTGCGGTTTCAATTTATAGCATACATCACATCTTCAAATAGTGTATACTTATTCTCGGAAACTTTGCACGTCGTCATCTTTGCAATGATTACTTTCACATTCTTTTAACCGGATTGTAGCAGGCTATATATATCGACGTCTAGCCTGGGCAATTGAAACATTCGTGCAAGAAATTTCTATAATGTAGCGAGGATTGTATATAGATAAGCTACAAAAAGAAAACTTTGGATATACTTAAAAGCTGCGATACATCGTAGAGAGAGGAATCGTCCTCTATCTCAGCATCCCAGAGGACGCCGTCTGTCCCACTACAAACAGGCACATTCAGAACACATAGCCATGCAAATAGCATCTAAGCCACATAAAATTCTACGTGGTCTTCTTTCTTCATAGTGATCCCTCCTGCTGTCTTCTTCATTCGCGATCATCTCTCTGGCCGTCTCCTTCAATGTATCCTTCTCCGCTTGGAATGTGACTGAAGATCCTTTTGCATTTCTATAGGCCGAGTGAGAAAGCAAGGCTTGTTGTTAAAACTTTGTCCCGAGGATGGGGAATTTCATGTTCAGACCAAACAGGACCAAGCGACGCCGAAGCATCAGCTGTGGTTACGCGTTGTCCCATCTTTGGTATTCTTTTTTCTCATTACCCAAAATGTGGTCTATCTTGATCTCTCGAAAATGACGACCACCGCTGTCGTGGCTGATGGTCGTACGAACTAAAAGGGCCGCCCTTCTGCGGTCCATGGCCGCCAGCATACGACGGCACCATGTCATCTGGTGAATACGCATCTGGTCGTGAAGGCCGATGGAACATCCCTGGCGCTGGATGCTCGTAACCATAATGCTCCTCGTATCGCCGCGGCGGCTCGTAGTCATCGTTGCGTTCGCTCTTCATCTTAGCGGCACCCGAGAAATCCTCGCCGCACACGTTGGTCATGTAGTCGAAAAACTCGCGCATAGCATTGTCGACTTTTTGAAAATGTCGCACCTCGAGACGAGCGGGGGTTGCTTGGAAATCGAAATCGGATGAGGGGACGCTGTCGCTGGCGCCGAAGGCCTCGTGCTCGGCTAAGGCGGCAGCGGCTTGGCAGGCGTTGCGGATTTGACGGCCGTTCCAACGCGTAGATTTGTCGATGTTCTTCTCGAAATGGCCGTGTGCAAAGTGCAAGATCTGGTCCATATTGATTTGCATTAGATCGCGTTTGCGTTTCTGGAGTTTGCGAAGATTGGTCTCCCAGATCTTCATCGACTGCCCCTCCTCAAGAGGCGGATAGTAAAGTTGTGTATGTATCCTGGACATGAATGCTTCGTCAAGAACACCAATTCGATTTGTGGTCAGGAACAGAATGCCAGTGTATAGCTCAAGAATACGTAGGAACACTGAAGCGCGAGTCAGCAACATCTCTCATTTCACTTAATTGGCATACCTGAAACGACTGCATTCCGCTTGAGATCGTTTTTACCGCGTGAAGCGAGGAAAACGTCAGCTTCATCAAGCAGTAAAACGCAATCCCATTTTTCGGCTTTACCAAAGATCTCATATAACTGCTGCTCGACCAGCTCGGCGCTCGTCCCTAGGTCTCCGCATGTAATGGGGAAGAGGGGTTTGCCGAGCAATTGTGCTACGCATTCCGCAGTCGACGTTTTACCTATATCAGGTCAGTACATCAAGTCCAGCGTACATGTTCTCCAAAAACCAACATACCAACACCGGGAACGCCATGTAGTAGAATGACTAGACCGAGACCTTTTTCCCTGCTAAGGTCGAATTCGACGTCTGGATTGGCGGCGCGCAGACGCTTGTTGCGGAAATGCGACATGGTTTGGGCCTTGACGGTCTCCTTATTGTCTCGAGTAAGAATGAGATCATCCCAATTTTGAGAGTCTGGTCCTTGAAGACGCAGGCAATCCAATTTGAGCAGTGTAAACCGACGACGTTGGAGGATGTATGCACATACTCTATTCGGCAACAAAGCATACTCATCATCTCCAAACTCGCTTCCGTCGATATAGTCACCCTGCAAAAGATTTTCGAATCGAGATAAGAATGTGTCTTGCCGAATATGCTTATGCTTCAAGTGCGAATCGACATGCCAGTCTTCATATATATCCTCAATAGCTTCTTTCCATCTTCCCCCTTTCCTGTCGTCCCATACGTAAAGCGGATAGTCTTCTGCCATCGTGAGATCATCATCCGTGATCTGGACGTTTGGCAAGCCCAGGCTCATTATCATCTTAGGATTCATACGTGCTGTCTCCTTGAAGTCGACGATGACCGAACCGTAGACATCACGCTGTCCAGAACTCTCACGCTCAAAGAGAAGTCCTGATGGATGAAAGTTAAGTATGGGCCCAGAGTAAATTCGATGTTGGGGTCTGATGAGCCCCATGAACTGTTTACCACGAGCGACATGTTGAGTCCGTATTTCTGTCTCATCCTTTGCGAATCTGAGTGGAACAATCTCCAATTGCTCTATCAGTTTTTCGCCTTCCCATGGCTGAAAATCAAATTCAACCCAAATAGGTCCGAATCGATCGCCATCATAGTCGATGCGATAGCAGCGAACGCAAAATGGATTTATCTCACTGGAAGGAGGTCGGTTACGCTCACGCTTGTTCAGCGGACTCAGATTTGGTCGCCCGCCCCCTGTTCTCAGTACTCTCCATATTGTTGCCGCCCGTTCGCCAAGGTTCCCAGGCTGACTTGGCATCCTTTCAGTTTCCGAGCCAGCATCAGGACTGAATCTCCTCCCTCTACGCTCGTCCAGCACTACCCAATCACCCGATTGGTAAAGATACCACAAATCACGAAAATAGATCTTAGAGTACGAGCTGCCGGGAGCATAACGTCTCACGATAGGGAAAAGATCTTCGTTCATGAACTCAACGAGGCATGTGAGGTCTTGAAGCGCGTCATAAGTGGTTGTCAGATCAACTTTGTGTTGACGACGCTCATAACTCAACACAGAGGAAGAGTCGGAATGCTGTTGACGATAAAGGCTGCTTTCATCTAATATCTGATTATCATCCAGAGTCTCTGGTTCATAAGTCGTCATCGTGTCCGCTGATGTGGTGACATCGTCAGGCTTCGGACGGTTGCTCCATAGCTTCTGGAGAACCCGGAGCCTTTCTCGAATCTCTGTTTCATACGCCACAAGAAGTTTATATGGCCGCAGCATAATCAGAGATTCAGGAGTCCATTTTCCACCTGTGATGTCTGCCAGAATGGCTCGCACAGGCTGAGAATTGATACGAATGCGTTCGGGTATTTCCTTCCGAGTCTGTTGCACCGCATCAGAGCCACCGTTTGCAATTTTCGCTGCCGTTCTCTCCTTCTCCTTTTCCAAGGCTTTCTCTTTGCTCTCGGCATTGTAAGCCTTTGCAGCTTCAATGCGGTCTCTCACCTCTCGCTCTTCAGCACGTCGCTGCCAGTAGAATTTGGGTGGTCCCTAGGAATAGGTCAGTATTGAGATAGAAATAGAGAGGGCAATGGAATGGTCTTCATTACCATCAATACGTCGATCGCAAACACGTCTTCATCCATGTAAAGATTCTTGAACGAGACCCACGAAACTCGATTCAACATGGGCCTTGCTGCTTTGCGATTGGTAGATGATGCTGCGGGAGCGAGTTCTGTCATGGCATGGGTCACAGGTCCTTCACCTTCATCTCCCAAGGAGGTGAGCTGAGGAGGAACATGAGCATGCACCTGTGAGAGCTTTGCCTCAAGGTCTATAATTTTGGTAATCAAAACATTGAGAACGGCGGCATTTTCGACTTCGCTAATTAGTCCGCGCGTGTTCTTACGATGGTTGTCTTGCTCTCCGTTCCTGTCTGGCTCTATCAATAAGTTTCCCGTTTCATGCACGTCCAGTGCACTTTCCAGCTTCATGTGCTTCACAGGTCGTAGCGGTGTGCTTTCAGCTCCAGAGTTGCCATCCACATCCTCCACCATCGTATCAGGAGCTCTTTTGCTGCTCGTCGACATCTTGTGCAAAGACAACCGGGGTCAATAGAGTTGCTGTAAAAATAAGCTGGCCAGGGAACAACTGGTTGCGGTAGCCACTTGGAGGATGCGAAGAGAATAAAGGTGGACGAGACATGAAGCATCTTTGACCTTACCCATTATCTCCCCAAAGACGACTACACCCCACGCCCCCGTGCTCAGCTTCGGAGTGTTTGCCTTGTTCGTTGCCTGCCTCATCATCCTCGATGACTCCCCCGCACGAGGCTGATTCCAGACACTTCATTTCCTTTCTGCCTTGTGTTTTTTTGCACAGGTCCCACCTGTTCCTGTCTGCTAACCTTATGCCGATTGGAACGGCATCAGCCGAATGATCTGTGTAACGCAAGCTTTGAACGAGACCAACTAATTCGTTGGCTCTAGCTCGCCCTGAATTTTGGCGTGTCGTGAGGTAAAAGCAGCTGAAAAGCAAGGCGCTCTAATTCTTCGGGCGTTCACGCTGCCTGAGTCCGCCTTGCCTTGTTACCTACAGTTGCATGTCGCGGCCCCCCAATTTTGCTCCACAGTCCAATTCATGATTGGCTAGACCAGCGAGCTGATTCAAAAGACAACTTCAATTTGCGACACTACATGATCAAGATTTGGCCCTTGAGCGGCTCGCACATGGTGCCTGACCACCCGCTTCAACTTGTTCCAGTCACGTCCGAGTTTTGATTTTGGACTGAATATCTGAAATCTCGAAGATAAGATCCCTTACCGCAACATCTCAAATGGTGATGTCGAGTGGATGGCACCATGGCGGAAGGAATGACCTTACGAAGAGCTTCCTTGCCATCGCAATGGGTGGATCATTATCTCTCGAATGTGGATCGCGGATTACAATCAGCGACGGATATACATGAGAAGCAGCATGGGCAGCATGAGGGCTCAGAGCTCGCAGAGTAAGATTCCAGGCTCGAACTTTATTCCTATAAACTGAGAACGTATTAGAATCGAGGATGTTTTCAGCATAGCAATACAAGAATACCAGACGATCATGGGAACAAGTGGATCGTCTTTGGCCAAGAGGGTAACGGAATGTGATAGCTGGGAGGATTTGGCCGCACTGGTCCAAGAGGCTGAAGAGGTCTATATGCATCAAGCAAATAGGGCCCGCAGGTTTAGCCGTACAATTGGAGATTATGCAATTGCATTAAAGGCCTGGGCCAATCTCCTACCGACGGACAAAAACATGTCAATCATGGTCGGGGGCGTTAAACTGTTGCTCAAGGTAGGCGACAAAGCACGGCAGTATCGTTTGCGATTGCTGATATACTCAGGCTGCTGGTCGGCGAAGTGCTCAGCGCGAAAGGATATTGACAGCTCTGCAAAGGTTCCTTGATATAGTTGCAGACTCTGAACAGAGTCTGAGACAATTCTGTGGAGACCCCGAGCTACGCGAATCCGCAGTATCGCTCTACGTAGCGATACTCAAGATGATCGAAGCTAGTATCAATTCGTTGTTGAATGAGTCGGTTTGTAGGTGTATCGTATCATGGAACTCCCATTGAGTCCTGCTGAGCATTTCCAGGGAAGAAAGTCAAATACGGCTTTTTTGGAGAACGGCACGCGTCTATACATAAGCTCCCTGCTGGGACTGTGGATCAAATTTGTAATCATTGCGATGAAATGCAACAGGCATTTGATCGACGAATCAAGATTGTAACGAGGACCAAAATAGTGGAAACGGCGTCTGCAACGCGGAGAGTAGAAGCTCAGGTAACAGAGGCAATGGGGCCTAGTATACAACGGACAGAGAATGTAACTGCCGAGACTTACTACACGGCCAAAGAAATACAGGAGCGCGGTCGTCGAATGGATCTCCATATCCGTCAGGTCAGCGACTCCGTGGAGACCCAAGGAGACATACTGCTCAACATTCGAGAAATGCTCCGTGATCTATTGTCGAACAACGAGTGTAAGTCGAAACAAAGCAACACAAGACACAATGACTGAGTCGTATACAGGGCAACGAGAAGCAGAGGAGCGAAGATCGCAGGCAACACGAATGCAAGTGGAAAACTATCAGCTCGGTCTCGAGCGTGTGCACAGTTTAGCGTCGAGCGAAGGACTTCCCGAAGGAACGAAAAAATGGTTCTTATGGAAAATTATCGATGTCAATCCCGAGCACTGCATCGAGGAAGCAGGATCGATGCTGCGAGCTGGCCAGGGATTGAATTGTGCTCCGGCCCAGGTCCTGAAAATGTACAAGCATGGCCGGGTTAGAGACTTCCTGACATCTGCGGTATCCGACGCCATCTTCGTGGAAGCACCGCTGGAGGGCCAGGAAATGTCACGCTGTTCACCGATGAGTTTGGCCTGCGCTATGTTGTTGCAAGACGTCACGGGCTATTCTCACGTAGCGGCCATCCACTACTTTTGTGGGGCACATAACAGTATCCAAGATCCAGTCAGTGGCGGTTTAGGCATTGCCAGGATCCTGATTGGTCAACTCCTATGTCTTCAGGAGTTTGACTACGCGTTTCTGGATGGAGATTGGAGCGCGGAGCTGGATCGGGGCAACCCACACGCATTACTTCAACTTTTCGAGCCCCTCATTGCCCAGTTGAAGATATCGACACTTTTCTGCGTCATTGACGCCATCAATTTGTTTGAGGGTAACAAGTGGAAAGATGAGACGGTCGCACTAATTTCCCAACTATCACGCATTGCCCGCCACTGTCACCATTTCGTCCACTTCAAGCTTCTCGTCACCAGCGCTTCAAAGAGCAAATTTGTTGCACCAACATTTCAGCAGGAGAGTCCGAAAGTATTCGTGAGGCTTCAATTGGACGATGAGGATGTAGAAGTGTCGATGAGAGCGGTGAAATTAGAGATTGCGAGAAATAGAGCTGGACTTTCTTCGGAGCTATCGGAGTTGACCAATTTGCACAAAGAAGCTTCGTAGTGAGGAAGGGCACTAGTGTTACCGCTCGGGAAATTGTTCATTGTCATTTGCTTCATCATTTAGCAAAAAAGGTGGTGATTGCAGACAGCTTTCGGTCGGCGAATTGCGGACTGATCCTGTTAATCTGGGATATCTTGACGGTTCACGTCAGTCTCCGGCAATTGATTGAGGCCAATAAAAGCACGCGAGAACCATGTTGATTGAAAGGTGTGGATGTGATAGAAAAGAAACTCCATGTCGCTGTCGTTGAGGAACAGGTGGTTCCTTTACTGAGGTAATTTACCGCATTAGTCAGCTGGCTAGCTTTGTGCCCTCAGAGCCACGATTTCCTGCAGCGGATTGCGAGTGAAGTTCTTTTTGTTATAATGGACTTTAGAAATACCGCGAAGCCTAGTTGGGTGAACGACTCGACGACTACGAGTCAGCCCCACCTTCTGCAACAGCCCACCTTCTGCAACGCCCCACCAGCATCAACGAAATTATTTCAAACGCCTCAATCTCCACCACCATGGCCCCAATCGATGAGGCAATTGCAGATTTGAAATTGCGAGGTGCGAAAAATATACGTGCGACTATAGAAAAATATAAAATACACCCTTTTACGTTATCGCGGTATTTTAGAAGTCTCACAGCGGATATTCACATCATATAAAAAGAAACCAACGCCAATCTTTCTTTCGCACAAAAAAAGACTATAATTAATTATATTAATAAATTTACGTATCAAAATTTATTTTTTATAATAAAAATGATTCGAATATTCATCGAAAATATGATTAGAATTTATTCGGAAAAAAATTAGATTAAAAAATGGATTTTTCGAAATCAATAAATTCTTTATTTAAAATATTTAAATATAATTGAATTTATATATATTCGGATAAAGAATTCCAGAAATATAAAGAATTATTTCAAATTCGTAAATTATAAATATTTAATAATTTTTTAATTAATTTTTAATAAATAGAATAAAAAATTAATCAATATAGAATTCTCATCAAAAATATATATAATATAAATAAAAAAAATTTTTTATCCGAAAAATTTTATAAATTTAAAAGAATATTCATATACGAAATTTTTGAATAAAATAAATTATTTAAAATAAATGAAAATAATAATTGAGATTGGATTATAACGATCGTTTATATAAAAATAAAAAATAAAATATTATTATTAATATTATTTTATTATTTTATCATAAATAATTTATAAAATTCATGAATGAATAATTTCGATTTAAAGAAATATAATATTTTTTTTATAAATATATTTTCGGATTAAATAAATGATAAAATTACGTTATAATAATTCAATAAAATATTCAATCAATATATCAAAATAAAAATAGATTTTAATCAAAAATTTCATTTTTTAATATCAGATAATCATAATAGTCATTTAATAATGATATTTTTTAAGATTTATTAAAAAAAGAATATCCATTTAATAATATTTTTATTTCATTCAATATATTGATTATAATCTTTTAATATCAGTCTTTTTAATTCGTTTATAAATTATTATTCATAAAATTTGAATAAATGAATTTCGAAATATCAAGATTTATTTAATTTTTTAAAATAAGATTTCTTTTTTATTTTCTGATAAATTTGGATATCTGCCTTTATTAAGAAGAACGTAATAAATGGCTGGCGGAAGACAGATTTAATATTTTTTAATTCTAATGAAATGTTAGATCAGATTATATCTCCAGAATCTGAACGATAGATTCGTAAGACCTCTGAATTAATAAATCTAATAGTCATTTTTTATTAAAATATTCTTCAATTTATTCGAGATTATAAAAATGGCGAGATTTCGTTTGAGAATAAAATTCTCGCTGATATAATATTTTTTTTAATAATAAAATATGAATTATTTAAACACGAAATAATTAATCTTTATAAGATTATTTAATTAATTAAATTCTAATAAAAAAAACTGAAATCATTATTTAAAAAAACTGATATTTAATAAATTCAATTCTTCTTTCCGAATAAAATATAATAATGATTTGATGAAAAAGAAACTGAATAAAAAAAGATTTGATAGAAGGAATTATAAAAATAACATAATAAAATTCAGAAAAATCTATTCAAAGAAATTAAGAAATTTATAACAAAAGAACGGCATCAATAAATAATAATAATAAAGAAAATAGCCGCTAAAAAATAGCGCCAGAAATTTATTTTAAAATAAATGAAAAATATCACATCAACCATTTCAACAGGGCCATTCAATACATCCAAAACATCAAAAAAGATGAGACGAAAGTCTTTGACATTTATATCTAAAATTTCAAACCCTAAGGTGGTAATAATTAGGGTTTCGGCTGCAAAAATCTCAGTGCGACCCTCTAAATCTGGACGCATACGCAACCTTCCACAACGCTTCAGGCAATAGAATTTATAGCTAGAAATATTCGCCAAAATCAATTCTATAATTCTGCCAGCTCAAATATTAAAATAATTAGTTTGTGGTGGAGCAATGGCCCTTCGAATAGGTGGTGCCGAATCCGGGCTGTTGTTGCAAAAGGTGGGCTGTTGCAGAAGGTGGGGCTGACTCGTAGGCTGCCCAAATTGTCATAGATGACCCAATTTTGGACGTATGGATCTCTTGGGAATCCTAGATTCGACAGCTTGTGGGCGCCTTGTGATAAGCTGATCTCCTACACATCCACCAAGGACACTCAACCAAGGAGCGCCACCGAATGAGAAGAATGGGCCCAGTCGATCACTGCAATGTTCATCTGGAGCTATGCGGAACCCCTGTCGACGATTCTTTGGAGAGCTTTGCCCCGCCAATTTGGCCCCACCAAAATTTTGTTACAAGAGCTTGAGCACGTCATTTCGAATTAACATATCCTCTTTTTCGAATAGGCACAAGACTTGACTGCTTAGCATGGCTGCTGAGATCCATGGCAAGCACGAAGCTTCAACTATCTCCAGCGGGGATGAGCTTGTTCTCTCGAATGATGCCGAGCATCCAGCAAACCTGATTTGCGAGCTCTGTCGAAAATTTTATAGCTTGGGCTGGGTACTGATATGATACTTGAAGTATAAGCAATCATGACTTTTCTGATGCTTTGACACACAGGTCACTGGTACTGGAGGTGGCACAAGCATTCGCCATGGCGATCATATATTCATTGCTCCTTCAGGAGTTCAAAAGGAAATGATGCAGCCTACAGACATGTTTGTTATGGACTACTACAATCGAAACTACCTCCGGAAGCCGCTGGTATGATTCAATTCCAACTGGGGATTGTTTAATACGTCATCCATGTCAGCTGACCGATTCTAGGTTCTGAAGCCCTCTGCCTGTACACCACTCTTCCTAGCAGCCTACGACCAAGGTGCTGGCTGCTGTATTCACACTCACTCTCAATGGGCTGTCCTTGTCACTCTGCTAGTGGAAAGAGACCTTGGCAAGGACGCCTGCTTTGAGATTGAATGTATCGAACAGATCAAAGGCGTTCCAAAAGGAAAGGGGAAACAAGGCAACCTAGGATACTACGACCGTTTAAGAATACCTATCATTGAGAATACGGCACATGAGGAAGACTTAAAAGCCACTTTGGAAGAAGCCATTAAGAGATATCCAGATACGTATGCCATTTTGGTTCGACGGCATGGCATATATGTTTGGGGTGACAATGTCCAGAAGGCGAAGACGCTCTGCGAAAGCTTGGACTATATCTTTCAGCTTGCCGTGGAAATGAGGAAACAGCAGCTCCTTTGGGCTAAGCCTCAGACGACGTGGGGAAAGTTCCAGGTCTGGCTGGAGAACATGAGCACATTTCTGCCATCTGGTTACCATGCACAAATATACCCTTGAAGATTTGGTGTAGACATATTACCCACGATCTCTGTTTATGAGCCTTCATTCGGTAGAGCATATGTCTAGTTGAGTAGGAATGTCAAAGGTCTTTGCTAATATCAACACCAACGAGCAGTGCAAATAGAGCAAGACTTATCTAAGCTTCCTATCAGCACTTTTCCTCGGATTGCTCAATTGGTGACAATCGCTTTATCATTTGACAAGCATACATACCACAATTACAACAGCACCGATAACTACAAGCTCCCACCCACCAGCTAAACACTTCCCTCTCATCATCGCCATCTGCTGCCTCCAGAATCGATGAGCCCCTATCAACGCGGTGGCCATGGCCGTGCCCTCCAGTATTGCAGCCAGTGGTTTCCCCAATATAAAGTAGCCGAAAGTTTTGGAAGGATCAATGGTATGCTGCAGCCTGAACAGCTGGGCGATGACGATGCCCAGCACGGACAAGGCCAGCGAGGTGCGCAGATAGCCCAAGAAGGTACGCTCGTTTGCTGGAGTCATTTGGTCAGCGCAATGCATGCATCTAGAAATTTCACTGCACAGTACCCAAATGGTCTCGGCGTGCATCATGAGGCACGGTAGTAGCGACGTGCCCTGCCCACCATCGTCTTATCCTGTCACAACGTCGTGGATGTCGTTGGATGCGTGATGATTGTCTGGCGGTGCTTGCAGCACAATATACGGCGGTCGACCCTTCCGAGGTGTTTTCCTGGCCGACTTGCAAGGTTATCGGAGACAGCTCTTGTGCTTCACGTTCGTCGTTGTCGCTCTCGTCTTCTACGACTTGGCGCGTGTCGCGGCCATGGGTTGGAGGTGGGGTTGCGATTGGGTTTTCAGACTCCTCCATTTCCTGGCGGAGCGTAGATGTTGTGTATTGTTTGACAGCATGATCGTCTCCAATCTTTTTGGATTGTAGGCCTGTGACGATTGGATCGTGGAATGCTGGTCAACGGGTGTATCCATGTTTGTGTTGCGGTGACTCCTGTACCCCACATCGGGCCTCATTCCGCGGCATTGCTGATAAGACAAAGTTCTGTTCGTTCCCTTCGAAGTTGAGTGGGTCTCTATAGAGAGCAGTACGGTATTTATTTTAAGATTATATTGGCAGATCCAGCATCTTGGGAAATTTTCCCGATGTGGTGGCCCGTATCTCGTGTTTGATCAGCCACGTGCAGCGCAGGGAGGCGGAATTCGGCAGAGTGGCAGCAGTGGCGTTGCTGTTCGGCTCGCAGAGGATTTCTAAGAAAGAATGGCCCAGTAAATCCTTTCGTCTTTCGTCATCCTAGCTCTAATGCGACGATCTGCATCCTCCAATCGCAAAAAACCTCACTCGCTCCCATTTATCCCTCATATCTCCCCACTCATGCACTGGAACGCTTTGATCTGAACGCTTCGTAAAAGAAGTACGTCCGCTCCACTTTGTCGCCCACAATGGCCCTCTCCAAGTCGACCCGCATATGCATACTTCTGGGCATTGACGCAGCTTTCTTCCTCCTTGAACTCATAATTGGTAAGCCTGGATTACTGTGACCTCCTGAAGCCGTGTAGAACTAACAATAAAATTCCACAAGGCTATGCCGTTCACTCTTTGGCCCTTGTAGCAGATTCTTTTCACATGGTATGTTCTCTCAATCCAGCTTTCTTTTTGGGATTCAAAGCTAACTCATGCTTCAAGCTCAACGATGTTATTTCACTATGCGTCGGTCTCTGGGCAGTCAAGGTGGCCAATCAAAAGAGCTCGAAAATGTACACTTACGGCTGGCAACGTGCCGAAACACTTGGTGCTCTTGTTAATGGTGTATTTCTTGTCGCTTTGTGTCTATCCATCTTTCTGGAGGCCATACAACGTTTCGTCGAGCCGCAGGAAGTTTCCCACCCTAAGCTGGTATTGATAGTTGGCTGTTGCGGACTTCTTTCAAATATCCTTGGCCTTGTTCTGTTCCATGAACACAGTCACGGACACGGACACGGACCAGAAGAACACAGTCATGCACACAATGAAGAGGGCGATTTGACGTCGGCAGAAGAGGGCACTGGTAACGGGGTGCGAAAAGCTACAGATGACATTGCAGACGAGAGAGGCAATATTGCAGATGTGCTTCCCCAAACCAGAGTTGCAAATTGGCCTCAAACACGGAAGTCGCCCAAAAAACATGGCAACTTCCACTCACGAAATGCATCGGCAGGTAATCGACGTCAGATAGCATTCGATGAGACCACGCCCCTGATACAGTCTCAACGAGGCCAACATAGAAGAAGCTCAGGAAGCCGAGCATATTCCACCCCCGAGGATATTAACATCTATCATCCATCCTCTTGGCGTAAAGAAATCATTTCTGCCGCGCGTTTCAAGGACGACTCCCCCGAATCCAGCAACGACAACACCGATGAAGAAGCAGTCAACGACGACGCAAATGAAGCCTACGAAGTCAACGAACAAGAAGCCCTCCTCAACAAGGACAACAACAACAACGGAACCATCTCCACCCGCTCCCATCGCCACGCTCACCACCACACCAATTCCGGTCTCTCCAACCTCGCCTTCCACAAAGACCACAAGCACACCCAACCCGCCTCCGCCTCCCCGAAATCCAGCCACGGCCACTCCCACGGCGACCTCAACATGCGCGGCGTCTTCCTGCACGTGCTCGGCGACGCGCTCGGCAACCTCGGCGTCATCGCATCCGCGCTCTTCATCTGGCTCACGCGCTGGTCGTGGCGCTTCTACCTCGACCCGGCCATCTCGCTACTCATCACCATCATCATCCTCGGGTCCGCGGTGCCGCTGTGCAAAGCCGCGAGTCGCATCCTGCTGCAGGCCGTGCCGGAGCACCTCAGCATCGACGACATCAAAGCCGACATCGAGCGCCTCCCCGGGATCGTCAGCTGTCACCATCTGCATGTGTGGCAGCTCACGGATACCACGCTGATTGCGTCGTTGCATGTGCAGGTGGCGTTTGATTTCAAGGGCGAGGGGAGCAGGCGGTATATGGGGCTTGCGCGTGGGGTGAGGCGGTGTTTGCATGAGTATGGGATCCATTCGAGCACGATCCAGCCGGAGTTTTGCTTGGACCCGGGACATGAGCATTCGTTAGTTGGAGGGGGGAGCGATGGGGAGGATGGGGAGTTTGATGGGGCGGTGGGGGATGGTGTCGGTGGGAAGGCGAAGGTGGGGAGTGCGCCGGGGAGTTTGTGTGAGAACGCGAATTCGTGTTTGTTGGAGTGCGAAGATGACTGTGGGGATGGGAAGAAGTGTTGTCCGGGACGGGTTGATGAAGAGGGACAGTAGGTTGGGACAGCTGAGTCTGGCTTTCTTTTAATTTCTTTATTTCTTAAATTTCTGTCACTATTGCTCCTTTTTTTTGTCAGTAAGCGTTTCATAAAGCGATATGGTTAGAACATTGCGAAGAGCATCGATGTGAGTGCTTGGACATTGCTATTTTTCCCAGCCGCTATCATTTGCATTGGTTTGGCGTCCCACGGTTTCGACTTATGCTTTTGTATTTTCTCGGTAAATATTGCAAATGAGCATACCGGCAGAGCCGCGTTCTGATAGAGTTGCTTTGGTTAGCCATATTTCTAGTGTGCTCTAGATGCTGACCTTCAGTCCTAATGGCCAACATGTACTCGACTGCGCATTTAAGGCATAGAACAAAAGCCACTGGGTGACACGAAATTGGATTCCTACGAAGTTTCTTCGGAAAAGCTGTTCACGAAGATGTTGTTAATCCTTTGCAACGAGAGTCACGTCATGGCTCCAAAACATTCGAGATTGTTTTCTCGTTCATCTACTAAAATCTGAGTGATTTGCTCTTAAATTTGGCATAAAAAATCTGAAGGCGTCATTTCCTCATGAATTAGCTTCTTTGAACGCCTGTCCAACATTTACAGTCCTCGTCTTCTACTCCATACGCAAAAAACCTCCCCTGCAAGCGAGCTAAGTTTCGCTTAATGCTTCTAATATCCCCAAGATCTGTTCGTCTTGAAACCTGCGGCCAAAAATGGATATACCAATTGGAGCTCCATGTTGTAATTCGGCATCATCTGTTAAGATCAGCGCTCAGCTCAGTCTCATGGGTAAGAAAAACTTACAATCCTTCACTGTCTGGGCATCCAAATCGTTAAGCGGTTCGGATTCAACGGGCGGGTATACGTCGATGGCTTTATCGGCCGTTGTCACAGGTAATACACCCACACTGTAGTCCAGCACATCTGCGAATGGTGTGTAACCAGCGTACTTTAGCTTTCCTGGTATCACACCTGCGTATGGATAGGTGGGGGCAATGACCGCATCGACTGGACGTCCTGTACCAGTCAGCTCCACGGTGCTATTCCAGTAATCCATATATTTCTTTCTATATCGCCATATAGCAACATTAGTGTCGGCTATCTCTGTTGCGGTAAACTCTCTCCGCGGCTCGGTTCCAAATATCTGCTTGACAGAATCGACAATAGGTTCTCCGCCAAGAGCAAGTAATCTGTGTACATCTCTGGATCCGTTGAATGACCATGTAGCAAGCTGCTGCTGTCAGTATGTCTAAGTCGCATAAGAAAACGGAGCAAGCTCACCGAAAGTTGAGTTGCCTCGTCATGGCTGGGTGATTGCCACTCAACCACTCCATGTCCTAGACTCTCAACCCTCTTCACCAGCATCTCCACAGCCCTTGAAATTGGTGGCTGTGGATTGACAATCCCATCACTCCTCATAACACCAAAAGACAACTTCCTCCCTCCTCTCGTCGCTCTTAGAAAGTCCTGATATAGCTCCTCTCTCCACGGCACCTCCACGACCCGCGCATCCGTTAACCATGGCTCCTTCTCGAGGATCGCTTTCATCACGAGCGTCAGACCCGCCGCAGATGATGAGAGGGGTCCCAAACTGAACGGAACGAAGTCTTGGCCCTCCATTACACGAGGGATACCTTCGAAAGGCAAGCGTCGATAGCTAGGTTTTAGACCAAAGAGCCCATTGAGCGCCGCGGGATGTCTGATCGAGCCGCCAATATCAGTGCCGAATCCAATCACGCTACCACGAAGCGCGATGAGTGGACCTTCTCCGCCTGAGCTGCCACCGGATGAGAGAAACCTGTTCTGTGCACTGGTCGTGTATCCGATGATGTGATTTTCCGTTTCGGCTGCGAACGAGGCTTGTGGGACCGACGTCTTGCAGTACAGAATCGCACCGAGTGAGCGGAGGATCTTGACGAGCTCCGCGTCTTCTTTTGCGGGGTTGTCGATGAGGCCGACAAAACCGTTCGTCGTGTCGACGCCTTTGATGTTGACAGAGTCTTTCAAGCTGATGGGCAAGCCGTGTAATGGGCCCAACGGTTTCCCATGCTCCTTAAGATACGCGTCTAACTCTTTAGCGTGCTTGATACCGTCCTCGAAAAAGATTTCGTGCAATGAATTGGTCAGTTGATGTGCTAGAGCGGCCCTGTGGCTAAAGGCCGTGGCGACAGAAACTGCAGTCCATTTACCCGTTGCAGTATTGGCCAAGATCTCGTGTGGTGTGGACTCTGTGATGGTGATTTCCTCCGGTGAGAGAAATTGACGGATGTAGTCACCGGTGACGTCTCTTTGCTGCTCAGGCGTTGGGAGGGCAAATGGGAGAAGCCATTCTGGACGGATAGAGGATAGAATAGCTTGTCGCTTTGCTGACCCTCTGGCTTGCCAAGAACTCATTATGTATGTATTACTGGTGAAGAGAGGACAGAAAACTTGATTCAGTGCAAATTAGAAAGTTATGCAAATGACAATTGAAAGGCAAAGAATGTTGCTCACGACTAATGACTTTTTAAGAAGCTTTTCGAGAGCATGTTGATTACAAGTTCTCTCTAATTACCTTCGATAAGTTTCTAAGAGACTACATTTTTCTATGCAATTATTTCGCACATGTATCGTTTCTAAGCATGTATCTCTAGTAGTAAACCATTAACAAAGCGGAGTAAAGTCTTGGCGATCGTCAGTCTCGGAATAACTTTCGCAGATCCCTAGCTATACTATCCAGTAGATTGCCGCTTGCAAGCGTCAGGGGGTGGACAGAATTGACGGGTCAACCTCCGAACTCCGATTCGTCTCAATCATAACAAAACAACAAAATAGCTTCATTTTTGATTTCAATTATGGCGCCTTCCACACGTCGCACGAATAGACCAAGTACACCAAATTGTTCGCCGAGACGCAAAGAATTTGATACTATTGCCCGCACTCGATTTTTTAATTCCTACGATGAGAAATCGCGTCATGAATCCGATAGGCACTTTTTCACGCATTATGGCATCTCACAAAATACAGGTCAAAAATGGCTCCGCGAACGACGTGATATGCTTCAAAAAATATATCGAAAGACTCGTCCTGCTTCAGAGAAATTTGGCCGTATATCAAAATTAATTCACGACGACTTTGATATGCTGTCTTCGCCCTCAAAGAATCCCATTCGTCGCGCTTCTCTTGACGTCCAAATCGACCACCACAATAAACCTTACAGCGCTCGTACGCTCAAACGCCATATTGATGAAATGGATGATATTGGCCTCTACCGTATGCAGTATACCAAAGTTATCAAACCAACAAACAAATCAAAGAGAATCAAATACGCTGAAAAACATTTTGATGATTCTCTCGAAAATTTCTGGGTCTTTATGATGTGGACGGACGAGGCACATTATGATCCTGAAGAGCAGGCTCGGCCAATGATATTGCGTAAGAAAGGAACGCGATATGAGCCTGAGAACGTCCTTAAGAGGCCTCCACGAAAGGACAACAAACTCCATTTCGCAGTATGGATTTTATGGTGGGAGAAAGGGCCTCTCATCTTTTATAATTGTGAGGATGAGTGTGTAAAACATTCACGTATTCGACCAAAACCTCGTCCAAACAAGAACAAGTCGGATCTTCAATTAGAATGGAAGATTACTCAATAGGAAGCTGAACAGCCTAAGAACCGTGAGATGAAACCATTAGACAACAAACTCACTACTAAACAATACTGTGATGATATTCTATCTGAATATATTCGTGCTTATTATCAGCAATATGCAGAACCAGCTTCATATTCTCGTCATCTCTATCTTCAAGAGGATAATGATTCGTCGCATGGAACGAGAAGAAATGGGCTGACAGCACAGACGAAAAAAGCTCATGGTATTCTCAGCCTTGATCACCCAGCTGAGAGTCCAGATATGAATCCAATTGAATCTATTTGGAGCATTCTAAAGCAGAGAATACGACGTCGTTACTGGGTAAAGGATTTGGACGCGAAAATACTATTACAACAGAAATGGGACAAAATTATTATGGCAGAAATTCGTGCGCGTATCGCAGACATGCCACAGAGATGCAAAATACTAGCGAAAAATGGTGGGCAGCGCATATTTACGCATGTGTGGTAATTAATTCAATAAATTAATGCATTTTCGGCGGTCGGAGGTTGACCCGTCAATTCTGTCCACCCCCTGACGAAGGTAGGTTTCGCTTATAAAGCATACATCCCGAGATAGCACCGTAATAGGTTATTCATCAGTGAAGCGATTAACACTTACTCACATTGGTAATTTTTTTGAGATGAGTCGGAACAAGTTGAATCCAAGCCGAGGTTGGGCCGAACAAGGAGCCTAAAATGAGTGTAATCCGTATCGCGATGCTTAATTGTACCAGGAGACACTTGGGGAGCCCCCAGCTGAATCCGTTATACTTCCATGATTTGAATCGCCAATCTTTAATTTCGTCTTAGCTAAGCTACATTAACATTCAATTTTAGTTTGATTAACATTCGGGGCAAAGCCCAGTTAAGCTCATTAGCAAAATGCTTAAGGGCTCACAAAGAAAGCAGATGCCCTGAGATATCTGTATCGAGCATCAAGGAAGCCTCCAGTAACACCATGGTCCAACTAGGGACCGAAAAAAACAAAAAGCAAAAAGAACACAAGTGCTCTGTCAATCCATGAGTCAGGGAACCCCCCAGTCAAATCTTGCCGATTTAAGCAGAATAGCCACAAATCCATACCGTGCGTAGTGTTCTACGCAGCAACCGCCTCACCCTCAACACCATCATCTTTCTTCTCTGCCTCTGCCTCGATTTCCTCCGCATCCTTCATCGTCACATCAGCCTCACCAACATCCTTCTCACCATTCTCCTTCGCCTTTGCCGGTTCGGCCTTCTCGCCATTGACAGCCTCACCCTTCTCAGGCTCCTCTGCATCATCCCTCCCCTCATCACCAACCAAGACCTTGTTCCAACCTTGCAGCAAGGTGTTGCTGCGGTCCATGAATTTATACTCCTCATCTTTGGGGATGGATGTGAGTTTGAGAATGGCTTTGAGCACCTTGTGGATCTTGGTTGACTTGAGAATGCTGAGCTCGAGGTCCTCAAAATTCTCTAGCTGTGTGAAGAATTCGTCCATATCCGACATTTCTTCTTCCTTGGGCGGCGCCTCACGAGCGAGAAACCCCTTTTGTAAGCGATGACGAAGGTATAGGACTGTCTTGCGACGCTTCTCGAGAAGTTCAGCTGCTGTGAGGGGCTTCTCATTGTCCTTGGCCTCCTCATCATCGTCGGGCTTTGAGACGACCTTCTTTGGTTTGTTGGCTTTGGTCGATGATTCGCCGTTGGGAGTTTGCTTGGAACCGAGTTTAAGCTTAGTAGATGTCTTGGGCGTCTTGGCGGGCTGGTACATTATTAGCAAAAGCATTCTTTTACAAATGAGATTCCAGGAGTTGCAGGCATACTTTCTGATCTTCAGCATCACCTTCACCACGACTCTTGCGCTTCTTCGAAGCCGGCGTCTTGACTTTAGGCTCTGCATCCTCCATCTCTTCGTCTTCATCCTCAACTTTGCCTTTTGATTTGCGCTTTTCTGCCTTTTCCGCGCGCTCGGCTTTCTTTGCAGCCTTTTCCTCTTTCTCAGCTTGCTTGCGGTCACGTTCTTCAGCGTCACGTTTCATTGCCTCGTCATGCTGTGCAAGCAAACCCTTGAAATGAGAAAGCGGGTGTTCTTCGGCACATATTTCGTAGGCTTGCCAAAGACTCTTTGGCTTCTTTCCTTGCTCTTCCTTCTTCATTTGATCCATATCGATTTTGGCAAGATCAGTATTCTTCATCCAAGAACTAGATGCAAGTATTAGTACAATCAGATAAAGAAGCAAGATACCAATGTAATCGGTGAATGATGGATCCTTACAATTCATTGGTGCCCAAATACATGATTGGGTAAGTACGCTCTCTGGCATTCTTGTTGCCTTCTAGAAAATCCTCGCGATACGATCCGTCGGGGCGAGCGGCACTGACGGGTCTTGTCTTGAGGAGTGTCTCGGGGATCATGTCCTGATCGCACACAATAGCTGGCCATGGTGGGTAGCCCTTCATGCGGGCCCACCAATATTCACCCGGCTGAATATTGAGGTTCAGCAATGGTGTGGACTTCTTCTTGTTGAGTTTCTTGGACTTGTGTTCAGGCACGCCGCCACTCGACTTGCGCTTCTCTTTCTTATTTGCAGATGTTGGTGTTGCTTTGGCACTGGCGGATGAATCTGCTTGAGGCGCAGCGGCCAGATCATCACCATTGGTTGTCTTATCTTCGGTCGTTATAGTGTCATCAATCTTTTCATTATCATCGGCAGTAGTGGAACCACCATTCTGGGCAACTTGGGGGGTGGCAGGGTCAGCAGCTGCACAAAAAAAATTTACGTTAGCATTGTGTTATGACGCGGATACACATGCTTTGTACAAAACTCACTTGTGGGAGCGGGCTCTACTTTGGCAGGATCAGCTACAGCATCTGTGGCAGGTGCGTCGATGGGCTTCTGTAAAACATGAGTCAAATGCCGGCCAACACGCGTTCGCTAGAACAAAGCTACCTCAGTCACTGGTGCGCTGGCATTGACGGTGCTGTCATCAGCCATGTTGAGGATGTTTCGGAGATGTTGGGTTGAATTTGTCACAGTGGGTAGGGCGGGAAATGACGCGTTTGAGGCACGCTAGAAGCGTGATGCTAGCCAAAAGCGCGGTTCGCGCAGGTATGTGGTAGCAGGAAGGATGGAGAAGGTCGTCTGACTGATGAAAGTTGATGGAATTGATGAAGGGGAGGAACAGTGGGAAGATTGAAGCTGAGCTTAGGAAAAGGTGAAGAGGAGGGAGGAGCAGGAAGAGGCGGAGAGAACTTTGACGGAAAGCCTGCACGGACCGCCTAACCTTCTTGGGGAGGGTGGAGGATGCCAGACACAATACCGACGCTGCGACAATAGCCCCAGCCACCTCACTTGGCTACCGGAACAAAGCCGAAGCTAACAGAAGAAGCTGACTGAACTGCTGAAAATCATAAAGTGATGAATAGAATTGATCTGGTGATGGACCACGCTGTCGATCGGAGAGGAGAAAGGCGGGCTCACAGCAGCAGCGGCCGGACCCACCCTTGCCGACCGGCAGCACAGCGATGCAATCACGCCGGCGGCGAGCCATCTCGGCGTGAACTGGCCAGGGCCATGTCAAGATAGCTGAGCCTCCGCTGATCGTGTATAGCCAGGTCAAGCATCGCGAGCTTGACTGACTTGGTCTGCACCGGAATGCAGTCTTGCTGCTCTGTTGTTCCCCTCGTACCCCACGGGCGCATGATGCCAGGTGGCTTGGTACGGTGCCTCGGTCGCCCCCAAGATCACTCATGCTGCATGGGTTCCGGTTGCCTAGCAATCATGATAGTCATGTTTGTATCGACAAGCTGCGACTAGATCTCAACCAGGCTTTGACTCCCGCATTGCACCTTGACGAGCTGTCACACGAACCGCTTTTATATTGATGGCAACTGAAATGCACATTCCATTCTTGCTATTGCTCTACATACAATTTTGTCAGCTACAGCTCTTTTGATCGATGGGAAGTGCTTTTGTTCTTACCAATAAGCCCCTCTAGAACACATTTCTGGAGAAGTCGTAGATTGCTCATCCAATCCCAGCAAACACAATTCCTGCATACGCTTAAATCGTGTTCAAGTCAACATATTCTCGTTTCTCGGTAATTTAAAGAACCCGTTGTTTGCTTGCACAAAATTGAATATCCTTTTCATGGACTGTTCCTATATTTCCACAGGGAGCAAAACTCAAAAGAAGGTAATGGAATGTTTGAGAAATAGTATTCTCTTGTACTGTCGTTCGTTCTGTTGCAAAAATTGATGTAGACAAACCTATGAAATTGATAGCAGAGGAAATGAACGACGAAAATAGGGGACATTTATTCTGTTTTGAGAAGATTGGGGTGTCGCAACTTTTGACGCAATAGACGAATTAGGAATTGTAAAGTGAGACTTTGTTGAAAAGACGGAAACGAGAACCAGAGATGTACCAATTGAAGCAATACTGGTGATCAAGCACCAATCGAGATTCTGCGCAAAAGCAGTGAAACTGGAAATGCGCAATTACCTTTCCACGGTCAAGCAACCACCTCCAACTCCATCTGGGTCAACCTACATGTTCAAACCTTGTCTATTCTATCCCATTTTCAAAGTTCCAATACGAATACCAGAACCATTCTCATTTTCGTGTCCAATTTTCTTGTGAAAGCTCAACTTCAATGTGTCTGCATGTTCCGCCCAGACAAGATAATGGTCGGATTTGCCATCCATCTCCACACCACAGACAGCCTTGTCGCTCCTATCATCATAGTCCACGTTCCAATTATTTATGCGAAAGGAAGCCGTATGACCAATCCCAGCCTTCAAAAATCCGACATCCCTCCGCTCCCATCTCTGGGCCACGGACCCTTGTGCAATAACAAAAATAGCGGCGATTATGGATTGAAGGCTTCTTGGCAGGCGTTCAGATCGATGACAGCCTCGGATCGGACTTATTCGCCTTGCTTGTCGGACTATGACGGGGATTGGGTTGAAAGGTTGATTTGATAAGTGCGATGCATCAGAATCGTGTCTACGGTAGCCAACCGGGAAGATACGGTCACAGAAGCATCATAGAGCGATGGCACAATGCATGATGGTGGTGGAGGTAGAGATTGTTCCAGAGGGTCGAGTGAGGCGGGTGAGGGATTCCACTCCAGCACAATCACGTGATCAAAAGTCCCGCCCTGGTTAACTGTTTACGGACGATCACCGAATGCCGCTGCAAAATAGCAGGAATTCATCAGAGGCAAAGCTACTGTGTTGACTTGCATTTCTGCCATCTGTCAATCTCGGAAACACTCATGTCGACAAGGGAACAAGTGTTTCACTGGTGAGTACGGAGGCAATGCGCCACACGAATGACATACATTCGTGGCGCAGGGTCTTGATTTCAAAAAGGGTCTGTGGAGTACGGAGTACGGAGAAGATGTGGATAATCTGTCTTTTTTTTTGCCTCAGGGGAACAAAGCCGGAGTTTACTTGCCTCTTTCCTGCTTTTGTACATACGAGACTTACTTCAAGGAGCTTTCCATGACTCTCTCCCCCACTCTGTTTACTTTTTTAATTTTCCTCTATTGCTAAGCATCGTCCGTTTCATGCCGCAAGCTGGTCTCATCTCAGCATCCGTAGAGTGAAACGAGTAATCCGCCAAACGTCAGTATTATATGCGATACCTTATCCGATGAAAAGCCTTCTCTTGCAATCCTCTCCGAGAGTGCGCTGACATCTTTGAAGACTTTGAGCGTGCAGGCATGCGGAAAGCGGCGAGACTCTTCTACCTTGCTGTCTTCGGACTGCTGACAGCAACCGGGCACGCGAGTAGTGGAAGAGCCGCAAATGCTACCAAATCCAAGTCTTCTCGTCCAGATGTCTGCGCAGTGAGTTATAAATACAGACAAACTCCAAAACCTATACACCCTAAATACCATCAACTTCAGATCGAACCCGATGCTATAGTCTCCGATGCTTGCGCTTCTTACGCCACACTGGACAAACTCAATAATGACCTTCAGCCGTACATACATTCTTTGACGCATGATACCGACTTTTTCTCCTATTACCGACTGAACTTGTATAATAAGAAATGCCCCTTTTGGTCGGACGAGGCGGGCATGTGTGGGAACATTGCCTGCGCCGTCAACACCATCGATGACGAACAAGACATTCCGCCTATATGGCGTGCAGAAGAGCTGGGAAAACTACAAGGCCCTAGGGCGGAGCATCCAGGTAAGAAGCAACAAGAGGAACGCAAAAAAAGACCACTACAGGGCAGTTTAGGCGAAAATGTTGGTGAGAGCTGTGTAGTAGAATACGACGATGAGTGCGATGAACGGGACTATTGTGTTCCCGAAGACGAATCTGCTACCGCAAAGGGCGACTACGTCAGTCTTGTCGACAACCCCGAACGCTTCACTGGATACTCGGGCCCTTCCGCACACCAGGTCTGGGAAGCAATATATCGCGAAAACTGTTTCTCCCGATCCTCCCCTCACCCCGATTCCGCCTCTTCCACCAAACCCGGCTCTCCCCTCTCCAACAACCCCCTCATGGGCAACCAAGCCATCGCAGCCCAAGACCTCCGCAGCGTCATGCGCGAGCACGGCCGCCAACAGGCCAAAGCCACCCACGGCCTCGACAGTCCCGCCGCGCTCGACGACGGCCTCGACCTCTACGCCACCGAAGAGCAATGCCTCGAGAAGCGCGTCTTCCACCGCGTCATCTCCGGCATGCACGCCAGCATCTCCACACACCTCTGCCACGACTACCTCAACCAGTCGACGGGGACCTGGGGCCCCAATCTCACCTGCTACGAATCGCGGCTCCACGCGCACCCGGAGCGCATCTCGAACCTCTACTTCGACTACGCGCTCGTGCTGCGCGCGCTCGGCAAGCTGCGCCCGCACCTCCCCACCTACACCTTCTGCACGGGCGACCCCATCCTCGACTCGCAGACGCAGGCCAAGATCACGCACCTGGCGCGCCACATCCCGCACCGCGCGCGCCACGTCTTCGACGAGCGCGCCATGTTCCCGGCGTCCGACGCCGCGGCCGCCGCGCTCAAGGACGACTTCCGCCAGCGCTTCCGCAATGTCAGTCGCATCATGGACTGTGTGGGCTGCGATAAGTGTAGGTTGTGGGGCAAGGTGCAGACGAGTGGATTGGGCACGGCGTTGAAGGTGCTGTTTGAATTTGGGGATGAGGCGGGTGAGGCGGGGATGGAGACGAATCCGCCGCTGAGGCGGACGGAGCTGGTGGCGTTGGTGAATACGGCGGATCGGATTAGTGCGAGTTTAAAGGCGGTGGCGGAGTTTGAGGAGATGATTGAGAGGAGGGATAGGGGGGGTGAGGAGGTGGTAGAGCAAGTTTTGGAGAGGTTCGACGAGGGTGTTGGGCAGGTGGACAGGGTGGAAGAGGATGATGGTGATGATGGATTGGATGAGGGGAGGGATGAGAAGGAAGCAGAGGAAGAAGAAGAAGAGTTGAGCCTGTCTGAGATTTTTTGGGATGAGTGGTGGAGGGTTTGGAAGGCGCTTGGGTTTGTTCTTCAGAGTTGGGTGGAGTTGCCAGGCAAGCTGTAAGTTGTTGTTTTCCTAAGCTCAAGACGTTGGGTTATATTTCCTGACGCTGATACATTTACAGTATCCAAATCTCTGTCCACGAGCTCAGTCGCCTCTGGGATATCTATCTTGGCCTTCCTGTCGGACCAAGGCAATGGAAAATTGAGTTGCGTCCCAACTTTGACGAACTCTGAGTCTTTCTTATTCAGATGCTGTACATAGAGTATCTCTGCATTCACGCATTTGCTGGTTGGAATAGCATGGCGCTGGTTGAAATCAGGGCATTATCCATTGGTTGAAGCATTGTACATTCTTCCTTTTGCACCTCTCGTCAATGATACATGATGTTGATATCAGGGTCACATAAACTTCATCCCACTATCACGTTTCTTTTGCATTTGCTCCTTACATTGTAGAACTGTCAATAAATCAAAGAAAAATATATACAGAGCTTTGGAGATTGCTGATTCATAAAAAGCCAAGCCATCATGGTGATGTCTAAATTACTGGCTCAGCAAGAACCACGAGGTCAAATAGACAACTAGACATCTTTTGTGTGCCACAAACAGCCGTTTCGGGGACCACAGAGTATAGAAATTTCCATGGCTCTAATTTAGTTAATTTGGAGCAACTTCGATGGCCATTACGACCATCAGTACAGTGTGCTTGCAGCAACAGTTCTGACCTCAAGATCCCCAAAGAAAATCATTTTGTGACGTCCCGACCGGTGTTTACGAACGCTATGCATTCTGCTTAGACTGAGCGACTCCAAGTGGGGATCGAGTCAATGCTACATGCAGTTTATACCCAACACATCTGCTAAAACCCTCTCCCTCTCCTTCCCAATACAGGCTTCCTCACCGCCCCCTGCTTGACCACCTTCACTCCATTCGCCACCCCAACGCCCTTCTTCACTACCTTGCTCTCCTCCTCCAACTCCAGTCTCCTCTTCTCCCTCTCTTGATCCTCACGCATCTGCGCCTCCAGCTCCGCCTTGCGATTAAACTCCATCTCGGTCACCCGCTTATCTCTCGCACTGTATCCCTTTTCCTTGATCGAGTAAAACACACCACCCAAATCCGCCAACCAGTGCGGATCCACCGCCGTCACACAGCTCATGTACTCCTTCGACGTCAGGATCAACTCGTGATAGACGACGTAGTCGGGCAAATATCCCAACCCAAACAGCGCCGACGTCGGATGTAGCTGTACTGTGACGCTGGTACGGAGATTGATATACTCGCCAATTCCCTTGACCTTCGCCGCCTGATGGTAGAAGCCCGCGCAGATACAGCGGCGCAGGACATCCCAGTCCGTGCCGCAGCTGGTCAGCGCCATTTGATCCTTTGTCATGATATCCGCGAGCTGCGCGCGGATCTCCTGGGCACGGCGCAGCGACTTGGGGTGCAGGAAGTGCTTGACGCACCAGCCGTCGCTGTAGCCGTGCATCTTCCACTGGCTGTAGACGTGGAGGAGGGTGAGGTGGTCGGACTCCGGGACGAAGAATTTCTCGCGCGCCGCGTCGGATTCTTCTTGGCGCTCCTTGGGCCGGTAGAAGACGCTGGGTACGCTGAGCATGCTGACGATGGTGAGCATTTCTTCGCTGCAGGATTCGTCGACGCTGGTGATGAGGAGCTTGGCGAGGGGTGGGTCCATGGGGAAGTGCGTCATGCGCAGGCCGAGGCTGGTGAGTTCGCCGAGATTGTCGATGGCGCCCAAGGCCCAGAGTTCGAAGAGGGAAGTGGAGATGACGTCTTGGGGAGGAGGGTCCATAAAGTCGAATTCGAGTAGATTCTTGACTCCTAAGGACTTGAGGAGTAGTATAGTGTTAGCGAGATTTGTTCGTTGGATTTCAGGAATTGTCTGAATATAAAATTCGTCTCGAAATGCTCGTTCCGTATAGAGATGAAAGGCTTTTCCGGGCCCTGTTCGTCCAGCACGACCCGCACGTTGGGAGGCATTGGCTTGCGAGATTGGCGTGATTTGCAAAGTATCCATGCCCATTTTGGGGTTGTATACTTTGAGCTTCGAGAAACCACAATCGACGACGTACATGATGCCGTCTACAGTCAAACTGGTTTCCGCGATGTTGGTGGCAACAACGACTTTGCGGACACCAGGTGGTGCTTGGTCAAAAATTCGAGATTGAAGGTCTGCAGGCATTTGGCTGTAAATGGGAAGAACACTCATGGGAGCAGGATCATTAAGCCATTGTAATCTCTCGTGGATTAGATCGCATGTAATGTCAATATCTTCTTGTCCAGTCATGAACACCAGGATATCGCCTGGGCCTTGCGAGACGTGGATTGCAAGCACTTGCTTGACTGCGCTCTCCACATAATCGTCACACGGAGACCTTGAGTACTGTATGTCGACTGGGAATGTTCGTCCGGGGATAAAGAATTCTGGCGCACCTCCATAGAATTTTGAGAATCGCTCGGCATTCATGGTCGCTGATGTCACAATCAGTTTCAAGTCTCTTCGTCTTGCGAGAACTTTCTTGATCAGGCCCATAAGCACATCTGTGTTGAGTGCCCTCTCATGGGCTTCGTCCATTATAATACAAGAATATCTGTCCAAATCTTTCTCACTTAATGTTTCTCGTAGCAGAACGCCATCTGTCATGTACTTGATTTTCGTCTCGGAGCTCGTGCAGTCTTCAAATCGAATTGCATATCCAACCAGACCTCCCAGTTTTACCTCCATCTCTTCACTGACACGTCTTGCCACACTCATTGCTGCTACTCTTCGTGGTTGGGTACAGCCAATTAAGCCTTGCTCTGCGTAGCCTTCCTCGTAGAGAAACTGCGTCAATTGCGTCGTTTTGCCTGACCCCGTCTGACCTACCACAATAATGACCTGATTCTCTCGAATCACCTTCATCAGCTCTTCCCTGACAGCAAAAGCGGGGAGGTACTCTCTTTGCTCTCGCAAAGTCTTGCTCCGAGAAAATGCGCTCTGCCCTTGGGCCTTCTTTTGTACATGATCCGAGAACTTATTTCCTTTGCTCTGCTGGTCGCCCTCCGGTGCGGGGCCAGCAGCATCTGTGTCGTCTTCATTTGCTCCAATGATGTTTCCGAGTGTTGTTCCCTTCGCACTTGTAGCTTCCTGAGCTTGTTTTTGTCGCTCCTTTTGTTGACGTTTTTCCTTGACTACTCTGCTCCCTTTGCGCGAGAATACGGCCATATCGCTCTGGGGATCTCTCACGGCAGGGACTGGATCCAGTTGCTTGGTAAACACAGTCCTGCCATCCAGGAATGGCGGTTTGAGGTCGTGTACTAATATGTGCACTCGAGTGCCCTCGTCATCTTCAGCAAAGTCATTTTCGCCTGCATAGTCCCTCCATTGCGCTACGCCGCTTGTAAGCATTCGATTCGTCTCCCACGCATCATTGTCCTTTTGCTTTTGAGCTTGCCGGTGGTTTAGAACTCCTCTATTCTTCTTCTTTTCTGCAAGTGCTGCTTCGCGCTGTGCATCTAACCAGCTATTTTCGGTACCACCGAAGGGGTTGTGCGAGTCATCTCCTAGCACATGTCCATTTTCTTCGCCCCCATACCAGTCACGATCTAGAGCTGCCGCATCCTCTTCATCGAAAACATCAATCTCTGAGCTGTTAAACGTGGGTTGCCGATTTGTAGGAGTTGCTTTGGAATTCTGCGCATGTCGGGGAGCCGACGAAGACTGGCGGAGTTGCTGTGTACGCGACTTTCCCCGCGAACGAATGGAAAATTGTGGTTGTTGCTCCACATCATCATTATCTAATTTTCGACGTTTGGGGCTATCCCGGCCGTTGGTATGATCATTCATGGCGAAATTTGTAAAGAACGTAGGAGCGGCGTTAGAATGGTCGACTGCGGCTTCTGAAGGTGGCGGCGGAGGTGGCTGGTGTCCAAAAATTTCTAGACTTGCCCCACGTTGTTACTGCTTCGGATTTGAATGTCGAATCCAACCCACACATAGTCTTTCGGCATTTGCGCAATCGCGGAGTCGCGAAGCTGATCTGGCTACATCTCTCCGAAATGTCTATGATCACTGCGACAACATGGGTTCGTCAAGGTTTCGCTGCACGTTACCCCATAAAGTACACCTTCGACGAAGACGAATTCAATCGAATATCAAAGCTTGCACGGTTACAACTCGATGATGCAAAAGATGACCTAACAGAGGCTCAAAAGAGCTCCAACGATGAAGGTGGTGAGGAATTAGAAGGTGGAGTCAGAGTCCCCAAGGATTTCAAGAATAAGTCGAAAAGGTTAGAGTGTGACGCTTCGTCTCTTTTATGATATGCTAATTTTGGATTTGTTCAGAAAGGATGATGACGACCTCGCAGAATACGACTTGGAGCATTACGACGACGACGATGGCCGGGACCGGACAGGCGAACCGTTAAACATGCTCGGAAATGTTCGATCACTTGTTTATCACGAATCGAATGCAGAGGATCCTTACATTACAATCCAAGAGCACGAAGAATCGGATAATGAACGAGAGGAACTAGAGATACTTCAAACAGACAACCTGATCTTAGCTGGTAGAGTAGAGGATGAGGTTGCTCATCTCGAAGTCTACGTATATGAAGATGAAGCCGACAACCTGTACATTCACCACGATATCATGCTCCCCGCAATACCCCTTGTAGTAGAATGGGTGAGCTTGCCTCCGGGGTACGATAGCAGCATAAAATTACGGACAGGACAAAATCCAGCGGAGAACATTGCTGCAATCGGAATGATGCAGCCGGATATTGAGCTCTGGGATATCGACACCGTGGATTGCATGTATCCGCACGGCATTCTTGGCCCAACAGCTTTCAATAGGGAAAGAAAGAAGAAGAAAAAGTTTCGCAAGAATTATCCCAACGACAAATTTCATGTCGACGCAGTTCTTTCCCTTGCATCTAATCGTCAACATCGAAATCTCCTCATCTCGGCATCTGCAGATACGACTGTCAAACTTTGGGACCTGAATAGAATGGAATGCGCACACTCGTATGACTTTCACGAAGGCAAAGTCTCCTCTGTGGCATGGAACCCTGGTACAAATGCAGATTCTGTTTTCCTTACCGGTGGCTACGACAAGAATGTTGTCATTGCTGATGCTCGTGCTCCTAATGAGAAACCCATTCGATGCGGTTTCAAATCAGATGTGGAGAAGGTTCAGTTCGATCCTCATGATCCGAACATGTTCTATGTCTGTACTGATGATGGGGTCGTGCAACTATTCGATAAACGTCGGATTGAGACAGATCCTAAGCAGGTGAAATCGATATGGAAGCTGCAAGCTCACGACGAGTCTGTTAGCTCGTTTGATGTCAACCCAATCATTCCTGGGTTCTTGGTGACCGGCTCAAATGACAAGACCGTCAAGCTTTGGAACGTGGAAGCTTCCGGACCGAGTATGGTTGTATTTCGGGACCTTGGCGTCGGCAAAGTGTTCTCTACACAGTTTGCACCGGACCCGAATGTCGGCTTCCGGCTTGCTGTTGCAGGAAGCAAGAACTCGGTTCAGATTTGGGATACATCAACAAATGCTGCTGTGCGAAAGATTTTCGGCAGTCGTATTGCACCAAATGGTGCAATCGATGTTGTCACGGAGCGTATGATTGCGCTCGATGAAAGTGGCGATGATTCAGAAGACGAGGAAGACGAGGCGAACGAGGCGGAGCAAGGTGAAGCCATGGATGAATGAGCTCGCGATAACGAGGGTGACTTCTTGATCACACACCGTCGCAGATATGCAGCTGTCCGGACAAAGCCCGAAATGCGTATCAGAACAGGCACCCCTATGATAGATTTGACTTTATGCATTAGAGCACTGGGATATGGTTAACTACTTTTACATTCGGCGTTGATAGTAACCTAGTAACTCATCGAATGTTACAGAATTCAGGGGACTGCAGAGACGTCGCTGTATGTGTTCCAAACAGGTCATTGCAAAAGCATTTGAAAAAAGATAAGCATGGGGAGGATGCGACATTGGATGCAACACATGCAAAAGCATGAGAAGACGCCGATTAGGCAGTTATTTGTGTTTGATTTTCATCGGAGCGATACCCAGATTAGTGTGCAATGTTTAGGAAAGAAAGCATATCTAAGACGTTGCGAAATGCTAAGAATGATGCAGTTCACACCCATGGTTCAACGCAGCGCTTAGTCAGTAAGAAAAGCTTTGATGGTGGCATCGAGACGAGACCGGTCCTTACCGAGAGTGATTCAGAGGAACACACTGTGAGACGCGGTCAAAGTCAATTCATGCAATGCCAAGCCACATAGAGATACACGTGCAAGCAACGCTTTGCCTAGATGTTGATTCCCAAAGAAGTGTGAGGCGACATTTGATTCAGTATGAATGGAAGAGTGCTTAATAAAGGGCCGAGTGGTGCATGCCGCAAGCTTAGCAGAGTCTGAATTATGCATGCCAAGAAGGATGGTGACCAACACGAATCCAGGGGACAGACAAACCTAGAGCTCCCACAAGTCAGACCGGAATGTTGGCCTTGCTGATGATAGAAAAATGTGTTGTAGATGAGCACGATGGTCGAGATCAGAAGACATCATTGCGACCGACGTAAAGCAAGGGAACGGGCTTTGCGTCATTAATGCCTCAAAAGAAGAACACTTGCTCTTCTCGGCGCAAACAAAACACCACATGTTAGCGAGAGATCATGTTTCGAACTGATGGGCTCAATCAATCGTGATTTGAATGGGTTGCTTTGTGTGAAACTGGCCCGACCACGTCGGCCTGCAGATGGTCAGCCGGGATGGATCAAGGTACACCTATCGGAACTCTCCGTTACCTCCTGAGTGGTTTCAGTGCAGCCTACCGAAACTGCAAGTAGAAAAGCGTGGTGGCCTTGGGTGGAGCCTAGGCGAACAACTCGAGTCAGGCGTGGCAGAACGGACAAGTCTTTGGAGCCAGTCAGCATCCTTCCAGCCGTAGCCTCGAATGCAAGGGCCAATCACATGCTTTTCGTCCTCTTTTTTCCGCATTATCACACCCCATATCCAGAGCTCGGGCCATGTAAAGCCAGGAACCAAACGCTTTTGGCGCCCCCTCTCATCACTTTGTCCCCTCGCGATCCCTTCATCCTTCTCTGCCATCTTTCCATATTACCGCTGGACGCTGCTCCATCCCTTCGTTTGTCACAAGAGCAACGCTCATCAAATTCATTCGCACCGTTCGTCTGCTGTGCAAGGTGCTCCATTCACTCCTTACCATCGGCCGGTCTCACCTACATTCCTTGCCAAAAAAAATCCACTTTGGCCCCTTTCTATTACTATCTCGAGACCGTGTCTGGGTATTCACTTCTTGTCTTTCTTTTTCTCATCGCGCCCTCTGTGCTATCGCTGCCAGTCAGCTCCTACGAAAAAAAAGAAATCCAGCAAACTCAGATCCGTTTGATCCGTGACAACGCTATTCACCTGGTCCGGTCACAGGTCCACTGGTTGGTGCGTCCCTAAGTACGCCTGATTTAGCGACAAAGCGAACGTGATAAAGGATCATCCGTGGACTTCCACTGTTTCACACCGGATCGGGCTAAGCTCATCAAAGAATCAATTTATCACCTACATTCACATTAACGAATAAATCAAAGAGAATATTAATTGTGGTCCCCACTGTGGGCCGTGACAAGTCATCTCTTACGCCTTCGAACGAACTTCCTGGTTGTCAAATCGTCGATACGTATAACCCAACACAAGTCGTACTTGCATTCGAAAATGTCCATCGCTCGCGCCTTTACGACCCGTCGGGCCAAGCGTCCGGAAATCCCAGAGCCAACAAACACGTCAAATATGACCAGAGCATTTAGCACTCGAACCCCAGGCAAAGGACCTCTCAAAGCCAATCAAATATCCGGCCCAGTTGCGCTACTGTCAACGACGAACATGCTGTCATACAACGCCCCCGATATTGAGGGAACTCAGCGTATTCGCCATATCCCCACATCGTCGACTTCAAGTTCTCGCGCTGCTTCGACTTCATCAGCTGCCTCTTCACATCGTTCGATACAAGATTCAGAGAGCGGAAACACTTCTCCGGATACCATGACTGATGCTTCATCTGTGACGGACTCTGGTCCACCATCGCCCATGAATAATCATCTCTCCACATATTTCCAGGCTCCCAAGACTATTTCGCGATCGCAGTCAACATCTTCGCTGAAATTGAAGGCTGCCCACAGTAAGACGCGATCTATCGACAGCGTGCCTTCGGTCCCTTCACGCGCACCATCGCATAGCAAACGCGCTCATCAGGATATGGCCCGGAAACGGTCGCTTAACCACCACGGCTCTGTGCCAAACTTCCGCAACTCCAGAGAGAGCCCACGTCCATCTACAGCGGAAGTTTTCGCGCGTGGTAGCGTTGAGCCGAACCATCCTTTTGGCAAAGAACTCGACCAACTGATGGAAGTTGCCGAGGAATTCAATGGTGCCGTGAGGAATATTGAGGTAGACGAGGACTATACGTTCATGCAAAGTAATGGCCTCAGCCGATTCGATGCGAGCGACTACGTGCTTGAAATTTCCGGCCTTTACTCCTTCCGATTCGAGGAGCAAATCGCCATCGTGGAGTCTACGTGGATCTGAGCAGATTCAACTGCTGACATTCTTTTCAACCGCTGCTACTACCCAGAGCAGGTTCTCTATTCCAATCTTTTGAGGGTGCAGACTTTCAATGGGTCTTTTACAAATTTCGTTCCTTGTGAATAGTTGCGCTGTTTTCGGATTGCCTTCATGACTCTCCTTAATGGATTATTATTATCACTTACGCACAGATGTGAGTTGGCGCATGGGCGTCTATAAGCATTTACGCCTGCTTAAAGGCCTACTTGCTCCCGCTCGCAGTGCGCGAATTTTTTGGGTTTGCGGATTGGTGGAAAAGGATCCTTGGTAGAAGTGGAGGGAAACGTGAATTGCTTTGCTCAGCTAATTGCTTCTATTGCAATTTTGGGGGTTTTCAACATATCAAAGTCCAATTTCCTCTCTCATCTACGAGCTTTTCTATTGTCTGGGCACCACAAGCCAATCTAACTGGACCTTTTTATCTACCATATCTCTCAATGTCCGCAATGAAATGAAATTTTTATTGTACTACTACTATAATTGCGATAAGGTTCGCCACATTGTCTCGTGGCCAACATGCATGCCCTCGTAATGCTGTAACCGGTATCGTCGTGAGCACGGTATGATGACGGTCTCGAACCGCTGCGAACTACAAGGTGTTCCCCGAAAATCGTTCGAGCCCATAAGCAAGCATGAACCTTGAAAGATGGCTGCGCACATGCGTGTGAACGATGTGAACCATCATGCATTCATGCAGACCACTTCGCTAAGATCGTGGCCTGCCATAAAGAATCTGAGACGAAGCACGAGCCATGTCTAATCGGGAATTCATGCAAGAACAACGACGCCTCATCTTTAATGTACTGAAGTATTAATCTTATCTTCAACCTTTTTGCGTAATAGATGATATGCCGTTTTATGTCGAGACCAGAACCGAGTCGGCGGCATTGTCAAAATTCTTGACTACTGATCCTTACCATCCGACTTGGTCTCGTGCTTCTTGGCCAGCTAAATCAGCCCACTCTTGCTTGCAGTTCACACAGTCACTGCGCTTACCATCGCAACAATGCAAATCGGGGTAATATTTACAGTATATCCGTTATCATATCAATAGCTAATGGGGCAAGGCTTTGTTGATGTATGCCCTATGGTCGCTCATGCTGCTGCAGTCTCTCTGTTGAGTAGTCACGTGCAAAATGCGCCATCTTTAGAAGACACGATGATACCAGATTCCAACTTGAGATGAGAAGACAGATAGGATGAGAGTGCTGTCGGCGGGAGAGTGATTTGAAAGGATGTTTGTTGCTGCTAAGGGCTATTATCGTCACTGCGGCCTGTCGTTCCAGAATCATAAAGGAACCATTGAAATCCCTCATGTCGCTCTCAGCGATACAAGACTTGTGGCGATTGCCAAATCAAGGTACTTGTACACGTAGAGAAACTGCGATCATTGAGTAAAATGGAATGTCCAAGGTATGTAGACCTCGATTCCTATCGAAAATAGTTGTAGCAATACATGTACCTTCCATGGTTTGCACCTCCCACTATAACCAGTATGTCAGAGCATGATTCCATCAAAGACCTCTATACAACCTCCACGAGAATATTTCTAAGAGTATGATGTGGAACAATCATTTGATCGACGTCTGTATCGTTGGCGGAGGGCCGTCCGGTCTCGCTGCTGCTGTTACACTGGCCCGAGCCCTTTACACAATAGTGCTATTCGACGAAAAGGAATACCGGAATGCCGAACCTTGTCTTTTGCACGTGTTACCCTCGTTTGACGACCTGAATGCAGCGAAATATCGAGACGAAGCTCCGAGAGCGATCTGCTCAGAGTACAACAACGTTACTTATGTCAATTGCGCGGTCAACTTTATTGTACGGAATCGTGATGGGCACTTTCTACTTCTTGATGCCGCGCGGAACTACTGGACAAGCAAAAAAATTATTATTGCTACGGGCGTCAAGGTCGTGTATCCGAACATTAAGGGATTCGGCGACTGTTGGGCGAACGGGATGTAAGCAATCCTCTTGCCTTAGTTCTACATGGCAGAGATAGCCTGACATGACTCTACCTTAGCTTCCCGAATGTTTTCCACCATGGCTACGAAAATCGTGACTCCAGATCTGCGGGTGTCATTGCCGTCGGCGAATTGGCCCGTTTGACGCCCCTTAGTGTTGGCATCATAAGACATGTGCTCCAATATGCGAAGGAGATAACAATCTACACCGACGGCTCTAGCTCTGTTACCGAAAAATTCATGCCGATGGCGCTGAATGTAGGTATCAAAGTGGACCCTAGGCCCATTCGCAGGCTTGTCAGAGGCATAAGTCGGGCAGAAGTAATTCTAGATTTTTGGGATGACAACTACGTGGTCGAAGGATTTTTGATGTACTATCCACAGATCAGGTTGGCCTTACCCTTTGCAGAGAGGCTCGAGCTCCAGGAAGCAATCACAGGAGAGGCTCTTCAAGTTAGTGTGTCCAACGAGACGAGCACGCGCGGTTGTTTCGCTGCTGGGGACGTCATATACGGTCTAAAGTCTATGATGGATGCCTTTGTTTCTGGAACGTACACCGCTCAAAGCGTCATCTGTCAGTTGCAGGCGGAAAATGTCTCATTCCAACACCGTTATGTCTGGCCATCCTATAGCATCGGTTCGTCGTCACTATAGAATGGTGGTACTTGAATTCTCCTAGGGCCTGTCATCAAGCTCGGGGAGGGCAAGTATAGCGGGAGCCAGGGGTAATCGATAATGTGATGAAAGAATGTTGATTGGGGGCTCTAAACATTGCGTTATTCAGCTTTGACCAAGTGTTTTGGAGATTCAAAGACATACCATTCATTACGAACGGAGCTGAGTCCCCATCCAGCCTAGATTTCTAATTAGAGCAACTTTAGGATATCGCAATACAAGGTTGATATCATCAGTCGCCTTGTCCATGGCGTCGGTTTCGCCTACGAAGGCTCCAAACATACTGCAGGACGTCTTTCATGCCTCATTTCCATCTCGAGTTGATGTATCTTGAGCAACACACTTGTAATGACAATTGATTAGTTGAGGTCAAAGATGAGAATGCGAAGCTGATCCAATGAACGTGAGCATCCAGAAACAATGTGACTTTATAAGTAGCCTGGATACAACTGGGTTTGCTAACGAATATATCACAGAGAACACTCGATTGACAAACCTCGATTGATCATAGATTGTGCAACACATTACGCTTTGATTCGAACTCGTATTGTTATAGCCTAATTTTGCAGTACCTTAGGTACTGAGGTGTGTTTGTCATGCGGTGTCGCGCTGGTGGATTCGGGGTTCACGTGCTTGCGCGTTCCTAATTACCTAAGGCGGGAAGGGAAGCGCAGGCTTATTACGCGCTAACGCGTAGCCGCTTCTACTACGTAAACAAATCTATCATCGCTTCATCTGGCTACCGCCCCCCAACCTCTGACATGGTATTTGCGCCACTAGTTTGACCAAATTAAGACACTTACATATTTCAGTCAATAACCATGTCCTCGGTATCGGATCGACCACCCTCCTGGCCATTGCATGTTTGCTCATTATCCGACTCCAACCAAACGTTATTTGACAAGGTAATCATTACTCAACAGCATTACAATGCTCCGCCTCTAAGCTCACTTCTGTTGTAACATAGCATATCAAACCGTTTGTGGCCATCATTGAAGGTCTGTCCGATCCTGACGAACGACGGGCGATAATTACAGCCTCGCGCGCTGCCTTCGACTTTTGCGAAGACCCGTGTATCTACCACAATCGATCTCTCCTCAAACGCAAATGCACCACATCCGATGTTGCGACTCAGACAGATGCGAACCGAGCGACCAAAACAGCCAAGATCGGTCATGATTCTTCCAGACTTGAAGATATAGATGATACATCTTCTACGGTCGAGTCTACAACATCGATCGATCATAGTCATTATAGAAGTTGGTCGAGCCAAACGGAAACACAGATAGAAATGGAAACGGATTTGAGTGAAGAAGACGACGGTGACGCTTGTTCGTCGATGACTCGAGCCGGTCATCGTGTTGACCTTGCGCAATGCCCCCATATCACGCACAATCCACAGCCTACCGATCTCACCTCCGTTTCCCCCGCTACTTCCCCTTTGGCCGATGTCCAACCTCAACAAGTGCCGGATTCTACCTTCATCAACGATATCGGCAAGCTACACCCTATCCAGTTCACCATCTTGCCTGAAGCTACGGTCCAAAGTCACATCGCCAATCGCAACGCATTTTACTGTGATCTTCGGACATTGAACCTCAAAATAACCGCGAAAAGAAAAGTTCAAGAGGGCCCCGCATTCGACGCCAAGATGGCGCGGGATGTGACGGACTTTTGGTTCCATTGGGTCAGTGGACGTTCCAGTCGGGATCGGATCATCACATTTCTCAAAACGTACAGTGCAGCCCAAAACGAAGGAGTAGGTCCGGCCATGGTAGCACGCACGACCTCCGCAGCCGAACAATACTCGGATTGTGAGACCTTACGTGAATTTTTCGTCGCTTTTTCTCACAAACATCGCTCTTAGCCCAATCCTAAGACCCCGCTCGACTATATCGAGCATTTCCGTCGTTGTATCGAGACACGTGAAAGTTACAACAAGCTCATCAATCTAACCAAAACTAGCGATGTGGCTATCAACCAAGCTTTGGAAAAGGGGGAATATCGACTCAAAAGAGGGGTGTCTCATGCCAATCGAATCAAGTCTTTTATGGCCGATGTATTGAGAATTTCTCTAGAAAAATTTCGTCACCAGGTCCAACAGAACGAGTTGGTGGGCGTCCTACACGATGCCTTTGGTGCGGGCATATTTGTCTTGTTCCCTCACAATGCGTGTAGTCGGTAGGTTAATTTCATGGAAAACATCGCTTTCTCCACTAAGTTTCGTATAGTATGGCTTCTTGGGGCCTACAACGCTTGAAGTTTATCATTCAACTATTGACAGACAAGTACATGTCGGGATTACAGGATATTTGTAGAAACCTGGAACAACATGTGTATACACCGATAATTCGAGGTGAGACATTAAACATTCGGTCTGGACAAGTTTTCGAGCTATTCGAGTCGCCATCACCTACTGCACTCACGTTTGGACGGGCCGATAGTGCTCTGTCATCCGACTGATCTCTCTAGACCTCAAAAGGTAGGGATCCAGTTTGCTTATACATGGGAATTTTCCTTTTTCTTTCACACATAGAAGTCACAGGAATCCTTCCCCCCTGAAGATGATTTCACATGTCAGCCTTCCCTTTTGAAGAACATTAATTACGGATACAAGCGCAGGACTAATAGGAATTTGCGTGGTCTACTATCAAGAACTTGACATAGCTGAAGGCTATCTTTGAAAGGTGAGAATTTCGGGAAAAAGGAAAATTGGTCAAGTTACTGAAAGAGGACATGACGCTTCCTTTCTACCCGGAACTCAGAGTATACACTACACAACACACAATACAATACAATACAATTAAGATACACGAGATCTCGCAATGACCACTCTTACATCATCAAGTGATACGCATTTTAATTTGCGTAGGAGAGATTTCGAAGCCACAGCCCTTGAGCACTAACACCTACCAAAGGCGACACGAAGAAACAACATCTTGTCGCAAATCATGTCTCTTGGAGTGCCAACATCGGGGTTTTGAAGTGAAATACCGCCAAGCCAAGCGGGGCATACTATTGTGGTGCGTCGTCTCACACGCAGAACTCGGCCGAGAGGGTCAGTCTAAGGACGAGACACGGGACAGATCTTTGCCGAGCACCATCTCTAATAGTATAAGTTCGTTTGCACCATTGCTTGCTGATGGTATCATTCTCCTTGAGAAACTTGTGCTAAGTTTTCCTGCTAGCATTTTGTCCAGATTAGATTGCGTCACCTCCTTCGGCGTACGCAAAGAGAGCAACAAGACATGAGCAGAAAACATCATCAACTGTGGTGCAACAGAGCACATCTAATGGTATCTAGAAATCATATCATTTCGGGTCACCCCAGGTTTCCTCCAAGAATTCTTCAAGAGTCTTGAATTTGTAATCCGGCAGCAGCCCGTTCCATTCGTCGGAGACATCCCAGGCGCCATAATAACATCCAAGCAGATATTCAATGGTGTATTGCCGAGAAAGAGACTCCTTTAGCTCCTGAGGTACACTATGGTGCTCAATCAGCGGAAACCAAGATGACTTTAGATTTCCTGCTTCAAGATCCTGTATTGACAGGTTCTCCACAGCGAACTTTTGGCCTAATATCTTCAATTAGAGGAACAAGATGTAGAGCTATCACGACTTGACAGACCTCTTATCTGCTCACCAAGCTTAAGGATGTCAACAAACGTCCTCCTGTTTCCTTGAATTCCACCAACTTCTGGCCAAGGTTCACGAAGATCTATAGCAGCAGCTATGATCTGGGCAAGATCTTGGACGGTAGTCAAGGTCACGGACTGGTTTCCATCTTCAGCAATGATCGCTCGACAATTCTGAAAATCAATATGGAAGCAAGATATTGCCAAATATTTTGCTGTCTGCTGAGGCCAGCCATAGTAGTTCAGAAAGAATCCAGGTTGAAAGAGCGTGTACTCTAGAACCTAATGCTAATCAACAAAGCTCCTCGTATGATCTTAGGTAGGAACTGACTTTATTGGGCGTGTTGACCTTCTTCAAATAACGCTGGACATCGTTCTTGAACGCATACAGCTCCATCACAGAATTGTTTGATCTAGTATCTTCCTGATGAGCAGAAAGTTGCTATGGTATCAGAGGAAACACGTACGTCCCGAACTCGTTAGGAGCGAATCTCTTTACTCCAGCTTCAATGCTTGCATCAATCAGGTTCTTCTGTATGGTGTTGTCCTTGTCCGAGACGTCTACAACAAGACTGAGTACTGTGTGAACTCCGCGAAGCACTTGGACGAGCTGGTTCTTGTCATGATAATCGATCTGGACGAGTTCTGCGCCTGGAACTGGTTGCGAAGATTTCTGCTGCTGAGAATGGATCCTGAGATCAAGTACCTAGGATTGAAACTTACATTGCGCGATAGCACTGTTACAGAATGCTTTCCTTGTGATAGCAATACGCTCACAATCTCCCGGCCAACATCTAATTCATAGTATTAGCATTGGTCTTGACCACATAGCATTTTGGTTGTGCCTTCCCTCCATTGCCTCCTGCGACGACGACTCGAACCATGCTTGGAATGCCTGAGGAGTAAGTGAATTTGAGATCGCTTTCGTGTACTATTGTAAGGCCTTGGTGGAAGTTGCCCCGGAGAAAAAAGAACTAGAGATTGTCCGCTATGGGATTAAGACTTCTCTTTACTACAATTATTCTGAAGGCAAGGTAAGGCTATATGTGTTTGCATAGATGCACTTTACATCTACTTGAAGCTACCTAAACAGCATAGTATCTTCTTAGGGTAAGCTCGTCGGATCACGGAAAGCCGTCATCCGGAAGACAAAGATACAATCTTTACGTCTGAGAATGTTACTCAAAAATTATCACTACCATAACATCAACATTTATCAAGCAAATTTGTAAGTGACATGGATGTTTTGTACCTCTTCAGGATAACTTGGTGGCTCACGGAAAGACGGTATCCAACGGACCACGGAAAAATGATATCCGGCGGACTACGGATAGTGAATAGTATCTTAATATCCTCCCATCGTCGAAATCTTGTTAGTTATCGTATCCCAGTGTGTTTTTTGTCCCTTGCTCAAATTCGTAATAAGTCATTTGTAATGACCAGCGATGTGATGAAAGAGCTCTGCGTATACCTGTAAACTGTCGAGTTCGAAGCTGACTCCGAGAATTTGTGAGCCTATGGTTGGGACTTCCATATTCGTACTAGTGTACATGGCACCTGCTGCTCCGCCCACGCCAGCCCAGATTTTCACAGCTGACGCAACTCAGTTACCATGTGATGAGAATGTTTCTTCAGCACAAATCTCATAAACAAATCCGGTTCTGCAATAATTCCACACTTAGTTTGGCTTTCTGACACGTACGGGAAGCAAAATAATTGTACGGTATTAGCTTCCTTTGGCCCTATCGTGACCTGGATACGACGTCGACTTTCTGGAATGCCTCTCTGCTCTCATCGAGATCCTCTAGCTAAAGAGAAGACCCATGTACTCAGAGCTTATGCAAATGTATTGTCATATATGTTGTTATACGAATATTTCTATTGGCACGATACTGCATCGTCCACGCTTACAGATCATGGCATATTCTACACACAAAGCCATAAGCAATGATACCGGAACAATGCGTCTCTAACCAGCTTGTCCCTCGAGATTAGACTAATTTTACAAGGAGAACGCGAAGGCTTGAAGGCTTGAAGGCTTGAAGGTTTCACTGCCTCGGAAGGCTTCAGACCAGCGGGTCTGCCCAGCTTCTTAAGCTTCCCGCAAGAAAGTCCTGCAAACCACCGCACACATTGCTCCACAGCTAGCTCATCAAGAGCAAGTCGAGGCCAAGCAGAAATGGGTTCGCCAAGCCATGTACATGTTCGACTGGCCACGAGGTTAAGGACATCATAGTCATGGGGATCCTGGATTCGAGCCGCCACTTGCCATTCTACCGAGTTTCCAGGCCGATTTTTTGGGTTTCAAAACGCCATCTTCGTGGATCAAGGGTGGCGGCGGACTTTGTAGGGCCGGGATTGATGAAGCTGTTGCTGATGCCCATTCAACCTTGATTGGCTTATCTTTGCTTAATTTCTGGCCGTTGAACCCTTGACCGGATCAGCAATGCACCAAAGATACAACTGAGAGCACAAGAGTACTTACAAAGTTCGAACCGAAGATCTGCCGGCCCTATTATCACTTTAACCTGGTACTTGATCTGAAAGTAGCGCTGACCGATTTGCCAGATATGACGATTCTTTTCTTTGAACTCTTTTGCATTAGCACTTGAGAGATCAGACTCAATATCACATAGCCTCTGAACTCCTGTATCACGGTCTCTTAGTTCACAGCAAACGTTTGTAGGCCTTAAAACACCTACCAGGACCCGCAAAGTCTGGCAACGTTTCCTTTTCGTCATATGAAACGACAATCTCGGTCGGGAAAACTCTAATATTATCTTCAAGGTCGATTTTCCTCTTGAATTCATGTTCAATGGGGCGATCGATCGAGACTGGTTCACCCTTGTCGCTGTTAGCGCATGATACATGGGCCTGTTGAATTGGACTGGTCTAACCTTCTTTACAAACCATTCTACCGATCTCAGAACGTATGCTTTTCCATCTTTTGAATCTTTTCTAATTTCTCTCCCTATATGGCTAGGCTTGTTCTTGTCGTATAGCTCCTTACAGACAATCCCGTAAGAAGCTCGGCAGCATCGCCAGCCGAGCACGGACTGTCCAGCACCAAGTTTGCGCAATCGATCCGCCACCAATCCTTTGCAAACAGCTAGCTGGGGATCTGGCGCTATCCGGACTTGCGTGAATTGTGCGTTTGGGTGAAGATCAGAACCACTTCCGTAGCGGGCTCGAAGCTCTTCTTGGACATAGACAGATTGGCTAAGACCACCAGACAAGACGATGTAGCCAACATTATCGTTGGGGAGTATGCGATTTAGATTTTGCAGCTGCACGTCCACCGATCGAAAAAGCTTTTGGAGTTGCCTATCAAAGAATCCTCGAAGGTCTACCTTTGACATTTGCAGTTCTCCTCGCTCAATGCCAGCTGTAGGATTGGAATAGGCGTGCGAAAGACCCGGTATAACCAACGAGAATACTGGCGTTTCATCCGGAGACCCATGTTCGCACTTGATATTCTGGAAATCCTTTCCCTTCATCATTTCATAGACAGTTTCTTCAATATCAATATTCAGTGGCTGGAATTGGTCCGCGTCGCGGAGACGGGCCTCTGCAAAATTCATGAAATCGCCGTCAATAGCAGCAGATCCAACATTTGCGCCTTGAACGACGTCGACCTGCTCCAAGGAAAGCACGCGAATGGCAGTGTCGATGACACGAAGAGTCGAAAGATCCGTGGTACCTCCTCCAGCATCGCAAATGAGCAACAAGTCACGTTCGTTGAAAATACTAGCATTCTCTGTTGATGTGTGAACGGCAGCAGCTTCAGCCTCAGTGAGCCCAATAGTGACAGAGTGCTTGGAATAGAGAGGACCGCCGAAGCCGGCCTGTCCAATAAGAGATCGGAAGTTCTCCACACTTGGGTGTGGTTTCCAAGTGGTCGGGACACTGAAAAGGAATTCAATCTCCGCATCTTCCCAAGCAACACTGCCCAGTTCAGGTGTCAATTTTAATTTGATGTGTTCGTATAGGAAGGTTAAGTAGTCCCGACACCAGGCTTGAATCTCTGAGTAGGAGCTAGGAAGTTCCAGCGGGATTCGTGCTCGCTCTTGTTCAAAGAACTCTGGATCGATGAGTGTTTTGAACCATTCTTTTGTCGTTCCATAGTCCGCCCTTTGCTCATGTTTTGTTTCAGAGAGGAATCCCCATGAGGAGGCTTTCGAGGAGCCATGTGGGTACACAAGAACAGTTGGGACTTTATTCTCACAGGCTTGCGCTCGTCCAGGCCATTTTTGTACCCATCGTACAGTGTCGGCGCCAGAGGATAAATTCGCATAGGATACACCTGCATTCGAGGATGGTCAACTATTCTTTCTTTTCCCATCGGTCTGAAATCATGTTTTTCCATTCTTACCTGTGCAAGTTTGTCCCAAATCAATTCCGACCACAAGATCTGGCTTTGAAAGAGTTCTCATTTTCGGGTTACGAGTAAAAACGGAACAAAATGAACGAGAATCTCGATGCGCACGGAAAAGGCTTAATGGCTGGTCCAATTACGCGAATCAGAAGCTTATGTTACTGGAACGGCGTTTTTATGCAGATCTCGATCAATATTGTGTAGCGACGGAGCCGAAACTACAGGGTGAACGGAGGTATAAGATATCCAAGAGACGGCGCCACAGCCTTATAAATCAGACATTGTAAGTTTAGGAAGTATTTTCTTGAGCCTCAATCACCCAATCGATCCTTGTTCGCCAACACAGCTCTAAACGATTTTCGAGGAATTGCCCGTGCCACTATGTGGCATCCCAGCCCGGTGCGATATTTATGCAAGTTGCCTTTCAGCTCTTTCAGCCCCCACCTCTAATCGGTAAATCATTGATTAAATGAGACCGTCTAGCTTGCTCCAGCCTTGCGCCCGGCACTTTTGGCTTTCATGGCATACTTATACTGCTTCGGGGGGTTTTCCCTTGCTGCGCCGCATAATTTAGCCTTTCTCTTGACTTGATTGCTATTCCTACCTGAGGTTTTCTCTTTTGATGCTAAAATACTCATTGCCCACTGCTAACTCGAGATTCGCTTCGTTTCGGAGCAGTCGTCATGTCATTCTCCAAAATTGTCTCTCTTCCCTATACCTATGGCTCTGGGATCATCCGATCTTCAACAACCACATATACTGAATTGGCGACTTGGTCGTCAGGCATACCTGTAGTGACAGTAACGTTTTCTCAAGTCACGCCTCCGGCCATCATCTCTTATGCCGCTGCTGCCGGGGGTGCGTTGACTTATCTCGGTCAAACCTCATCAAACTCCGCATCAAGCAAACAAATCACAACAAATACATCTCCTACATCTTCTAACCCGACTACAACGCTTGCGCCAACTTCCTCACCCCTGACAACATCGCCTTCTTCAGCAATAAGCAGCTCTCAGAGCTCAACTTCTTCTGTATCGCCCAAGCCGACAGCCAAGGCGCACAATGTCGGCGTCAGTAGCGGTGCTGCGGCTGGAATCGGAATCGGCTGTGCGATAGTAGGAGCTCTACTCGCAGCAATAGGAGTATGCCTGCTGATGCGAAAGAGGCGTTCTCATGGCCGACCGGCGGTTGTTCCCAGTTCCAGCCTTGCTGGTAAGAGCAGCGGATACTCATCACGTTACAACACCGATGACGGTGCGGTGGCCCTTCAGTCCATGCCAACAAGTACTATCAGTCGCCTTCTGCCACAGCCGCTGGACGACAATACTATTGGCCGCGAATTCTCCAAGCTCGGTACCGCACTCAAGAATCACGCGCAGACTTACTATGCATCCGGAGGCGATAACGTGGCAAGAGCAGACACGTCTGCTATCCAAAATTTGCTTGGATCCGGATCTCCACTGGACAGTGGAACCATCGCCGACCTGGTTGCACGCGCGGACACCCGTGTCGGTGCGACGCGATATTTGCTTGCTTGGCCTACTATCCAGCGAATTGACAATGATCTACTTCCACCAGGAGTTGCTACGTGCATGAATTCCATGACTGGTCTTACCAGCGACCCGAAAGGCCAGTGTAAAGGACATTAATTTGAGAGAGACAAGGCTGACACATTTCAGGCCGAGCCGCAATTCTAGGCCAATGGCGGGCCATTTCTGCATTGTTAATGCAAAATGAGTACGGTCAAGCGCAGCTCTCTCAGAATGACGTCCGTGTCCAGCGTGCAAATGAACTTGCAGACACGTTGGACAATGTACTGCGTCCTTTTGCTTCCAACCGTTATAGCCACGACGAGCGCATTAACAACTTACGAGGTGTGATCCAACGCGCTGTTAGATTTGGCTTTATCCTGTTCTCTCAGCCAAGCTCGTGGGACTTTGACTGGAATATTTCGAAAGAAGACAGTAACGATCACATTGTCGTCTTCCCTGCTCTGTTGCAAGTTGCCGATGAGCAAGGTACCGTCTTTGCTAGACCCAGACTCCTGGTACAGAAAGAGTTGGCCTATCGGAGATATAGTAGACTCAGCTGAATAAGATGACAAATGCACGCTTCGTTGGTGAAACACATGGTTAGTTTCGTACGAAATACGAATGGCGTTTTCTGGAAAAACTACCTGTGCTTGGGCTGTAATTTGCAGGGTGGTGCGGCAGAGCAGTGTAGATCCTAAGTTTGATTGATGTCTTGGCGCAAGGCAAACAATATTTCGTGGTCAAGGTAGCATCGGAGTTAGTTCTTATCCCGCACCGCGCCGCGTATCGCGTGGGCAGATATAGACGGAAGACCAATGAGAACAAGTCACTAATGCAAATTTCCGCCTCATTGCCCAGGCGCTATTCCCAAAGCCCTATTTCATCTAGGGGGGCTGGTGGAGCTGAGACTGAAAATAGGTGACAACCATGGTGCGCATGGGCGCATGGCTGAGCTTTCCCACAGTGGTGTGCCATCTCCGTTACTGATTTCGGCCCCAATATCAAGCCATGCGGCATACACGAATCCTTCTGCTTGGGAATGACCTCGGCAGCTGGCATGGCAATTATCGAGAAGTTGTCGAACCATCTTTGCCTATCATCTTTACTTGTCGTCTTTAGAAAAACATGGCGGTTGACCCTACTACAGTCCTCTTCACTGGAATCAACAATGCGTTCAAGTTGGCAAAATTTTGTCTCGAGCTCAAGGAGGCGAGCGAGGAAGTGCGGGTTTTTGGAAGGCTGATCAATCGAGTGCGAAAAGACCGCGCAGAGGCAATCCGGGAACGCCGGGAGACGGCGGCCATTCTCGATCTCTTCCCACAAAAGAAAACCTGGATTGATGGGACGATAGTAGATGTGGACGATGCGCTTTTTCAGATTGGACTTCTCCTTGAGGACGCCAGGATAGACGGTCAAGTGGGCAAGTCGGTGACGCTACAACATCGATTCGAGTGGGTCGTTTCACTCAAAGGGGAATTTCTGGTCAAACATACATTACTATCGACATGTCATCAGAGCCTGCTAAGTGCTATGGCGGCGATGGACCGGGTTAAATTAAACCGAAGCGACTTGCTTGCCCCACCGTTATCACCAGAAGAAGAGGCCATCAAGGAAGGGAACAGGGACCCCTTGAGGCCGCCCGGCCAAAGGCGGCGAAAGCGTAAATCGGGCTCTTTCATCACGTATGAGCCTGTGGAACTACCAAGTTTTGCTGGTAACTGTTTTCGATATGCCATTAGGGTGCAATTGATCTGACCAGTGATGACAGACGAATACGACGAGGCACTTTCTCAGAGAGGAAGCGGAGAGCTTGAAAAAGGCGTTGTAACATCAGACGATGGCTCAGATATGGGAATCATAAGACCGCTGTCACCAGATGAAATGTGGGATGAAATAGATCCCAAAGAGATGCTCAAAGCCGCAGTGGAAGCAATAGAGAGGCAGGGTGAAGGGACGAAGAGCGTTTCTACTTTGGCCTCAACCTTACTCAAGTTTGATGCGAATGGCGGCTCAAATGAGCGGGTTGAGGTGCAAGAACGTGGAGGGATGTCAGGACGGCGACGGAAGTTGGCTGCGAGGCTTGCAGACGCTCCATAAACAACCCTACCGGTCTGCATTGATGGACAGCATTTTGTATGAACTGACTTGTACATGGCAGCGACTTGGAGTTCACTGGTCTCGATAGATTTATACCACGTCTGTTGTATTGGTCGTACGTTTGGATATGAATGTTACGAACACAGCTCAGCACAGGCAGCAGGACTGTCTTGTATTCTTTGATTCATGACGCCTCAATTTTCACACTAGATGCACAGACACACTTTGATTAGCGAACAAAGATCAATTACATCCAGACTTAAGTGGAAAAGATGGGCACATGGTCCAAAATAATGCGTCCGTTTTGTTGCTTTTCTAGGAGCTATAATGAACGAGTTTTGAGATACTTTACTTCCACTGGAAACTCATGTATTATCAGTGGTCGTCTGAAAGTGTTTCGCTACAGATGGACGAAAGCTCAGGAAACAGAGATGACTTAATCAAAGATACCTTAGTCATGTAGCGTGAACACCTTCCGTGAAGGGGAAAAAACGGCGCTGCACGAGCCCTGGCAGATTTTCCTGACCGCTTTTGCTATGTCAACAACCGCCCGCTTCCCGCCTCTAAACATTCGATCCACTCGGCTTGTTTACACTTTCTATCTGAATGTTTGAAACATTTTCTGCTACTCCCAGTGGTATTTGGATTTTTCTTCCAACCAACCTCTTACGTCCTCAGGATCAAAGACTTCAGATTGCCACATCACGCCCTCCCACTTCCGATTTTTCTACTGCTGCTGCTGGCCGCCTAAACACCATCTTTCCAAGGGACCCACCTACCCCGCCATCTGCCAACCGAAAACCTTAAAGGCACTTCTACCAGAGAGACATTCAATCACACGTGTGTCGTCCAAAACTCTCCAGCCAAAACCCGTCTGCTTGGCGGCAAAAGTGGGAGCGCGAGGACAAGAAGTCGGGACTTAAATCTGGCATCACAGGATCGGAGCAGCAGCAATGGATGTTGATGCTACGCGCCGCAACAAAAAGCCGCGTCCTCTGACCGAGACGGAGAAGGAGAGGCTAGATGAGTTTGTGGACGCGATTCATTACAGCGCTCGGTATGCCTTACTCCCATTCTCCCACATAGCTCGCGTCAATGGGCGCGTAGCGATTCACCAATCTGCCATGTTCGAAGACACACGAAAAGCAAGACTGTATGTCTGTTGTGCTATAAAAACGCTAATGCGGAAGTACACGGAACAGATACTCCGACAATGAATACGAATACCGTCATGTGCAGCTTCCAAAGCAGATGCTCAAGGCCATTCCGAAAGAGTACTTTGACGCGTCTCGACAAACGCTGAAACTGCTGTGGGAAGAGGAATGGCGGGGATTGGGGATTACACAGAGTTTGGGATGGGAGCACTATGAGGTGCACGAACCGGAGCCACACATATTGCTTTTCAAGTAAGCTGGCATTTTCTTCAGTCCGGTCGCGACGATCTAGCATATGCAATCTCCCACTTGGATCTGCAGATTTTTTTTGTGGTTATTTGGGAATTAGACGCTGCCGATCAACGCTAACTGATATGCAGGCGACCCATCAACTACCAGCCTCCGACCCACTAGACGGCCCTTGCTTTGAACATATCCGTTCCCCGGAAAAAGTTGACTGTCAGAAGGAGGTCAAGAACTTGTGGACCGCCGTGGTTAAAGCGGGAATGTGTTTCGAGCAGAGGAATGTTTAACAAGACACGTCGAATCAGCGCGCATCCAAGCTTGTGGTGAAGATTCTGAAGCAGCAAAGGGAAATTTGCATGGACCACACATGAAAGCTCTGAATGCCGTCTGTCTCGACCATCTCTTCTCTGTCTTTTTTCTTGTCTTTGTTCATAATTGCATCATGTCCGCGAGGCGTAGGTTCGGGAATCGAGAGAAACTTGCTTAGCAAATAGCTTTTGCTTCGCTTTTTCAAGACATTTCTTCCCATTTCATTCCCTACGAGCAATCATATCTAGATACCTCTATGGTGGCGGGGATTTGACACGTAATGGGAGGCTGCCTAGCTCTGGTCGTTGTCCTTCGAGAATCGGAGTCCTTAGATGCGCTTGCCATTGTCTTACAGGTATCTGTTTCGGAGATTTGGGTTGCCGAGTGGCAGTGAGGTCACTTGATCGCCTACTTTGACTTTGACCCGGTCGAACCGCGGATGAATTTGAGCCATCTTATTATCCATTATCGATTTTACAGCTGCAATGCTCACGGGTGACCTGGTGGGAAGAGACGGGCGACTTAAGGACCAAGCTATTGAAATGTGAAATGGTAGAGCCTCATTAGTCATCTGCTCCTCTTGGTCATTGGATGCTTCGTTTCCATCTTTGTTGTCCCTATTATCATGTGATATTGATGGCCTTTTCTGCTTGACTCGGCTTGCCATATCAACCCAAAATGATGTTTGAACATTAGGTTCCTCTACTTTGCCTGTCGATGATTCCGTAGCCTTACTTGCGTTTTGGTCGACTCTTGACGTACTTGGTATCGAGTCCTTGCCCTCCTGCTGTTGGTACAAGAGATTTTGCCCAAATTTCGCAGCAACAGAATTGGTGCGACGCAAAAGCCGTTGTAGGGATGGGTGCTCTTGACATTTTAGAACGAGAAACCAGCGACTTCTGTCATAATTTGACACCCATTGTAAATCTGTAAAGTCAATGCGAAAGGGGTCCGCCTTGACAGTCTTTTCCATCTGCTCGAGGAAGTCATGACGCTCCTCAGCTTTGATATTTAGGGTAGCAGAAAGCGAGACGTGCAAGCGCCGAGGAGTTGCGGCATCATCTAATTTATCGACGTAGAGGGGATGAACGGTCTCATCTCGGGGCGTAGAAGTTTTCGCAAGCAACGGGCGGGAATTGCTAGCCATCTCTAGACAAGATAGAATAGAGGTGATGAGGTCACACTCAGTTGGAGTAGGAACCCCTCGTACAGTCAGTCTACAGAGTTCGATCTAGGACCAATACTACAGCATCTTATCCAAATGCTCTGAGATAAGATTGGCCCACTTCTAATAAAGGTTGAACAGGAAGCAAACAAGACCTACACTCTAGATAAACATGGCTAGGCCAATTTCCTACGACATGAGGAGTAATGCGTTTCCTTCCGTCGTGCAGACTTGGATCGTCTTGTGTACTAATGCGCGGCTCTGTTGTGTACATGTCGTAGAACTTACGAGAGTGTATGTCAGATAGGGTTGGTAGGGAAGTGCGCTGCTGATCCTTGCTAGAGGCATCATCGAGGTCTGTCGCGACTTTGCGCTTCTTGCCCCTATTCTCGCGATGTTCGTTTTCTGCACCGTCATCCGAGTCAGAGTCTGGATATGCTACAAGCTGCATGATAAGCAAGACGTGCCAGTGATTGGCGGAAGGGATGGAATAGGGTTGGGAAGATTAATGTTGTGGTGCCAGGAACAGGAATGGCTGGGTCCAAATCAGGATTATCAGGGTCCGTGGCTGGGCACAGGCGTCGAGACGTCAGTGTGGGTCAGCGTGGAGCAGTGATGTCACCCGTTCGATCTGCACAGGAAATTGCGGATCACAACGGCCGGGGAAAACGTGATGGGACTCGTAAGCTGCCATCTTGCTCTTTCCTCATATTTCTCGTATTCCTCATCTTCCTCTGTTCTTCTGTACTCATTTTCCAATCAGGACATAGTTTTCTGCCACAACTACTGCACTGCTGTTTCATTTTGTCTGGTCTCAGACCATCAACACCATACATAATGGGTACCATGGAAGCCAAGGACGTAAGGGAAACACTGCCCCATTACCTTCGGGACGAGTTGCTAATTGACACATAGGCTACAAAGTACCTAATCGATCCTCTTACAGAACCCGAGCCTCATGTTGATTCGGGACTCAACGCACATTACACATCAACTTTTGCTCCGAAGCAGGATCAGTATCCTACTCCACCCCAGTCAGCATCTCCCAAGCATGACAATAACCCTTTCCACTCTTCCCCCAGGCGTGACACCAATCCATTTCGGCGCTCTCTCGATGAGAAGAAAGATGGCGTGAATGTCACCAACAGAGAGTATCCTTCTCCACCAGAGTCATCCAGTCCTCGTCGTGAGAAATTCCCTTCCGTTCGGGAAGAAGCATTCGCAGACTATAGCCCACGTGAGCGCCGCAGTCTGGACCAACCAAGCAGACCTTCTGATGTTAACACAACCGGAACTCGACGGCGTGGTAGTTCGCTTAAGGAGCGCTACCCAGGCGATAAGTCCAACCAGCCTCTTGACATCATTCGCCGAGAAAGCAGGCGAGCTCATCGATCTCCTCATCTGAGCAAGCGCCACATGCCTGGTGCCGATATGATTGACCGACTTGACATTGTCGGTGGCCGCTACCATCACGAGGGGCCATATGATGCCGCCTTGTATTCGCGCAATACCCACAAGGACAGTAGCCCGCTTGCTGCAGTTAGCGACTCCATCAAGGAAACTCTGAAGGCTACTCCGCCCGAGAACATTAGTAATGCTGTCAAGGGTCACCGTCCATTGGACGGGACTGCGGTTGTAGCTCCTGGTGAGCCAGACCGCTTTGGACGCACCTTCGAGTACAAGGAAGATGGAAATTTGATGGTCGACAATGACCCCGCTGGCGGCGGCTACAGGCGATGGCCTGGTGTTGTATGTTCTAAACCCTCTGGCTCACAATTGCATGTACCGAGCGTGTCAACTAATACGTATACTAGGATTACAAAGACGAAGACATTCGTGGCAAGGGCGAGCCCTTCTACTCTCTTGAACAGGCCATCAAGAACCACAAAATTTCTGACGAGCTCGGTGAAGAGCACGGTGCCATTGAGCTGACCGAGACACCCAAAGGTGTTCATGGCTCCTCTTCTGCTGTCGACCCGCGTGACCCCGTTGATATCGTTGGGAGCTCGAGCAAGATGGTAGATCTCGAGCATGAAGCTGATGTCAGACGGAGTGGATCATCGGCTAGGAAGAGCGAAAGTTTGATCAAAAGGATTGGAAGTTTGAGGAGGAGAAAGAATCATGATGAGTAAACACATCTCAGTCCACACAAAGATGGACGTTGTACGATAGTGAATGGAAACGAGTAAGGGCACATATTCCGATGCTGAAGAAACACCTAGTTTGGTCAGCATAACAGATGCTTGGTTTGGAGTATTTCATAGTTTTGTACATATATATGTTCATCATGGAGTGGCATGAAGTAATAATGGGACATATGGAAAGCTATACATTTCTACACGCGGTAGATTCGCACCGTTCGTGCTCAGTCGCGTTGTCAGCGTTGTTCGCGGCTCAATGCCAATAGTCCGAACTTATAGGCATGTAAGGTTCTACGCCGTGCCAGTTGCGTGACCTTCACTACTGACATGTAAATACATTAGGATTGAGATGCATAAGGTAGTGCCACACCGGAATCATCTTCCTTCACGTGAGTGTATAATCCTTTAGTATTCAAAACTAGTGTCAGTAAAAGGGAATCGTAGCAAGAAAGCACATCTAAGGGCTTAGGTGACTACGGCAAAGTAAGCCTATTACAGGTGTTGAACTCGTGAGTGAAAATTTCAAGGGATAGCCATCTACGGCAGTGATGAGGATCGATTATTAACATGTTTTAACTTTGCCGTGCCAACCACGATGTTAAATTCTATGTTACTTCTCCGATCGTAATTAGGAAAAGCCAAACGCCATGACCATCGGCAGTCCCTTCACATTGGGCTGCAATAATACCTTCGCACCCTCAGCCTAAGCAATACTGGAAAATAGTCCTTCACTGGCTTCGGGCAACCTTCAACGCGCAAGCAGCGCACCTATGATCTATCCTGACGTGGTCGTAGTATCTGCAGGAGCCGAGTTCATGATTTAGCCCCGAATAGTAGTTTTGATATCTAGAGGGATTTCTGTTGCAATTGGGGGAGAGTCAGCGATCCAGAGAGGAGTCGAAGTGGGCTCTCTAGCTGTGATGGCCTTGTCTGCGGGAGGCGGATCTATGACCCGGCCTGGTCGGGTGGTTTCAGTGGGCTTTGTGGATTCAGGATCGACTGGGGGCAGATTCGTAGTAGTGGTATTAGCTGGGGTAAATGATCGCTTTTCTTCGCAAGGCTCCCAGTTGAATTCGCACTGTAGAGAAGTCAGATGGATCAAATCCCAAGACAAGCTTTGCCAATATTGGAAAGGGAGATGTCAGGATTGGAGTGCTGGATGGGATTTCCAAATACTTCCACAGTTTCGTCATCACTTCAGAGACTTCCACTATCGGTCAAGAAGCAGCCAAAGCAACGACGACGAGTAGTGAAAGATGTAAAATCCAACTACCTACAAATTGGATTTGGCATATGTACGCGACACACATGTCTTCGCATGTTGCGTCCCAGCTTCCACAATCTTGTGTCACGCAAGTATCGTACGACTGAATGCAATTTCCAAGCCCCTGACGTGGTTTTAAAAGGGTAGGGAGAGCCATGGCCCAGCTCACTAGGGAGAGGGCGAAGAAGATGAGATGCATCTTTAGGCGTTGCTGTGAAGCTTGAATATGACAATGTCTCTAGAAAGATGAACGGAGGCTCGAGTTGTTATGGGGAAATGAAGGGGACGGAGGGAAAAGCGAAGCAGGAGAACGCAAAGTGAAGTTATAGACCGATAAGTGGGTCTCATGCAGCTTAATGTGATGAACTGAAGGTGAATACGAGTGAAGGGAGTGAATACCAATCTCACGAAGCTCACGCTTGCATCGAAAGGGCTCAACAAGACCTATATGCGTAACACAGATATTAGAACAATCTAATCCTCAAGGCACACATTTGAGACTATTAGCTTATATCATGAAAAGACTTTGGTAAGCTTAGGGACTACAACGCTGAACAGAAGATGTCTCTGTAACGAGTACTACGTACGACAAAGGAAATATGCAGCCTACAGCGATCATTATGCACAAAGAAAAGGAGCCTCGCCTAGAAACAAATCTTAAAAGCTGTGTTAGATTAATATAAGCATCTGAACCACAAAACTACATGAGCCGAAGAGAGTGGAAAAAATACATTAGCCGACAATGTGTGCTGCACTAAGAGGCCACAAGAGTGAGTGCATCGATATTCACATAATACCGGGAGATGAAACAGAGGCTTCTAGTTCTAATATGTCGTCAATCTCATCCTCCGTGGGTGACGTTGATGTTGTCGATTGTGCTCCGTGGAACACTGATAGGAGAAATTGGGCCAGTTCATGATACAATTTCGTAGTCTTCGTTGGATGTTATTACTCCACACCCATAGGAAGGAGCGCCAGATATTGCTAGTCGGTTGACTAGTATCAACGATGGGAGGAATACAGCTTGGCTTTAATTTCCGTGATGTTGTCTCGAGAAATTCGACCGATGGGAAGAGTCGACGTTAGCTTGAGACGTCATTCCGTGCACGGGGGCCGTCAACACCAAACACCAGCCACAATCGGCTCGACATTTCATCCGCACGGTACGGGAGATCCCCAAGCGAACACCTAAATAGGCTACACTGAACCCTCTGTCCCGTGTCTACCAGTGGCTTTAATGCGATTTATCCTCTCTGTCGCGTGGCTTGCACAGTAGACACGGGAGAAGGGGCGGCTTGAGTCTCCCAAGTTCGCCAGATTCGGTATTCGACGGAGCAACACTTGGCTGTTCGCGTTTCGTATGCAAAGCGAACCAGAGATACGTAAGAGACGGTAGGTGTATCCTTTTCGTCTATATGAAGATGTTCATTACCAATGTACTCCACTTCTCATCCTCAATCAACCAAGATCTCCACAAAATCCTATGTGTAATCATCGTTCTTCAATTTCAAACAAGGAAATCACAGCATTTTCATACTTCACATTCCTCCCCGCTGTTCTTGTTCTAGCAGTTGCTTCAACTCCAGCACCAAAATGACAAGCTCCAACCCTCCCGCACCATCACCCTCCAGCTGCGCACCCTACGCTCCCTATCCAGCCAACAGCTACAACTACCTCCCCTCTCTCCCCGCCGGCGTCATCTTCACCATCCTCTTCACCACCTCCCTGCTCCTCCACTTCTACCAAGCCCTCCGCCACGCACGTCTCTGGTTCCTCTTCCTCTTCGTCTGCGGCGCCCTCGGCGAGACCATGGGCTGGGCGGGCCGGCTCGCGGCGCACTGGTGCTCCTGGGGCGCCACGCTCTTCACCTTCCAGTTCGCCGTGCTGATCCTGTCGCCGGCCTTCATCCAGGCGGCCATCTACGTCGTGCTGTGGGTGCTGATCGTCATCCTGGGCCGCGAGACCAGCCCCGTGCCGCCCAAGACGTACCTGAGCATCTGCTTCGCCATCGACGTCGTGTGCGGCACGTTGCAGGCGACTGGTGGCGGCTTGGCTGCGGCTGCGTTCCAAGATGGCCGGTCGACGCAGCCGGGGACGACGACGATGGTGGCGGGTATCGTGTTTCAGCTGGTGTCGACGTATGTGTTTTCGCTGTTGGTGGATTGGGTGGCGTGGAAGGGACGAGCTCGGATTCTTCGAGATAGGTATTTGATGTTGCTTACGGGAGGAACGTTCCTGGCTGTAGGATGCATGATTGCGAGGGGTGTGTATCGCTCGATTGAGTTGCTACAGGGATGGGAGGGCAAGCTCATCACAACGCAAAGGTACTTTATTGCGCTGGATGGTGCGATGATGGTCATTGCACTCGCAGTGTTCAATATCTGCAATCCAGGAGAGCTTTTGACAAAGTTCAGAAAGCAGGAACACAATGTCGGTATCACTGTTCCGTTAGTGAAGTCTACAACACCGGATCTAGAACAGGAGCTTGAGAGTGGAAATGAAATTGAAAGCCCCGAAACAAAATGAAGGGGAATAAAGCCACTTTTTTTTGGAGTCCGAATTTATGTCAATGCAAGTTATCGGCGTAATCTTATATCTTCTTAGTGGAACATAATTAAATGAATTGATGTGATAAAATTTTCACCAAACAAGAATTTGGCAATTGCATTAATTTATGCTTGGTACCCGCCGACAGAGCCTTACTGGGCATAGCTGCGATCTCGACTAGGAGTATCCACCCCCTCGTGCACGGTCCCACGTCGTGCACGTTCAAATCGATTCTCACCACCAAACGTTCGAATTCAATTATTTCAGTAATCATATTAAATAATTAAATGAAATCAAATTTAATTGATAATTATAATTCGTATATTTGAAAATTATTAATAAATTTAATTTAAAAAATATTATAAAATTTATTTATATTATTATAAATGATCTGAAAAAGAAATTCTTTTTATTTTATTTTGTTATGATCCAAGGTATCCTTAGGGTTAAGTCTGCCTGGGATCAAGGTGGCTTCTGAAGTGAGTCGGTAAAGGACTTGAACTAATAAGGAGTAATTATGGTTTGGTAATTCAAAATTCTACTGAAGACGTTATCAAAGACTAGTTTAGAGAATGGTTTTGAATACAACGAGGTCAAGGTGGGTTCTGTTGCGTTCCTATATATTTTGTAACACTCCTTGGCTCATGGCATGAGCCATATGAATCAGAGGTTGGATCTCTTAATTCATGGTGTGAACCGTATAAATCAGAGGTTGGATCTCTTGGCTCATGGTGTGAGTCTTATGAGCCAGAGGTCGGGGCGGGTACGCGGATGTGTATACGGCCCTTTCAGTGGTCATAACACTATCCCCCCCTCTTCTGGCACGTGACCTCATATATTTATATATTATGATGACGTGTCCCAAAATCATCATGGTTCCCTTATCCCATATTTTCAAATCTTGTTCTTTTCATTCATCCGTTCGTCGCGCATAATATTTGTTGAAGTTATCCTCTGTTCCTCTTATTATGCGTTCTTATTGTAATTGTATCCAAAATGGTCGTTCTTATCATCTGATTCAGAATTCAGAAAAATATACTGAATGTACAGAAAGGGCGATCCCTTACGATCTGATTATTTTAGATCGGGTATTTGAAAAGGTCAATATTCAAATGAATCGGTTATAAGATGAAATATAAAAAAGTATCCAAATATAATAGAAGATTGTAACGCGGATAATTCGTTTAAATTCGTAGATGAATTTATTACATCAGAAATAATAAAATCTTGTTATTCAGGAAATGCAGAATATAGAAGAAATTCATACTGATAAAATAACAAATCTTATATAATAGAATATGACGGATGAGATTTTCGAAATTCCGGATCTTGATATATCATTTTTGGATTTTTCATTGAATTTCCTTAATGATAATATTTCGGAAATCGTCGACGATTCTTCTAAATGATCAAGAATATTTTGGAAGAAAAGATTGATTTGGTCCCTTATAATACAATTTTTCCTGTTTATAAAATTTCTTAATTTTCTACTGATATTTTTTCAAATTTTCTAATATTTTTTATATATTTTCCGAATCTGGATATTCTTTTCATTTAATCAGATAGAAGTCATTACGATAATCGAATATCTTTTTTATTTCGAATTCATTTTTTTTTTCCGGCTGAAAATGAAAAATGATTTGATATAACGTTATTGGATCCGCTGGCTATAATAAGGATATGTGAAAAATAGGATATATCTTCGTATCTGATAATAATCTGAGTTTAAAATTTATTGGACTTTTTTATTTTTGAATTAAGAATGGTCCGACTTTAATTGATTCTAATTTTTTTATTGGTAATTTGCTTTTGAGATTCTTGATAAATAAATATATTTTATTTTCTTCTTTTAATTGAAGACCATTTTTTTTTGAAGATATTAATTTTTCTATTTTTGGCTAATATTTATTGATTGCCCTTTTTGATATTTTTTTTTATTTATGTCAGGGTTTCTAATTTTTATAATATATTCTGTTGTATTTGATCTGAAGGTGTTTTCGTGTTCCGTCTAATCTGATATTCATTATTTTGGCCTAAAATGTATTTTATTGATATTTTTTATATGATTAATGATATTCTTTGATTCAGTGTTAATTATATCATAAATAATAGAGATATCTAATTGTTTTATCGGTTATTTATATAATGTTTTAGATATTATTCCAATATCTGATTCATACGTTCTATTTGGCCGTCTGTCTTTTTATGATAGGCCGTGGATATTTTTAATTTAATTCTGAATTTATTTAGAATTGTTTTCTAATAGATTGACGTAAATTTTCGATTTTTATCAGATATGATGTTCATTGGAATTCCAAAATATTTGATTATTTTTTGGAATAATAATTCAATTGTATGAATTGTTCTATATATCTTTTTGAATTATTCAATGATGATATATTTCATTAATTTATTTATAATGATTATGATCATATCGTATTTTAATTCTATTATTGGATTTTATAATTCTGATAAATTTATAATGAAATTTATAGTGATTTATTCGAATGGTTCATGTGATGATTCTATTGGTATGATTGTCCCTTTTTTTATTTATGTATTATATTTATTTTTTTAATATGATTCATATTTAATAATATAATTTTGAATATATTCTTTTATTTTTTCGAAATGGCAGTTTTATTGGATATTTTTTATAATTTGTATGATTTCTGGATGTTTATAAAATGATCTGTTATGGTATTTTTCAATGATTTCTCTGATTCTTTCTGATAGAATTACGATTTTCTATCCCATTTGTCGATTTTATTCTAAAATAGTCAAGATTACGTTGATTTTTTTATAATTTTTTAATATCATGCCGTTCTGATTGATTTGGAGGATTATTTGGTTTTTCTTTTTCTTTTTTATTATATAATCCGGTCTTTGATTTAAGACGTTAGTTTTAGAATTGTCTTTTTCTGGTATGTATTTGATGATAAATTTATATTAATCCAGGAATTCTGATTATCTGATTTATTATCAGTTCAGTTATTTTATTATCGTGAAATAGATGAGATTTTTATGATCTGTGAAAATTTCTAGGAATGATGATCCTTCAATATACGCCCTCTAATATTATAATATAACGATTATGATAAGGAGTTTCTTGTCATAAATGTCATAATTCTATTCTGATCCTAAAAATTTCCTGGAATAATATTCTACTGGATATCATTTTCCATTTTATATTTATTGATATAAATATATTCCTATTATCAAATCGGATATATCGGTTTCAATTTATATTGATTCTGATGATTCAATAATTCTTAATATGGGATTTCGTAAATAGTCTTTTTTGAATACTTCAAATGCCTTCCTTTCGTTTTTTCCGAAAATGAATGATTTTTTGACTTTTATTAATTTTATTAAAAATTGAGTTTTAAGAAAATATTTTTTAATGAATCTTTTATTATAATTGATGAATTTTAAAAAGAATTGGATGTCTTTTATATTTTTTGATTTTGGCCATTTTTTAATTGATTTTATTTTATCTGAATTGATTTTTATGATTTTTATTCTAATGATATAATTTAAGAAATTTATTTTTTTGATTTAGAATTTGTATTTTGATAATTTTAATCGTAGATTTCGTTTATCCAATTCTTGGAATATTTATCGGATATATTATATATATCCTTTTTTGATTTTTGAATAAATAAGAATGTCGTCCAAATATATTATTACGAATTTGTCAAAATATGATTGTAAAATATTATTAACGAATATTTGACAATTAATTGGTACATTTATGAATTTAAATGATATGATAAGATATTCAAAATGTCCATATTTTATTCGAAATATTATTTTCCATTTTTCATCTTCTTTTATTCATATAAGATTATAAATTTTTAATAGATCCAATTTGATAAATCATTATACATCTGAAAGTCTATTTTATAATTCTATAATATTTGATAATGGATATCAGTTTTTGACTATTATTTTATTGAATTATCGATAATTCATATAAAATCGTAAATTTCTATCTTTTTTTAATATAAAAAGAATCAAATATTCTGTAAATAATTCCAATTTTCTGATAAAATCCTTTTTTAGATTTTTATTTAAATATTCTTTTAATATTTTAAATTTTTTATTGGATAATATATAAATGGGTCTGAATATAGGTTATTTTTCCATAAGAAATTTTATTTTATGATTTCACGATTGGTATTTAAATAATATTTTAATATCTAATTCTTCTTTAAAAAGATGTGTCCATTTTTTGTATTTTAAGGGAATTTCAGAAATAATTGGAATTGTTTTTAAATTATTAATCTTTTATTCTTCTTATTCTATTGGAATGTCTGTTGTATCCGGGATTCTTTTGGTATGAATCCTATGTTTTGAAATGATTTATATAAAATAGTCATCCGTCTCATCTTCTATTATATTGAAATGCGAAAATTTTGATATAATCCCATAATTATATCTATTTATTCTTAATATTTTATTTTTTTAATTGATAATTGGATTATGCTGTTGTAATTAAGATAATTTTAATACGATGTCATGTCTGGTTATGATAATAATATCAAATGTGATTATTTCAATGTATCCTGTGATAATCATGAATATTGGTCGAATTTCTTCTGAAATTTCGCCGGTTTCTGATATTCTTTCTTCTATTATTACATGTATTGTGTATTTTTGATCTTTTGATTTGATTGATAGATTCAATGAATTTTGAAATATTTTGAATACGAAATTTCCATTTATTTCTGAATTGATTAATATTTTAATTTCTTCATTTTCTTCTAATATTATTGTAATATATAATAAATGGTCAGATATTTGAATAATATTTAGATCTATACACGTATTTTGTATATAGAATTTAGGTCTTTTTCCTATAACGCGTGTGTTCTTATTATAATTTATCTTATAGATATGGATGAATATTGTGTTATTCTATAATCGTTGTGATAAGAACAGGTTTTTCTATTTCTGTAATATCGTTCATTGATCAATATATATTTTCTTTTTTATCACTGATGAATAAAATAATTGATTAAATTGTAGTTTTTCTATGATTATCGTTTATATTATTCTAATTTTTCTATTATATGAATTTCATAATCCATATCGTTATATTGATAATAATATATTTTTTTATGGCCCGGATATTCTTCATTCGTGAATAATTATTTTTGGAAATAATCCCTGATCTAATAATCATAGATGGATTATATTAATAAATCCATTTGGAAATATTTTATATTTTTTTTGAATAATAGCGCATTCATGAATATGATTTTTTCTATTTTTTTATTTATAAATATGCCCTTTTATTATTGGTCATGCGTATGCCTTCTGCAATTCTTATTATAATACTGCCATCATTGCATTTTTCGGTATTTAGAATATTATGAATTCTATATATTAGTGATATTATTTTATCAAATATTCTTTTTTATTTTTTAATATTCTCGATGTTCCGGTAATTAATATTTCCGATTTTGATATTTTTCTGATAAAATTAATTATTTATGATTCGGATTAATTATATTAAATGAAATATTTTTTTATGTTTTAAAATTTTCCGGTAATAATTCTATAAAAATTCCGAATTATTTTTTGGAAATTTGTACCGTAATAATATATATTGGATAGTTGGGAATCGTGTATAATTTAATTATAAGGTGATCCTCATGATTAGATTATTTTAATATTTTTCCGATATATTATTGAAATATGAATTCGGTTATTAGATGTCTTTTGATAATTCGATTCATTTATTGGCTTGATTGCGTTGTATATTCTCGTATTTTTTCGCGGATTTTCTGTATATTTTTTGGTGCCAGAAATAGATTATTCTTTTCATCGTTATTCTGTTGGTCGAATTGCCATTCATTCCTCTTATCGGATACTTTTTAGATGGTTCTTTCGATTAAAAATTTTTTATTCAGGTCATTTATTAAAATCATATTGATTTTTCTTTTCATGATTGCGACTTTTCGTTATATTATATTGGATTTGGATCGGCAATTTTTTATGAAATGTCCCTTTTTTTTATAAGAATAACATTTTTTATCTTTAGATCCTTTTTTTGGGCGGATATTGCCCTTTTTTTTTTTTCCGATAAAATTAAAATCCATCAGATCGCCGTAATTATTATTCTGAATTCGTGAATTTCTCCGTCCTACGATTAATCTTCGGCCTCCCCTTTTTTTTAGAATTTTTATATATAATTTATCGTCTAATTCAATCGCCGCCTTCATTAATTATGATAGAATATTTATAATATCTACGTAATGTATTAATTCGTCCTTGACGTTATTTTTAAATCTTCTATAAAATATAAAACGGAATATTTCATTATTTCATTCAATCTATTAAACATATTTCTGGAATTTAATTATATAATCTGCTGTTGAAATCTTTTATTTAATATTCAGAATCATTTATTCAATTATTATTTATTGATTGGATATTCCGAATATTTTAACAATTTCTTTTTTGAATATATCAAAATTTTGAAATATATTATTGGTTATTTAATCTCCAATCCCTGTTATATAATTAATAAGACATGATTGGATCTAATGGAATGTTCTTTCTTTTATAAATGTGGTTGTAAGAAAAGATTGGTTGATTATTATAATATCTTTGAATATGAAATACAGTTGAATGGTATTAAATCAATCTTCTATCTTGGAACGGTCTTCATAAAAGTCGTCAGATTTTCTGACTTTTCCGTCAAATCGTGGTGTGGGTCGGTTTCCTCCAGTCTGGGATGAATCGTCGCCGTTTTGCGATTGTCCTTATTGACTCATCTTGAGAATATTCAACGTGTTATAATCCAAGATATCTTTAGGGTTAAATCTGCCTGGGATCAAAATGGCTTCTGAAATGAGTCGGTAAAGGGTTTGAATTAACAAAGAATAATTATAATTTGATAATTCAAAATTCTACTGAAGACGTTATTAAAGACTAGTTTAGAAAATGGCTTTGAATATAACGAGGCCAAAATGGGTTCTGTTGCGTTTCTATATATTTTGTAACATTCCTTGGCTCATGGCATGAGCCGTATGAGTCAGAGATTGGATCTTTTGGCTCATGGTGTGAGCCGTATGAGCCAGAGGTTGGATCTCTTGGCTTATGGTGTGAGCCTTATGAGCCAGAGGTCGGGGCGGGTACGCGGATGTGTACACGGCCCTTTCAGTGGTCATAACATATTTAAATTAATCATATTCATATATTCAATTTTTTAAATTAATTTTATTAATTTTATTGAATTATATATATTTTATTAATTTGAATATAATTCAATTTTTAATTATTTATTTATAATTCGTCATTTAATAATTTTTTATTTTTATTATTTTTTAATAATTTTTTTTTTTATTATTGAATTTTTTATCGAATATATATATGTTTAATTTTTTATTTAATTTCAATTTATTTTTTAATTTATTATTGAATTTTATAATTTTTTTTTTATTATATTTCATAAATATGGATTATTTTAAATAATAAATAAAATATAATTTTATCAAATTCAGAAAATATTTCAATTTATTTTTAATATTATATATATTATTTTTGAATTTTTATCATTTTTTTCAAATTTAATATTTCGATTTTTAAAAAATAATTTTTAATATTTTATTAAAAAATTATAATTTTAAATTTATCAATTTTTTTTATCATAATAATTCAAATTAGATATCAAATTTTTTATGAAATCATTTTTATCATTTTATTAATATTATAATTTTAAATTCTGAATTAAAAAATTAATTTAAATATTTTTAAATATAAATTTAATAAAATATTATTAATAAATTAAATGATTCCAATTTTATTTTAAATTATTCATTTATAATATTTTTTAATATAAATGTTTTTTAATATATTATTCAGAATAATGAAAAAAAATCAATTTTATTTAATTTAATTAATATTTATATATATTGAATTTATTCATTTAATTTATTATTATAATATTTAATCAATAATCTGAATAAATTTATATTTAACGATTAAAATCAATAAATAAAATGAAAAAAAATATATAATAATAAAAATTCATTATTTATAATAATAATTAAAAAAATTTATTATAAAATAAAATTCATAATCATCAATAATAAATAATTTCTATTTAAAATTTTTATTAATTTTATTTTTAATATTTTTATTAAATATTTTTTTTAATCAAATTAATCTAATTTTATTATTTATTTAATTTAATGAAAATATAATAAAATTATATTTATAAATAATAAAATTCATAACGTGGTACATAAGCGAGCGGTCCGCATAAGCGAGCGGTCCGTTTTCCTCATCAATTTAATCTTCTTTTTTTAATATAAAATATTTCTATCATTAATTATATTCATGATTTTAGATAAAAGGAATTTAAATTTTATAATTCAAATTTTAAAATAAAATCAAAATTTAAAGGTCAAAATTATTGTAAAAATTTATAAAATTATTTCAAATATTTTTCGTCAACGATTTAATGGATATCAATCATAAGATGATATAATATCCAATTCACGGAAATTTAATAATATAAAAAAATTATATATTAAAAATTTTATATTCGAATTATATTTTTAAAGATATTTATTTAGAATTTTTTATATATAAAATATGATCAATTGATTTTTAATATAATATAATCTAATATAATATATATCAGATTCAATTGGATTTTCAATTTTATTAAATAATATTCAGAATTTAAAATGTATTTTATATGTAAATATGATTTTTAAAAAATTTTATACGAAAATTTTAAATTTATTCGAAATTAATTTTTATTTATATCAAATATAATGATTAAATATAATATGGATATAATTAATATATTCAATTTTGATAAAATTGATTTTATAATAAATATTATTTTTTCTATTATAATAATTACGTGTATAAATTAATATGAAAAATTTAAAATGATTCAATCTGATAATTAAAAATAAATTATAATAACTCAGAATATTAATTTTTAAAATTAAATAATTCCGTTATTTTTAATAATTATAGATAAAAATTATTTTATAAATTAATATAAAAATCGTATTATTTTAAAAAATTGGATTATTTTTTTAAATAATAATAATTGAATAATAAATAAAATTAATCTGAAATGAATTCAATATTTTGATAAATATATAAAATTATATATAATTAAATAATATCATTTTTTAGTTTTAAATGATTATGAAAATTATTATTTAATCGATTTTGAATTTTATTATAAAAAAAATAATATTTTTATATTTTATATATTTTTTCATTTATTTTATATATTTCAATCATTTAATATTAAATATTTTAATTCATTAAAACGGATATATGGATATCAAATTGAGAATTTTATTTAGATATATATTATATATATTATTAAAATTGAATTTTTTTCAATATTTATAATTATATTTAAAAAAAATTTCATAAAATAAAATATTCAGATAAATTTTAAAAAATTAGATTTTATTTTTTATAATTCGGAAAATATGATTTTTCAATTAAATATCAAATTATATATTTTAATATTTTTAATATTTTTATTAGAATCATTTTTATTATAAGAATTAAAAATATTATAAAATTCCATTAAAACGATTTTATAATCCGAATTTATTAAAAATCGGATTATATAATATTAAAATAATTCATTAATATCAATTTTTATTAAAATTAATTAAATTTTAAAAAATATATAATAAATTATATATTAAATGATTCTATTAAAAAAAAAGATGATATTATTTTGAAAAATAAATAAAATATTTAATAAATATTAAAAAATCAAAAAAAATTGAATCAGATAAAAAGAATCTTTTTTTTTTAAAAATGAATAAAATTTAATAAATCAGAATAATATTATACGGTCAAAAAAGAATAAAATATCTGAAAATATTGGTCAACGGATAAAAATAAAAACATATAAAAGACGATATATATAATATGATAATATCAGTTATAATACACGAATTTATTAGAAAATTGTAATTATCTTTTTTGAAAAAAATTTTGAATAATTTAAATAAATTTGATTTATTGTGGTTAATATATGATCAGATTTTGTTGATAGAATCGCGAAAAGCGGACCGCTCGCTTGTGCGGACCGCTCGCTTGTGTACCACGTTATATTAAAATTATATTTTTTAAATAAAATCTGATTCAATATTATAAATAAATAAAAAAAATAATATTTTATTATTTATAATGATCGTAATAAAAATAATGATTTAAAAAATTAAATTATTTATATCAAATTTTTAAAAAAAATCTTATTTATATATTATTTTATTAAATATACGACGATATTTTATAAATTGATTTATAATAAAATTTTTTTCATTTATATTATATATATTATATAATAAAATATAATATTAAATTATTTTGAATAAAATTTAATAAATTATTAATAATAAAATAATAAAACTTAAAATTTTATATTATTTTAAAATAAAATTGAAATTATTTATAATTATTCATTTTTTTTTATATAAAATTAAAAATATTAAAAAATATTAAAGATAATTCCGATTAATAATATTATATAAAATATTTTGATCAATTTTTTTCAATTTTTATTTTATTAATATTAATAATAAAATTTCGAATTATATAAATAATAAATGGAATATTCTGATTTATAAATATATTAATTCATTTAATTAAAATAGATTTTTAATATTATAAAAATTTGATTAACGTGGTGCCCAAACGAGCGGCGCGCACAAGCGAGCGGCGCGTTTACCCCATCAATTCGATCTTCTCACCTTAATTCGAAATATCTTCATAACAAATTATATCTATGATTTCAAATGAGAGAAATTTAAATTTTGTTATTCAAATTTTAAAATGAGATCAAAATTTAAAGGTCAAAATTATTATAAAAATTTATAAAATTATCGAAATCATTTTATATCGACGATTTAATGAATATTATTCATAATATAATATAATGGCCAATTTATGAAAATTTTGCGATATAGAAGAATTGTATATTAAGAATTTTATATTTAAACTGGATTTTTAAAGATATCCATTCAGAATCTTTTATATTCAAAATATAATGAATTGATTATTAATTTAATACGGTATAATATATATTGGATATAATTGGATTTTTAATTTTATCAGATGATATTCAGAATTTAAAACGCGATTTACGTGTAAATACGACTTTTAAAATATTTTATATAAAAATTCAGTATTAATTTGAGACTGATTTTTCTTTATATCTAATATAATGGCCAAATATAATATGAATACATTTAATATATTCAATTTTGATGAAACAGATTTTATGATAGAAATTATTTCTTCTATTATAATAATCATATATATAAATCGATATAGAAGATCTAAAATAATTCAATCTGATAATCGAAAATGGGTTATAATAATCCAAAAAATTAATTTATAAAATTGGACGATTCCGCCATTTTTAATGATTATAAATAAAAATCATTTTATTAATTGATATAAAAATCGTATAATTCCATTAAATTGGATTATTTTTTTTAAATAATAATGATTGAATAATAAATAAAATTGATTTAAAATAAATAAAATATTTTGATAAATATATAAAATCATGTATTATTAGATAATATTAATTTCTAATTTTAAATGATTATAAAAATCATTATTCAATTAATTTTAAATTCTATTATAAAAAGAATAATATATTCATATTTTATATATCTGTTCATTTATTTTATATATTCTAATCATTTAATATTGGATATTTTAATTTATTAAAAAGGGTGTATAAATGTCAAATTGAGGATTTTATTCGGATATATATTATATATATCATCAAGGCCGAATTCTTTTCAATTTTTATAATCGTATTTAAAAAAATTTTTATTTTAAAAAATATTTAGATAAAATTTAGAAAAATAGATTTTATTTTTTACGATTCAGAAAATATGATTTTTCGATTTGATATTAAATTATATATTTCAATATTTTCAGAATTCTTTTCAGAATCATTTTTATTATGAGAATTAAAAATATTATAAAATTCCATTGAAATGATTTTATAATCCGAATTTATTAAAAATCGAATCATATAATATCAGAATAATTTATTAATTTTAATTTTTATTAAAATTGATCAGATTTTAAAAGATATATAATAGATTATATATCGAATGATTTTATTTAAAGAAAAAATTATATCATTTTGAAAAATAAATAAAATATTTAATAAATATCGAAGAATCAAAAAAATCCGATTCAGATAAAAAGGATCATTTATTTTTTAAAATGAATAGAATTTATTAGATCAGTATAATATTATACGATTGAAAAAGAGTAAAATATCTGAAAATAATGGTCAGCGGATGAAGATAAAAACGCGTGAAAAATGATATAAATAATATGATAACACCGGATATAATATGCGAATTTATTAAAAAATTATAATTATTTCTTCTGAAAAGAATTCTGAATAATTTGGATAAATTTAAATTGTTATGGTTGATATATTAAAGAAAGTTATTGCGATGGAGCGAAAAGCGCGCCGCTCGCTTGTGCGCGCCGCTCGTTTGGGCACCACGTTATAATATTTTAATAAATATTTAATTTAAATCTGATCATTTTTTTATAATATCGTGATAATATTATATAATTAATTCCATAAATTTTAATTATTTTAATATAATTAGAATATTTTTACGTATCCGTTATTACAAACATTATTTGAATTGAATTCATATTGGTGATTTAATTCGTATTTGAATTCGTGGAATAGCTGAAATTTCGAGCGTGCATGACGTGGGACCGTGCACGAGGGGGTGGATACTCCTAGTTCAGAAACTGCCGAACACGTGCCACAGCACAATTCGATGTCAGAGATCTGCCCTGGGTCGGCCTCGCTGCGCAGTTATTTCTACCTTTCATCAACAGAACATACACTTCCTATCATTTGGATCAAATTATCATCTATATCTTTAACAGCGCTAGACTAGAGTAACTGAGCCATGACTGAGCCTTTCTCTACTGCTAGTACGGCAGCTGGTCTGATCTCTCTCGGCCTCCAGGTTTGCTCCGGCCTTGCGAAATACTATCAGGCGTGGAAGTCTTTCGATCAAAATATTGATCAAATGCACCAAAAACTTTTGCATATTTCTCGAATATTTGATATTCTAGAAAGTGTATTGCCTAATATTGATTTTTCTGCAGAGATCGTTAATGAAATCACTCACATTATCGAGCCTTGTAGAGCTGTCCTGCTGCGTCTAGATACTATTCATACCAAACGCAAAAAAATCAGCCATCACAGTACTTTCAACCAACGAATGCATTATCATCGTACAAAAACGCTATACCCTTTCCGTCGAGAAACTCTTCAGGACATTGGAAATGATCTTTTAAGTTTACAAACAAGTCTGAATACGGCTTTAGATGTCTTACAACTGTTAGCAATACAACTTTTTTTTTTACACACTTTTCTCATTGATATGTGTAATTAGGGTTGGTTGTAAAATCCAAAACGAACAATTAAGCCATATTAAGACATCACTACAACGCATTGATGTAGAGACAAAGGCCACCTCGGCTCAGCTCCAAGATGTCGAGAGAAGATTAGCAAAGACTAACGAGACTACGTCATCCCATAATAAACTTTCAACTCGACTAGAGCGAGCGATTTTGTCACGAATAGATCATCAAAGTCAACAATTAACACACTTGATGGAAATTGAAAAGGCAGACCACGTGAATAAAGATACAAGACTTGAAGAATTGGCAAGTTTCCACCTCCTCATTTAAACTCGAGTTATACCAATATCAAACAATCTAATAGTAATTGTATAGGAGAAAGCGCTTGCAAGTATCCAACTGGCTTTGGTACAAAAGCCTGGATTACATCATACGACTTGCAGCCAGACGGAAAGGATTCGCGAAGGAAGATTAGGGCTAAATGCTAACAGCATAATGACCGGCCTTTCACCCATGCATAGTTTCAATCGTTGTGTCTGCCGCACTCAGTCTCACCGTCGAGCTATTAGTAAATGGGGTAGGATGCTTTCCATATTTTACAATACATCTCTGAGGCACGACAAAGACTGCCCATTATGGGCGGATACCTCAACACAGACTGCGGGCATTAAATTATCCAATATAAACTCGATATTATCTGGGTCGATTCAGATTTCAATCTCTCTTACGATTGGAGCCGGTGGGCTTTCAATAAGTCCATGCCTTACCTTGGTCGGCCAAGTTCACCACAAATCTCCAGCCTTTCGCATCTCATCCCATTATTTCAACCAAATCAATTATTTAGAACCCTCAGAAGATACGGAGAAAATTTGCAGGCTTCTACAATGCCTGACGAGTGAGTTGCGATTAGCTTTCACCTCTCGTAAGGCCCTTCCATACGAAGTGAATGAAGAAGGAGATACTCTGTTTTTGGTAGATCTTTCTGAGCTCTTACTGGAACAAAATCTATGCCCCAACTAACAAGATACAGAGCGCTAAGCATACTTTCGGGGCGTTTTACAAGCACGACGATGATGCCTTCCAAGCACTCAGCAAATATTTTTCCGATCTTGCAGACATGGGGGTTCCGATTAATTATCTAGGATTAACTGAGAGTTATAAGGATACGTTCGATAGATCGAGATACGTGTGAGTCCGAAACAATGCCATAGAGGTATAAATGACTCACTGCCACGATACAGCACATTCTTAGACGCCGTCCTGGATGAAGAATTTTTACTAAACGGCTTTGATCGGACTGCACGTACGGATATGGGATTTATGGAAAACCCCCCAAATGGGCACAATAAGCTAGGGCTCAACAAGATGGTGTCAAGTCTGCTCGAGAAAGGCTTTGCCCTTATTGAAAAGACTAATGCTGATTCGTTGGATAAAGTTCATGGAGAGTATGAATTCTGTTTATTGGAACAGCTTCCAAATTTGGCAGACGGTACGCATGTCCAGCACGTTTCTAAATGTCGGACTAAATCATGTTGGCAGCCTATTGGTGCGGCGAGCTCAGTCGCGCTCTGCTTGCAAGATCCGAACAACAAGTTGCTTGCTGTATAAAGAAGCGACCAAACTCAATTTACGAGCAAGACGTGTTTGGACGAACCCCTCTTCACTTATCAAGCACCTGGCCTGAAGGTATCGAGCTTCTGCTAACAGCAGGAGCAGAAGTCGCCATAGAAGACCTCATACATTACTTTCCAATCGATTATGCATGTATGCAAGGATCTTTGGAATCGGTCAAATTACTAACAAAAGCTTTGAGCATGTACGATTTGTGCACCCGTTGGCCCGAGCTTTTCAAGAAAGCGCTAGATAGGATGAGGGCGGCACGGGAGAGTTTGCAGGCAAGGGAGATATTGAAAGCAACAGCGCTCATAGACTTTCTAATATCAGCAGGTATGTGGCTGAACAAATTTCAAACCCAAATCTGACACAAACCTTTAGTGAAGGATCGAATGGCAATCGAAGTCCAGCAATCCAAAATGTCATATTTTGACCTGAACACCATCTGGTTCGCGGAGGCAGGGACATTGAGTGACGATCATTTGACAACTCCATATCACTATCTGGGCATTACACGTTGGACGACTCCCTATCATTTACCAGGCATCACCCGTCAAATTGCTTGTCAACTATACGCAGCTGGATTTGGTGATCTCAACAAATACGATGAGCTAGGTCGCACTCCCTTGATGGTGTCGCTTCTTTTACCTCACTGGAGGCATGCACACTTCCTCGATATTACTTTGCAGAGGTTTGACGAGGATTTGACTCTAGTTGGCTGGTACATAGAGCACGGTGCAGACCTTCATAAGTCCTTCGGGAATACGCATTCCAACGCAAGCCATCTGGTCGCATGGAGCATTGCACATGCCTTAGACTTCTTGTCTGATAAGGTAGCTTCCAGAGGCATGTTAGAGCCACGCATGAAACATATGGTCATAAAGCACATGCTACAAGAACTCGGTGAAAGTGCAACTAAAGCGTTCGAGAGCGTTATCACGGACACCTGTTGCGACGCTTGCTCATGTAGATGCTCGCCAGACGGATGTCGTCCTTTAACCATTTTTCTTAAACATTTTGTGTTTAACGAAACTTCCCGAAGAAGATTCGTAGGCGAGAAACGTTACTTGACCACACTCATAAGTGCATTGGAGGAAGTCGTGTCTTCCAAAAGTCTAGCCTGGCGCCGGATCTCGGAAGATGTCATTCGATTTTTAACATTCGAAGAGCTCGGGATCACTCACACATGTTGCTTAAGGCTTAAATCCGCTCGCTATGGATGTGGTTTTCTCATTTGCCGATTATTTGAGTCTGACGTTCAATGTATGCCCAGCGTCGAGGCCATTGGGATCTTTGATGAAGAACAAGAAATTCACGAACTACTGGAAAATTTAATGGAGCGTTCTATAAGGGTTTTAGAAGACCCGGACCCCTCCTTATCCGGATTTCTGGAAGTTCAGTGGCCGTTGTTGATGACCACAGCTCAAGACCAGAAAATGACGCCGGAAAACTTGAAGTCGATTCGCAAATTGGGCGTCAACTTAGTCGAGGAATAAGCTACAGAAGAGTAGCGGCGCGTTCACATATGTTGCTTATGACGTGACGACAACATTTTCTACCAAGACCCGCTTACCCACCTTCCGCTCCTTGTCATCCTTCATGCCCCAACAACTGCCTTCGTATTGACAATCTCAATTTCCACAATTACGTGTCAGTCTCGAACTATGACCTCTCTTCCCTTAGCGCCTCAGCCCACCGTTACCTCTACACCGCCGTGGATTCTGAATATACTAAAGACTTCCAAGTCTCTGAAACTGCCGTCATTACCCAGGGCAAAGAACATGATCGCCAAGCATGAATCTGAGTGACGATCATATCGGCTGATAATATCGCATGGTATTAAGCAGCTGGACGAGAAGCTGATCGCTGATCAACGCATGATCATGATACGATAGTATTATAACCTCAAGTTTGTGAGATTCGCACCACCCCATGCACGTTCTCACAATCTATTCGGACTGAAATAGTTGTTTACAATTCTCGATTCTATGTTGCTTTTATCATACTCTCACCACATATTTATTTACTTATGAATTGCAATGTTACACGCGTTCTCCGGGACACTCTCTGTTCATTTGCCAGATTTCATCAATAAAGAAGATCTCGATTACCTGGACGTATTTGTCCTGTCAATTGACAATGTCTCTGAAGCCAGTGGGCTTTCGATAAGTCTGTATGTCACGAATTGAACGGATTCGAACGAGATGAATACTGTGTTGTTGCAGTTAGGGCTTACGAAGCTAAATGAACACCTGATTACGTAACACTGTATCTCGCCTTGCTCGGTCAAGTCTATGACGACTCTCCAGCCTTTCGCATTTCATCTCAGTATCTCCTTCACATCAGTGTTTGAGTACTGTTGGTGAGCAATGGCCTTGATTTAATTCAATCCTTATCTGACTTTCCAATCCCGTTTTATCCATTTCCACAGGTAAAAGCAGCCGCGAATTTTACCCAGTTAAGCTAGCGCTAAATTAGGCCAAAAGAGGTAATCTAGACCACTGGCTCAGCGTCGCTCGATTCATGCTCAGGCTGCGCAGCCTCTTCTCCGGTTTGCGTACGCTGGCTTCAGATATGTCAGGCTTGACTCAGGTAAGCTCAGATACTCACGGCGTAAAGAATGGAGAACCGAATCCGTGCAAGCTCTTCAACACGATTCCGGGATTAAAAATAACGCTAAATCAATCGCCCCTGTGGACACGCCGTGGGAATAAAGCTGTATAACAGATTTGATCTAACCACACAATGATCTCCCTCAGTCGAACCTGCCTCAACGTAGCGAATATGGATGGAACTCGACGAAGATGCCATTTTGCGGAGCTTAAATACAGCCTGTTGAATCTGTTGAGACGTTGAGATTCATTTTATCATCTTGTGGCCACAAAGGATGGTAGCGATTTCGCTGCTTCATAACTTTACGGCGATTTACAATCACGTCGTCACTGTGAAAAGGTACCGGGTATGGTGCCAATATTGAGATTAAATAAACCTTGTGGACCAGATAGAACACTTATGAGTCACCTAGAGAGTGTAAAACGAAACAGTAGTTTGAGAGCTACAATTTACAACAGAGCTAAAGAAAAGAAAGAACTATTCCAGATAAGATGACGATCGTGAAACGTTCTTTTCACTCTATTTCTCGTTATACACCCTTTTGAAAGCGTCTTAGAAAATTGAATAAATACGAGATGCTGGCGTCTCCGTAGGAGAAGGTTTGAGATGTGGTTGAATAAGGGTACCAAATCGTAGCCGAATGCTGTACCAATTAGTGATCCCAAAGTTCTTTGCCAGTAAGTATCCAGTGGCATAACAAAGTGATGCTGGGAGATGTTGAATTGAAAGCTGCTCTGAGGAGCCATGGTAGTGGTTACTGCATTGGTACTAGTGTATTCTATAAGCACGTCCACTACTTCTGTAACTCCTGAACGTAGATTCTACACAATTCACTCTACATGCAAATAGTTCGTCGACTTCAACAAGGAAGCCATCCAACAGATGCTGGAACATGGCGGACTGCTACATTCATCTCTCATCTTGCTGTGGAACCCGTATGTAGTCTCAATAACCACATGCCCAACTACAGCTCATACTCAACATGCGTCACAAATACCACCCTCTTCAGTCTCCTACAAGCATTAGACTGTTAAAACTCGTCAATGTCATACAACAGCATGATACTGGTAGACACGTGAATGTAGGTGTTTGGGATATCGTTCAAGTGGACATTGAAACAGAACATCCCTCGTATATCTGCATTTCGTACACATGGGGCAAAGGCAAATTCACAAATCCAGTCAACCTCAAAGACGAGACTGTCATTATGACATCCGAAAACGCATATGAGACGATCATCAAATACAATATTGACGAGTATATATGGATTGATCAAGTTTGCATCAATCAAGATGATATTGACGAACGCAGTGCACAAGTTCAACTGATGACGAGAATCTATGCTCAATGCGCTCGATGTGATGCATGGCTTGGCCGTGCGGATGAATTCTCAGATGACGCTTGTAGCATCGCGAAGGAAATCAGTCATTCTTTCCCGGACTCGTTTGCATTAGCTGATCTGGTTCGTTTGGCTATGCAACCACATCAGAACATTAGGCGGCTTCTCCAAGAAAGAACGTCCCCGATTTCGGTTCCCCCAGTCGACGATAAACGTTGGCTCGCACTTATGCAATTTCTACACCGTCCATGGTTCTCACGTCTATGGACGTTCCAAGAAGCTGCAGTTTCGAAGGGCTTGGTCTTTCGCTGCGGCAACCGAGTTCTTGATTTTGTGGATGTTCACATTGCGGCAGTATTTTCAGCAGGAGGAAATCCCTGGAACCTCGATTCTCCTGGAACGCACTTGCGCACGCAAGCCGTCCTTGTCAGTAGGGACATCATTACATATAAAATAAAAGAACCTTTCATACGCCTCTTACATCGGGTTCGGAACGTCAACTACGAGTGTTCCGATCAGCACGACAGGATATACGCATTGATGGGGCTGCTGTCTGAGGACATGAAAGTGTCTATCGAGATTAACTATCGACTGCCCGTGGACGTGCTCTATACGAAAACAGCCATAGCAATGATAAACCAAGCACAGTCATTACATGTTCTTAGCATGAAATTAGATCCGATTGAGTCCATATTCGATAATTTACCGAGCTGGGTGCTCGATTGGAGCGGTAAAGTCGAGTGTTTGGTCATCGAAAATCTGGAACCAAGAGATCCCTTTTTCCACGCCAGCCGAGGTCTGCAATTTCCCCTTCTACATGCAGATATAGGGTCGGACCAAAGAGAACTTGTAGTTGTCGGTCGGATATGTGATAAACTCACCAGAGTCCTCGATTTCCAATTGAGCGAAGATGTCTCAGTGGCTGACAGAACTATATTTGCCCTCTTTGAAGTCGTGCCCAAATTGAGTGCCTTGTTACGAGATGTGAACACAACACTGTCTCCTGCAGAGATGTGGCGAAAAGTTTTACATACTCTAACGTTGGACGGATTCTCCTGTACAGATCTTGGATCTACTCCAGAAGATTGGACCTCTTCCACCATTGACGAGAGACTAGATGAGTTCTTCAACACATTAGGAAACGATTCAAATGCATTTAGGCTCGATCCCAACCATGTATTCAATTCCTTTTCCTCTCAATTGCAGCAGTGGCTTCGACATCTTTCAATTCAAATAACTTTCTGTGTCAAAAGGCGTCTAACATTACTGGAAAAATTCTACTTTGGTATCTGTCCTCAAAAAGTAGCGCAGGGAGACGTCATCGTTATACTACATGGCCTTAGTGTTCCGGCTGTTTTGCGACAGGTTCAAGACAAGTTTCTTTTCATCGGTCCTTGCTTTGTCGACGGCATAATGTACGGCGAGATATGCGACTGGGATGAGGATACAGCAGAAACTTTTGTGCTTGTTTAGATCACTTGTTATCTTATGAAGCCTCGTCCCCTTGTATGTATGGTAGGACTTTTTATAAAGTATGTAGTACACGAATCCGGAAAAATGCAGGACTTAAGCCCCAGGCTGGGATTGTTACTTATAACTTCGAGCGACTTCTGAAAGGCTCTTGAGCGATTCCTGGTTCGTATGATCTCGTTTAGGATTCCGATCATGAGACTGGTTTTCGGGAACTCGGTTGCCCTATACATAGATAGAAATAGTGTTGACATTGAACAGCCCTGATTTTCAATTATTCCTAAATACAGTGAGGAAAAGGGGTCGGCGCTTGCCAAATTAGTCAAACTAGTGCATAAGCGAAATTAGAGATGAATTCCAATCAAATCCACCAAATCAGCTGAAAAACAAATAATTATCCATCTGAATAAGCTCCCAGCTCACAAATAGTTGGGAGGAAGTCTTCGACGTTTGCAGAATGCCCCGATTGAAGTCTACAACCACCCACTGATCCCTTTCGGATTCAAAGATTAAGCCTGTTTAAAGTACTGTGCAATTCGACATGTCAACGGAAATGAAGCACTGCCTTAGAACATTGGCGCGGGTATTATGGATGAAAAGGCCAAGGTTTTGTCCTCAATCATTTCCGAGCCCCATTTTCTGTCGTCTGAATTGGCTCTTCCGCCAAACTTTCCACTCCTCTCCTGCAAGAACCAAACAATTCGTTGTGGAAAGTCTCCACATAGCGGCAGCCGCATCTGTTCAGTCGTCAGCGCGCTATTTGACTCAATAGTCCGCAATTGGTCAAACCCCGCATCCTGAAGACCAGGACCTTCGCCTTCGCCTTCCCCCTGGCCACCAAGATTGGGTTAGGTCAGGATAGGATTAACGTTATCGGATGCCATGTATTGAAAAGACCTTTATCTTGCCTACAGTCGTGGTAAGATAGACTATCGCCAGTAGTCTGTCTCATGTGCCCATAAGCAGTACATCGATTTATATTATGCATTCTTCCTCGACCTCCTCCCACGCCGGGTTACCGCTGGCGGTTCTGCTGCCATAGCCCTTCCTCCTCTCCTCCTAGCCGGTGCAGACTTCTCCTTTGCCACGGCAGTGCTTCGTTTATTCTCTTTTGCCGGGATCCCTCGTCCTTGTTTGTTCTCCTTTGTCGGACGCCCCGGTCCTCGTTTATTCTCTTTCTTCGGACGCCCTCCTCCTCGTCTACGTTAAGACTCCGTTCCCTCCTTTAACACTAGAGTTACGGAAACCAGCCGTCCCGTCGCGCGGCGTCGAGTCTGTCGAATGGTAGGCTAAGTCTCGGGCGCTGCAGCCCTTAGTGTCGCTTTGCTCTTATGCTTCTTGTTTAGTGCTAGTTCAGAGGGCGGTGCCTCGGCGGAGCGCTTCATATTTGCGATCCTGGCACTTCGCCGAAGTGGTTGGACCTGATTCTGGTTCTGGCTTCCGTCGTGGTTCTGGTCGTGGTGCTGTTCCTGATCCCGGTCCTGATTACTGCCTCTCTCTTCGTCTCGAAGTTCGTCCCGCGTTTTCTGAACTGCAGCGCTGGAGGCATTTCGTCGCGGTTCTAAGGCATGTTCTTCGATCTCTTGTGACGCGGCTTGATGATCTCTTTGCAGTGAGGGCTCTTTCCACCCGAAGACGTTAAACCGAGAAGGAGGGATAGTAGGCCTACCTTCAGGAGGAGTGGGAGGTTTAGGAGATATATATCCCGGGGGCGGAATGGCCTCGAAAGCGTCTATTTCAGAGGGAGTAAATTCCATGTCTATGACATCATGAAGGCTTTCTTTTATGTCGACGATAGGTGTGACATCCTCTGGTTCCGGGGAGGGACTTTCATGGCGCCACTTCCAAGAGTTCACCAGAGTGCGTCCATCTGACATGTTGAATTTTTCCCTCCAATCCCCACGCTTTTTCCACCGCTCAATGACCTGGCTTTTGGCTGAGTAATCCAAGGATTGTATATACTTCGTCTCCAGACGCCAAAACCTACGCCTTTCTTCAGCTACTTCAACCTGGTAGGTAAACCAAGGCCTGGAAATGATGAATGACTCGGCCTCAGAGACAGTTTTATCTAGCGTAAGATGACGCCGCGGGACCACGGGACTGAACTCGCCGCGATGCAGGTTCTGGCGGAGGTGCAAGGCGCGTTTGACAAGAAGCCTCCCTTTGTATAGATTATTCGCCGCTTCTGAGCCGAGAGAGCCAGAGCCATCGGTATGGTCTTGCTCCCATCTCCACTTCCACTTATCGATGTCGTCGTTGGGTTGCTCTTTACGCACGGGGATGCCCCATTCAGAATTCCAGATGCCAAGTTTCTCCCAGCGGCGTTTTATATAGTGACGAATAAGGAGATCAGTTCGACGATCGCTGTTCTTACCCCAAAACAACGGGTTGAACAGATATGGGCGATGCCTGCGCAGTCGCTCTTCTTCATACACGGCTTCTCTACGGTAGCTAGCAGCGGGGCATACTGCCCATTCCATTGCACCTACAACAGCAGACAACTCCCTTTCGGTCAACGGGGGGTCCATGATGACTGTAAGCTCATCAGGCAGCTGGCCGTCTGGTTTTAGTGCAGGAATATCACCGTCGAACTCTTCTGACTCAGTCGAGGAGACGTATGGCGGAGGATCGTCGCGCTCAAAGCGGTACAGCGAACGACCGCGTATAGTATCATGTGCAGCAATTCGCTCAAGCTCAGGGAGAGCTTCATGTCGCAAAGCAGCTTCAAAATGGGCCTCGCCGAAAAATGGAGGCATGTTTCTGATAATCAGAAGGGGGTGCAATTGTGAGAAACCAGTGAAGGATTAGCACGGTGTCAAGCATTTGTACGGTGTTTTATGGAATGTGTGGTTGTTTGTTTGCCTACGTCAGCCAATCATTTGGCGAGGTTCCCTGTACCACCTTCGCAAAGCCCAGCAAAAGAGGCGCTTCAGACAAAATGAAAGCCTATGTGATTTTCTCCTCCAACTTTCTCCTCTCATCGTGCTCCCGGATGTGCTTCCAACAGCAAACTCAAAAACGATCTTCCACCTCTTACCAGCCGACCAGGTCACTCACGACGTTCTTCTTCACCTATATAACAGAAGCTTTGTATCGCAGAGCTCCGATGATAGAGCTCCGGTCGGCCTTGAGATTGTAAGTTTCGGAACTATTTTTGCTGGCATCAGGCTCGTTTCGAGGTAGATGAAGGGGTTGAGCAGAAAACTGATGTCTGAGTTCTGAGATCGATTGGATTTACGAACGGGCGCAGCGTCCCCAGCGTCCTGCCGGCAAAGGGTTGACGATCACACTTGCTTCATATGAATTGCGTGAGAGCGTGAAAGGCCGTGATGATTAAAATCTCGAAGAATTCAGAAATATAAGCGTTTATGTATGAGAGAATGCTCATGTTCCTGGGATACGAATGGCCAAGGATTACACAAATGAACTGAGGCGAAATAAAACAGCTCCAATAAGTATTAAGCAGGCAACAGGGGCAGAACCAAAGCCCAATATTCTCAATCCGACAGACACACTTTTCGTCATTCCAACAAGAAACGAAGCAGTCACAAGTACCCGTTCAATGACAAATATGACAACAACGAAAACTCGCATTAAATTCCCAATGCGTCGATCAGTGGGTCTTCCTGCCTCCCACCTGGCGAGCTTCTCTCTCAATAGGACTGTTATCTTTAATAACAAAAAGATCGCAAATGCAAAGGTTCCAACAAGGAAAAAGACGCCGCAGAAGTCATACAAAAGGAGATGAAGGTCGAGAAACCGAGTCTGCATACTCAAAAGTCCGCATGCGAGAGAGAGCGGAAGGAAAACGCTAGCAAGGAGAGTCAGCAGCTGAACGCTTCCTGTCTCCTCAACATTTTTTGAGAGCTCGAAGTACTTCAGATGATTCTCTAATGAACTTGCGAAACGGGAGGTAATCTTCATCAAGTCCGCGCAAATCACTCGAACTTCAGCAGCAAGACCCCAGAACTCAACGAAGGTCTGGCGACCGGCGAAGTTCACTGATACCCTATCGACCAAGAACCAGGGGTCGGAAGGATCATTAAGGTATGGCATCATTATGCAGGATTCTGGATTATTTGGATAGTATAGAATAGCATAATAATCCTGGATTATTCAGGGGTATATCCGATAATTCCGATTTTATTTTAATTGCCGAAATTTAATTTTAATATTAAAAAATTCTTTTATCTGACTTTTGTGTAAAATATATTATTTATAATGGATTTTAATTCTGAAATTTCTTTTATTATTTCTTCTGAAATTTCTGATATACAAAAATCTGAAAAAAAGATTTCAAATTTTCATTAATATATCCGCGACCCATATGAAAATGAATCAATTAAATAAAACGGACGATTATTTTTTTATTATAATTAAAAAAATTATTCATATATATTAAATATTAATACAAATTTTCGGTGTCATATTATAATATATAATATCATTAATAAAATTCGTATTTTTCGTGCGAAAAAAATTTCATATATTCAATTTATATAATTATATAAAAAAATTATAAACGATACGTATAAAATGGATAAATTTGAAATTCTAATATTAAAAAGAATTTTCAATAAAAATATCTTCAGAAAAATGTTAATCAATCTGATTATCATACGAAATCTTCCGTTCCAATTATTTGAATGGCCAGAATTTTATATAATTTATTTAATTCTGAATTCTATATCAATTTCAATAATCCATTTAAATGATAAAAATCTTATTTTTTTTATTCAAAAATAATACAATTATCAATAAAATATTATATAAAAGGATTTTCAATTTATATTTATAAATATCCATTTTTCTATTGATATCTGAATTTCATCGAATAATCTCTTTTTTTTTACAATTTATATTCATTATGTGAATAATGAAATGAAATTTCGGAATATCTTTTTTATTTTTCATATAATAATTGAATATTCAAAAAAGAATTAATAGAAATTCATTCTTCCGATATTTTAAAAATATAGAATTATACAAAAATTTAATATTCTGATTATAAATAATTCAAATATAAATAATATCTTCTATTTTACAATAAATAAATATATAAAAGAATAAGATATTAATTGGAATTCATAAAAATAAAGAATTCGTTATCAAAGATATATTATCAATCTCATTATATAAGATTTTCTATTCAAAGATCTTTTTAATCTAATAATATTTGAATCATACGATTAGAAAGAAAATAAAAATATAAATTTGAATAAAAAATAGATAAAAAAAAAGACAGATCAATTTCATATATTTGGAATTCTTGAAAAATTTCATAATATTATTATTCATAATCGTAATTCGCCATTTCATTCAATAGAATTTAGATGAATAATTAAAAAAATGATTCTATTAAATAATCGTATAAAATGGAATTTCTGATTTTCTTTTTTCGATATAATTTTAAAACACGAAATTAATATCAATGAATATATTAAATTTCATTTTAATATTCTATCATCCAATATTTTCAATATATATGAATAGAATCAATTTTATATAATTCACGTTTTTTTAAAACCGTTTCATTATATAATATTTGAAATATAAAATCATAAAATACATTTAAATAAAATTCTTTTGATGATAGATATTTTATTTATATATATAAAGAATTCTTTAATATAAAATCTAATTTTATTCATATAAAATTTTATTAATAAAAAATAAAAATGAATATAAAAAATTCAATAAAGAATTTATCATATGAATTCATAAATATTGAAAAAAATATTGGAAATATTATTAATATTTAGATAATTCATCATATTATATGATAATATTTATATTTTATTCAAATAATCATACAAAATATATCAAAAAAATCTGATAAAAAAATTGAAAAAAAATAATTTTATATAAAATTGAATTTTTTTAATACCAATTCAAAAATATTCATAATATTTCTGAATTTATTTTATATATTAATATTCAAAATCAAATCTTATCGGAATAACGAATTTAATTAAATATATATAATAAAATCTATATAAATATATAAAATAAAATTAAAATAAAAAAATAAATAAAAAATGAATATAAAAAATATTATAATGAAATATCATACGATATTGAAAATATAATAATTTTATAATAATGATATCAAAATCAATAATAAAAATATTGGCCATTTTTTTCACGTTTTATAATGGAAATATTTTTCATTCCAATAATGAACAATGAATCTAAAAGAATTTTTTCATATATATATCATACGATTTTATAAAAAAAAATGATTCTTAATCCAACGAATATTAAAAGAATTGAATATTTAAAAAATTGAATTCAAAAAAAAATATCAAAAATTGAATATTTATATGATGAATAAAAATAAATATCTTTTTTATTAATTTATTATATAATATATATAAAATTTTTTATATGAAATACAAAATTTATAATTAAATTCATATTATAAAAACATTTTTTTTTTTTTTAAAATTTTTAGATGAAAATATAATAATTTGTAAATTTATCAGTTATTTATAAATTTTATACGAACATTTTTAATATATTTATTTGATGAATAGAATATCATACAAAATTTTTTGGACGACTGATATATGTAGGTCTAATTTGATTTAGAAATGGGCCCGGGATGATCCTTAGTATTAGGATAATTATCCAGATCCTATATTATCCAGCTATTATGCTATGCTATGCGATCCAATGATCCTTCCGACCCCTGTTACGCAGGGGAACGAGAGAGCAGATCAAACAATCTACGATGACGATGACGAGGAAGATGCCGATAGAGACAGAGATGGAGATGGAGATGGAGATGGAGCGGAAGAGGACACAGATGACAATACGGACGACGATGAGGAAGAGCCCGAATCATCGAACACGATGCTTGACTTTGGCTCCAGGACTAACCCAGTCCTCAGCACACCAGTTGAGGATAAAGATGAAAGCGGAGCGTCCGTGGAAGAAGACTTACGGGAGCTTGCACCGACAAAGCGCTCTTTATCACAATTGCACCCGTCTCGTCGACGAGAACGCAAGGACAGCAAATCTAGCCGTGGTATTGCACGCAGTGGCCGGGGCAACCGGTGGTCTTGGCTAAGGTGGCCCTTAGGCTGAAAAAAGGAAAACAACTGGTTTTGAACTAGACCATCACCACAACAACAGCAACCACATCCTGTAGTAATGAGCTCTACAACATGAAAAATCAACCTCAAAAGGCATTGAAAATTTCAAATCTAATAGGAACGAAAATGAGCTGAGCAAGTGGTGGAGCAGGTGGTGGAGTGTTACGAAAAGAAAGAAGTGTATCAATCCACTGAATCCATTGTTGTAAGCTAATGAGGTGAGGAAGCTATCTGAAGTGGAAGCTAGATATGGTGGGTAACACGTGACCCTGTCCGTTCCTGCCCTAACATGGAGTAATAGGTGGACTAGCAATTGTTATTTGTTAAAGTGGTCTATGTTAAAATCGGATATTTCTTTTCTTTTCTTTTCTTTTTTTGCTTTTCGAGAGGGTGATAACTAAAATATGGCTATGGAGGGTTGAAATGCTTCTTTGACTGCATTTAAGGTGATGGATTTGCTCGGTAGCAAATTAGCTGTTTGAGGCTTAATATCTTCATATGTAACTCTATGATATTAGCAATGTACGCTTTTCACATTTCTATTATTGAAGCTATGGTCTACTATTATTAGCAAGCTCTCGATGGATTGGTTCACTGTTGATTCCGGATTTGTTCTTAGAGAGCTCGTCATGTATTGTGGCCTCGATTCGATCATTTTGGGTTATTCTTCTTTCAACCTGGTTTCTTGGGCCGGATATTTATACGGTATTATTGGAAAGATAAGGGATAAGATGAGAAGAGGACGTAAAATGATGTGCTCCATATCGGCGATAAAAGACAACATCAATAAATAGTCCTCTCTAGAGAGAATTTGCGCCGCCGAGACTACGAAGCTGATGGAACCCGCCCCATCGCTAGGACTACAGTCCTGAGCAGAGGGGGAATGGCCGACGTGTGGATTGGGGTGGTGTGACGCGTTAGTCGGTACGTACACTTGCTGAGTTGGTATCAAAACCTATCCGAACGAGAACAGTTTTCCCTAAACGGCAAATCCGACTACCTTTCCCAGCACAACGTTTACGTGACCTAAAAAGCAAGTAAAATCAGTACTTAATCATCTCACATTAGTGCTTGTAAAAGTTGAAAATGAGCAATTTGACGGCTTGCAACTCCTCAAGAAAATCCTCTCATGCGCTTTAGTCCTTTGGCGCAACAAGACTTGTATGCACAAGGTGATCTTGAAAAATTTCCGATGAATGAATATAGCAAAGCAAGGTCCTGCCTCTTTCCAAAAACAGTACGACCATTGACAGCCTCCGAGGATTTCTACGAATAGCCATCACATCATGCCAATGTCCCTGCTCTCAGTGCAAGTTCCGGTTCTTCCGTCTCTCGAACCTGGTCATGAGACTGCATTCTCTGTTGATAGAGATCTGTCATTCTCTTGGCCTCTGCAATCTGCTCGTCAAGCCTCCTTTCCTCCTCAATAAGGCCGGACATGACGCTCATTTGTGGCACGTCCCTTGGAGAAGCGACATTGCGTTGTTCGTCTTGCAACGAACGAGAAGAAGGTTGAAGGGACACCTCGCCGGACTGTCGTCCAATGCTAAGAATTCGAGGTTGTACTGGATTTGATCTTGTCGGTGAACTAGGTTCGGCTTCTGCTTCTTCTTCTTCAATTGGAATATCAGGATTGGCGATGTAGATTTGATGTCTGGGCGTGGCTTGGGGCTCTTGTACTGGTATGAAAAGCTCATCTGCTGGCTTTGGTTCGGTTGCCGTACTTGTAGCAGGATAGCCGTCCTGCAAAGTGCTTGACCGGTATGACTGATACGATTGGCCCTTGTAATTTGAAGTTGCTCCTGAGAGATGGTGAATAGCACTTGTCCCATCAAGTTCTGGTCTAGGAACAGTCCCATAAACAGATCCTGCTTTCTCGACCTCTGTAACTGTGGACTCTTCAGTGTGCTTTGAAAAAGGAATTCGTTGCCAGAGCAGCCATGCTGCTGCACAAACCAGACAAAGCGCAGCAATTGCGCCAACCGATATGCCGGCTTTCGCTCCAACTGCTAGAGAGTGAGGGCGTTTTCTGGAATTGGCAGCATTGGCGGTCGCGGATGACGGTGACGGATACGACTCGGTTATGGTTGTTGGCACGATCCAAACTGAGCCAGGGAGTATCGGAGTCGTCAATGTAGTCGTCGAGAAACTTGTAATAATTAATGTATGAGAGAACGTCACTGCAGGTGGCCTTATCGATGTTGTCACCATTACGGTGCAAAATAGATCTCCCATGCCGTCTGTTGAGCAGGTGGTAACCTGTGCCGAAACTTTATGGACATATGCAAATATGACCATAGCTAGATGAACAATAGCAAGTGCCATTTGGGCTTTTTATTGTGGTCAGGCTAATGTCTTTTGTACAAGTGAAAGTAACAGGTCAGTCAAAAAAAGAGGAATCAATTCTTTTTAAATAGAAAGCCTGTTGTCTCGGTAGCTTGCTGCTTCAAATGTTACTTTAAATTCCCGGTACCCCATTTACTAATGTCCTGTTGTTTGCTACAAATAGGTGTTGTGCAACGTGTAGATTAGCTACAATAGGATCATAGTATATCGGACGGGTTGCTGCATTTGATGAAGCTACGGGAACGCGATACCTCGCTCCGCTTCTACCAAAACCTCGATTGTGTATTCTAGGATCCCTGGCTTGATACCGGCAAGCATATTGCAATTCTCATTAACATTTTGATGCAGGGAAACTCAATGGTCAGCCTCGGCAGGTAGCCACTTGGCTGTTGCGATTCTTGTCCGCTTTCCATAATACCACATTGGTAACGTCAACAAGGAAAAAATTCCAAGCAACATGCCAAAGATGCCAAACGGCTGTGCTGGTCCATCGTCTTGTACCCATGTCCCGACAAAGAAAGTCCAAGCAAAAGATATGACAGCCCGCAAGGTCGTGATCATCACAAAACAGTCACCACTGACAGCGTTGTAAGCTTCGATAATCTGGTATGCAGTTAGAGTCATTTTCTTGGCGTAGCTGCGCGACCATTGGGTGGAAGCTCACGTAGTTAAATCCCACACTGGGCACCTGCATCAAGCCGAACGCGAGCATCCCGAGACCAAATTGCAACCCCACCCAATGTTTCCCTCCTGGGTATTGCGCGCTGAATCCGAATACCCACAACCCTGTTGTTGCAACAAACAAACCGGGCAGCATGGTGAACAGACGTGACTCGGGCTCCGCGAAACCGCTGCCTCCACCCCTCGCATCTTTGGCCGCCTGTCTCTTGATCGACCAATCAACGACAAAGTATGTGTAGACAGCTCCAATTGCAGTGCCAATAATACCGCCGCTGTTGATCGCGCCTGCGTTCTGACCCCAGAAATAAGGCGGACCAGCAACGAGTTGCGGACCGATCGCAGAGACGGTAACGATTCCACCCACAAGACCACCGTACTGTAGCATCACAAGCCACGTGCCCGGATAACGAAGACTGAGGATAGGTCCCGCAAACTTACGAAGTACGTCGCCTCTGTATACTCCGATCCTCAAACTTCTAGCAAAAGTAAATGGAGCATAGTTCTCCCGGGTATCACCCGTGGTTTCCTCGACTTTGGCAATGTCATCCTTTTCGCCCTCCGTGATGTAGGGCCCAGTCTGGGGGACCGATCCAGTTCGAGTTGTAGTGCTATAGTCAGAAGTCCATTGACGACGACCATAGAGGGTCTCAGGCTGGAAAAAGAAGCATAGGATCAGTACAGATCCTGCAAGAATGGTATTGACCCATTGTGTCCACTGCCAGCCATGGGGACCAGCGATATAGGAGCCTGTGATAGCGCCGACAAGGGACCCTTGGGCAAGGAAGACCGTATAGATCGCCTAGAATCACAATGAGCATTGATTTATGTGGTGTCAAAAACCAGCGTATTACCATTGCGCGGCCTCGCTGATGGACAAAGAAAACTTCACCAACGACGTCTGGTGCAACACAGTCTGCTGGCGCCATACCAATCCCCTGAAAAATTCTTCCAACGAGCAAGCTATTGAAAGAAGTTGCTTTGGCACACCATACCGAGCAAAGCGTAAATATCAATAGAGCAATCAGATTGACCGTTCGACGACCGAAGATGTTAGCCAACGGCACCCACCAGAGGTTCGCCGCGCCTTGCATCAAGACATTGACCTACAGGATGCAAGTCAGATCTCAAGTCCACACATGTCGATAATGTACTGAAGTACTCACAGCAAGTAGATGCGTCAAGTCCGACACTGGTGTTGGCTTTGGAGGGAAGGCCATGATCATAAAAGGAAATGCGCTTGAGAGACTTGCAGATGCAAAGTTGATACTGAAGGAGTATAACGACATGCATGCGAGAATGGCCCATTTTCGCCAGATAGGCCAATTGAGCGGATCCTTGGGGTCGGCTGAAGGTCGAGGGACGAGCACAATCTTGTCACTACCAGGCTCTCGTCCCGACTTTGTTCTTTCGAGCGCATGGTCTATTTGTATGGGTCAGAACACTCATGTTGGCGCGTTGAAATAAGAGACTTTTAGGTTGAGTTTGCGCAAAACTGACCCACAAGCCGATCTGTTCCAGGTGGAGTGGCTCTCCTTAGCTCCTCCTTTGACAATGAAAACGCGTATCTGTAGCTCGTCATCGCCTTGCAAGCCGTGTATTCTCGCAAGACAAAAAAATATAAACTTGAAGAGATTGAATTTCTGAAAACGAAATTATGAAGAAATTGATATTATCTGGGTATCCATTACCGTAAAAGCCGACCAAAGTCCACGTCTTATCCTAAGCCCTGTCTTTCGGCTCATGTGGAGGGAAATCGCTCCTGTTTATGCAGCCGAGCTACCGCCATAGGATCTGGGGACCCCAGATTTGGCCAGACCCATTCAAATGCCACTGCCGAACACTAACCCTACCAGAAGTAGTTAATCGAGTGACCGGACTTGTATCCAAGCAACAGGAAACCGTTTAACTTTGGGCAACTGTACAAATACTACAAGGCCCACATTGTTGCGTCCGAGGTTATTGAAAGAAAGCGAGAGCAAGGGCAAGCGAGGTTCGTCCGTACGGCATGGTCCGACTGCTAGGCACCATCAGGTGATTTGATGTCAAGAGTATCACGGGCTTAGCCCGAGATATGAAGATCGCACATGGGGAGGCAGGTCAAGGATTAGCGCATGGTGGTCCGTGTTTGGTCTTGCGGCTGCAAAGACTTGACGCGTCATTTTCACGAGTCCCTCGTCTCTGTTCACAACATCTCAATTTGTGTTATCGAGATAATTCGATCCTTGCGGTGAAGTAGCTGGCGCTACAAGAAGACTCGATTTGCGGGATGCTTTACTATCATTTGCCGTTCAAAAAGGTTCCAGTCGACTCGGTTCGGCCAGAAGCACGAATCGACCCGGTCGTCTCCAATTTCTTTGGCTTCGAACTTTGGACCTGAGGAAACCTGGACCGACTTGGTTCTTTAACATGGCTAACATTTTTTAATGACTAAAAGTATACCATTCCATCAACTTCAATCTCTACGACTCTGGAGTAGTTTTAATAACAAACTATAATAACGTGATCCATGCGCAGTACCAATATCATTGCAATCCTTTTTTGAAAAACCAGATAGCACGGGGTCATAATCCACCTAACGCCTCCTGCCTCAGTCATTAGCCACCAAGCCTTCCGAATCCTGCCGACACGTTCCGCCATCATGGAACACTACATCTGAGAGCTCAAAGGTGCTACTGCTTTCATCATGTACCGACAGTAAAAGGCAACATTCACTCATAATACTTAGCTGACAATCCCCCCAGAGGTAGGGCATTATATTCGGTGGTTAGTCTTGTGCAAGGCTCGTTTGACTACAAATGGCTTTCTGGTCTGTTCTACTGCTTCGCTCTGGAGTTCAGTGAAAAATGCTGTTCCGTTTAGATGCTTGTTTGGTGACAAAGTATGGTGAAATATTATACAAGAATCAGAAGCCCTCTTGGAAGGTCGGCGACATAAGGCTGAGAATCCTTAAAAATGTTCCCACCAAAGATTGTGGGTCATAGAAATTCACCAAATAAGGTGGCTAAGTCGTACGTGTAAATTTTGAATGCTGCCCACGCTCTCCAATCCTTTCGATTACTCATCGACAATCAGTTTGATCCATCATCGCAGTCACCATCATCCCCATCGGAAGGAGCGTTCGAAGAGGACGCACCAGCTGCAGAAGATGCGGCGGTAGGAGCAGGGTTCGAAACGGAGCTGCTGGAGTCTTCACCGTCGTCAGAGCAATCATCGCCATCGTCCCCATCCGAGGGTGTGCTGGCCGCGGCAGACGTGGCACTGGGTGTAACAGTCGTAGTAGAAGCTGGGACGGAGCTGCTCGAGTCTTCTCCGTCGTCTGAGCAATCGTCACCATCACCATCGTCTGAAGATGCCGCTGTGGTGCTGGCGCTAGGAACGGCCACGGTTGCCGAAGATTGTATGCTGGTAAGAAGAGTAGTAGGGGGGGCGGCGGCGGTAGTAGATGAGAGTGAAGCGGACGTGGGTTGAGCGATGGGACTAGTAGGAGTAGCAGCAGCGCCTGATGCGGCGCCAGTCGGTGTATAAATCCAGACGAGTGACCCGGTGATACTGTTCACAAAAGAGTCAGATTGAGCATGAACAAGGTTTGCAGTGGCCGCAAGGGCCAAAAGAGCGTAAGATTTCATTTTGAATGAGTGACGAGAAACGAATGTGGAAAGTGACAAAGCACAAATAAACCAGAGTACTCTGTACTGGTATCAAAGAAGAGATGGGCTGGAAGAAAACAGAACGATACCGGGCAGGATATGCGCTATAAAGCTATTTCATACCACACCTCCTGCTTTGAGGCATTTTGACCTCATCTAATATCTGCGAATGATTTCAACAGTGAGGTTAACCACTTGCAGCAGTCTTTGGCAATATATTTCGCACGGCGCTAAGCTCGCGAGGCGCCGGGCCTGGTTCACTCCGTGCAAAGTACAATCCGTGCATAGGGCGAGAAGCTCCGAGAGTGGAAGGGCTGTCAAGGCCGCGCTGTTGGTTTCAAATCATGGTAAACGAATCTCAAGAGATCCCCTGGTAGGCTGGATGACGTTCCTTTGCCATGACTTGAACCAATAAACGGCCTTGCTCAGCAGTGTAGACCATCATGCTGAGTGGTGGGAGTTTGCCCGTCCTTGGCAGTCCTGAAGCGGCTCCCGGAAATGAGTCGGCGTTTCAATCCGTGTGCCGATAGATCTGGCCCGCCTACCACAAGTTCTCGATAAACAAGGCTGAGAACTCGTTTCTCAAAATTCATCTCACAAGCAGGATTTCTACGTCAGCGTCTGCAATTTAGCTCCGTGGTTGCTTTCAATTCACTCGCTCCGTGAAATTACCCTCAAGAATGTTGCCTCTTGAAGAGTACAGACGTGAAACCGTTCGGAAAAGAGATGACAGTCTTTGGAAGAAGACACTGATACGAAAAGCGTCGACAGTGTGATAAGCATCTCTCAACCTGCGATAATGGACCGCTAAATTTAGTGTTTACGTTCCAATACACTCAACCAGAAGAAGTGTATCTCCCTGCTTAAGAATGATCGACTGTCTATACGTTGGATCACACACGATGTGGCAAACGAAAAAGGTCCTCGCACAACTTGACGTCAGGTATTGAAAGCATTGGCACCTGTCTTCCAGCCATGATATTGTGGAGTCCGTGGATAGTGGAATGGTGGCTCTGGTTGGCTGCATTACAGTTACATGTTAACCATGCTGCCCTCTGCAGAAAATTTACCCATCGACCTCTTATACCAGAGAGAAACTCTGCAAGATGATTTGATTTGAATGCTTACTTTTGCGTCGGCGTCCAGATCTGGTTGTGATTTTGAACATAGGAGATGAGAACCTTGGGCTGTTTAACCGAACATTTCATCTGATACCACGCTAGTACGTTATTGGATTAGTGCCGGAGAGAAGCTGAGGTTGAGTTGAATGCAGAATCCTTGACACATTCAATTCCTCTTCAACCTAATTTTTCCATTTTTCATTCTTCCTATTCAATATGATATTGGGTCAGGTCTCGTATTTGGACTGCCTCGTATTCATCCTATTTCTTGCCCCACAACTGCTACTGCGGGTTGGGATTTGGCAAACACTCAAAGTCGCAATCGAAGCGTCACCATTTTTTGGTACTTCATCCCCAATAAGTTTTTGACGAGTTCGACGCTCAAATTAGTGTCGTAGCAGTCCAACTCCCGCTCAGTTTCATATATGAACAGTTCTTAATCCCAAAACGAGGACAGACGCCATTTGTACAACAGGCTTCCCTCTTTCAAGATTTCGTCATTAGATGTGTTCGCTATGCATTCGCGAATATCCCTGCAAGTATCGGCAAAGTCTTCTTCTCCAAAGAAGTTGCCCTTCCTTTTTTCTATTTCCGTATGCTTCGCCATGGCTACTTGAGATCGGCGATCCCTTGGCGAGAAATCAATAATGTCATCCATGTCCACACATCTAAAATCGAGGAAATCGCTAATCCTCTACAGAATAGTGTCAAAGGGTTATGGATTGCCATCGACGAATCTGAACAACCTGATGTTGCCATCTATTACTGTCACGGTAAACATCTTCGAGCTAGATTTTAAGCTAATCATGGCTAAATGCACACAGGTGGGGGCTTTTCTATGGGCTCAAGCTATTTCTATATTGAATTTCTCATGGCATGGGTGACGCTGCTCAAAGCTTCTGGCTTCAGAAATCCGGCGTTGTTTGCTCTCGAGTATGATCTGGCTCCTGATGCTGTGTATCCGACGCAAGTACGACAGACATTGGCAGGCTATGAATACGTTCTATCGCGAGTCCAAGATTCTGAACGGATTTGTGTTGGCGGAGACTCCGCTGGTGCCACGCTCATTTTAAGCATGTTACTGCAAAAATCTATTGATCCGCACAAATGCAGCGACTTTCCCGGGTTGGCTACAATGATCTCACCTTGGGTTACCCTGGTATCCACTAAAAATTGTGATACACCCAGCGACTATCTCAACGGCGATACCTTGCATCTCTATGGAACTCAGTACGCAGGGACCAAGGGCTCCCTGGATGACCCACTAATATCACCTGGAAAATGCAAGGACACGGAGTGGTGGAGGAGGGCAAGTCCCCGCCGTGGTTGGTCTTTCTTGTACGGATCCGAAGAAGTATTTGCGCCAGAAACGCGGGACCTCATCACATTGTTACGAAAAACGGATGTGAACGTTCATGTTCACGAAGAGAAAGGCTCTATTCACGCGTGGCCTGTTGCGAGCTTGTTCCTTGGGAGAAACAGGGATGAGAGACAACATGGATTACGGAATATTGCAAAAGTCATTAAACAAGCTATTAGCCCGGAACCCGGTGCGGATCAAAATGGAACCAAGGAGAGGCTTGTAGCTCCACTCAAAGAAAAAAAGTATCAATTTTTATAAAGTCAAGATAGAGGCTGTGTGAAATCCCCCAGATATATTACTTCTACCTTTACGTTGATTTTCACGACAGTGCTCCATTCCTCCATGCACCTTATTGACAGCTAGCTGAAAGACCATACAGATTGGGGACGAAATGATCAAGTCGGTTCCTGGACAAAATTTATGCATTACGAAACCAAGGAGCTTGGAACGAGGAGGCCAGCATGTATGCATCACAAAAAAGCTTCGTTCGATCAGCGCCTGCCCTGGGTATCTCTGCTCTGTCTGCTGTCCTTTTCCTGGGATACTCTGAAAGCCCGATACATCCATTCCTTCATTTAGTCGGATTGAGAAATTCATTGAGCTTCGCTATTCTCTCGAAGACCATGCTTGCAACTTGAACAGTTCCGTAATCGAGCATCCTCACGACAATCGAATGAGCCATCTGATGACGAACTGTCCGAGTTCCTTCTCTCGTCTCGCTCTCGCTTGAGGCTATCTCGAGGATAGCTGGTATTCCTTTGACTATGATTGGGTTCGTACTCGCTGGTACTGGAGTTTTGGTTGGATTTAATTGATGAATTGCTGAACCGATCAAGTACGGGCCTTTGATGCAAACTTGTTAGCAGTCTTGGATCAGCTTTGAGACCGCAAGCTCCCAGCTCGAGACATAAAAGTTCTGTTACTCACACTTGTCGAAGTCTCTCCATATACTGGAACAACTCCTTCTCCTCCTCCATCAGCGCGGCGATTTGTTTTGGAGAAATCCACATTGGAGCGTATCTGATTCACGACGTTTGAAGGTTTAAAAGGATCGAAAGATTGTGCACAAAAGAAACAAAAAGTGGTTAAGAGTGCGCGGTGGCGACATGTATATATATGGCTGGGATTGGTTCGTCATACAGGCTTAAACCAATGTGAGAAAATTTTAATTCACATGGGAACGTTTGGCCTAACAACGGTTGGCATCGCCAAGAGCACGCGCCGACAGCATTGTTTGGCAAGATGATGGAACGATGTGTTCAAAGACTGCCCGGATGATGCGTCTTCCGAACATGGCTGACCAGGTTTGGCCACATCGGGTGCCCCTTTCGAGCCTGCTGTGCAGATTTGGGTATAGAAAAATGTCAAGTCTAGGCGCGCGACACTCCAGAAGCAAGCTGAGCCGGACGCACATGAGAGGAAGGGATGAGCCTGACCAATCCGAGGATTGTTTCACGCCCGAGCCAGCGAAATGTTTCATTGCCCGAGTCGCTGCACCAGCTGGATCTTTTGCGCAGATGCGGGACGGACTGGCCGCGGCTCAGGGTCCACAACCTCTCGTCCAATGACTTTGCTCCAGGCCGCTGCCGACCGACCTAATAGCACGGGTCTTGTGTTTCCGGCGTAAGGCATTCTGATGCCTGTAAGCCCTAGGTAGATCTATAACACAGTGGTTTTGCACAGTGCACCTTTTCAGCCACTGGCGCAATAGTCCTGAGGCTCCCAATACCGCGTGCCAACGTAGAGATTGGTCGATCTCCTACTCATCCCATCATCATTGTTCCCGACAGGCAGAACAGCTCAAAAGTCTTTCGCTTGGTCGCAATATTTATATTCATGGTTTCCTAGTTTCTTGCAATATACGATCAATATATTACTGCGTCCAACATCTATTTTCGATCCACAATGACTAAAGATTGGACAGACACAACAAAGGCTCTCATTCGCAAATACTACGTGATTGAAGGACATTCGTTGACGAAAGTCATCAAGATAATGCGGGACAATCATGGCTTCCAAGCATCGTGAGTCTTCCCCTCGATCTATGTGGTGTGCAATAAGGAGAAATACGAACCGCAAAAAAAGAAATTGGTCATGAGCATTACAGGAGGACCTGAATACGAGTCCAAACAATAAGGAGCGCTCACCGATATGTTCGGAAATGCTTCTGGCACATTGTGCTGTCCTTTATTGCTGAGAATTCTTTTGTCATATTGTTTCTCCTACGGTGGTTGCTGATGATGAACAGCACACGCAGTTATCGCAATAAGTTAGCCGACTGGGGATTTCTGAAGACGAAGCAAGATCTACAAAGGGTGCACGATGATGCACAAAGTTCTCTTGAAACATTTTCACCACAAGCCCGATTTCCGACTGATATCATGGATGCATCCCCTCCCCCGCCCTTGTTAGAGATAGCCGTACCTCCAGATCAGAAGGAGTCCTACTCAGGAAGCTCGATCCGGACTGAGAAGCCACAATTACCCAAAATAGATGTCGCTTTGTACGAAGCCATCTTTAAAGGAGACGAGGCACGCCTATCCGCGGTACTTGGAACTGGATTCCCGGAGAGCCAGAACTTTTATTGTCCTCTGGAATACTACAACGCACCTTTGATCGATGACGGCGAAAGCTTTCTCAATCTTGCTGCAAGAAAGGACGCTCCAAACCTACTCTCCATCATGGTTAGTGCTGGTTTTGATGTACACTTTACTGGCAAAAATGGCAAAGGAGCACTCCATATAGCAGCAATGTATGATTGCCCAAAAAATATCGACATGCTATTAAAACTTGGTGCCTTTTCTGCGGCCCGAGATTCTGATTACCTGCAACCTTTACACCATGCTGTTTCTCGTGGGTCTGTGAAAGCGACAAAAGAGCTCCTGGGTCATGGAGCCGATGTCAACGATCATGCCTTTCTTGCTCCACGGCCACTCGAATTGGCTTTAAGCCACCCAGAATCTAACGTTCGCTATTCCATAGCAAGGATGCTGTTAGAACGGAACGCGTCAACTACGTTATATCACGGTCAAAACGATCTCTTCCGTCAGTTCTTGCGCTCATGGAGAAAGAGCTTGACAGATGACTCTGGGTCATCGGGTACCAGTTTCGATGAACGCAAATGTCTGGAACTCTTTCTGAAAGATGGTGGGGATCCCCTCGTTCTGGAACCTACATATACTCCGTGTTCTCGTTGGGGGAGTACGTTGTCGCTTTTGCATGAAGCTCACAGTCACATCGGGGACCCCAGAGCTTTTGAGTCCGTCCTTAACGGCATCTTATCGGCACAGAATTACCCAATGTGGATTGTCTACATATCTCACCTCCTCAAAGAATGCCCTGAGCAGCTCAGATCAGCTCTCTCTACCGTGGACATGATTCGGAAATTTATCACGCAATTACGTTTATCTACATCAGATATCCGATTGTCATTTTCCTCGTTACTGTTTAATCTGCTCATCAGAAATCGAAGAAGCGTTGAGTTGATGCAGTGCCTGGATGTACTCTTCGATCTTGGGTTTGACCCATTCCACTCACCAGAATCGTTCTTGTTTGAATGCGAGACAGAGCTGATCAGAACGCCATTTGAGACTGTATTGTGTACTGACTTGGATATTGGCTCAACAATTAGCATTCTTCGTATTTGCTTTAGCTCTCGCGCCAGCCGGAAATGGTACAAGCACCCGGAATATGTGTCAATGCTCTCATTCTCGAAGTTTTTGATTAGCTTGGTAAACTCAAAGCCCTCTGAGCAGTTGCTACGACTGATACTCGATTCATACTCTGTTTTTTTCAAAGAGCTCTTCCTTCCGTGGTTGAACCACATTGAAAGATGCATACGTAAGTATTATTTCCGTTTTCCAAAGGCCTACCACTACTCAGAGACCTCATATCTGACTGAGTCACTCCTGAGATTCGCATATTTGTATTAGTCCTTGACTGCATAAATCATTTATTACATTGCTAATAGTGTCGCGTAGTTATTCCAATAGCCTATTTTAGTCTTACAATTGACAAAGACGCTATCCGCAGTCTCCATTTATGGAATCCCTCATTGCAAGAAGTCCCTGCCAGGGATACAATCATCGCAAACGCTTTTCAAATGCTTAAACATGTGTACGATTATGCTGGGTTCACCCTGGAATCTATTTCATCGGAAGAATTCACTGCTATGCTTCTGAGCAGTCCCACGGATCCTTATATACCGAGTAGCACCACGTTGAAACTGGATCAACAGAGACCGAAAAGCTCCTCAATGGGCGGGAATGCGATTTGGGGCGGCCTAAGTTAAACTCTGATATGGATCCGCCTCGAGTTGCAATTTAAATTATTCTGGGCCGTGAAAACTTAGACATACTTTAAGCAAGCTTCTAGTACATAGTTTGAGTGTAATGGATTACTGACTCTTTATCTGGCCGTTTTTCCTCGGTCATTTGACCGTCTCCATCCAGTAAGAGCCTCACCAACATGCATGTGCTGAAAGGTGTCCTTTGCGACCTCCTATCGCGACCGCCGGGGGATCCGTTAGATGCCATTCCGGTGAGCTTTCCGAGATCAGAAATCCGCTCTTTCAGTCTTCAGGACACTAGATGAGCCGTTTGTTGGTCACCAGAGTCCCTGAGATCACGACTTTACTTCTTGACAAAAGGCTGTAACCGTTGAGGAACGTCCGTGGACGAAGTAGTTGTTCCACTACCAAGAAACATTGTATCCTATTACCCTCGGCCTTGATCATGGAGTCAGTAGCCGGCAAAGCGTCAAGAATGTGCGCAATAGTAGCAAAACTCAAGAAATTGTGTTTTGAGCTTATTTCTACTGTTGCAAAATCTTCCAAGCACCTTCATAGAGTCTACCATATGCTCAAGTGACTGAAATAACATACTGCTCGCTGTTTTTCTTTTTCGCCAAAGTGACGATTTCCAGGCGTCGGCCTTCCTTCTCGATCATGAAGGCGCCGAGATAGCAAGAAGTGAAGAAGTCTTTCCTCCAATGACAACCAATTTCCACACCATCTGCTTTCCTCAATTCCATCTCATCCAGCTATCCACCTGGCTTCGAGCTCCTTTTCTCAATCCCATCTCCATCTTAACTACAATGCACCTGCAAATCCAACCCACCCCACTTTCAGCTCATCACCCAGAAATTCTCTAGCATACCCACCATCTCATCCCCAAAAACTTAATAACTGAACCACTGCCTCCCACCACCCGGCCTTACAACCGTCCCCCCCATCCCATCCGCCACCACCACCTCCTCCCTCTCCGCCCGCCTCTCCACCCGCCCGCCCTCTCTCTCCCCACTGACACGCACGCGTCCACTCACCACGTCAGCAATATACCTCGCGATCCTCTCTCTCAACGACATCCCCCCCGTCGCCGCCTGAACATTGGCGCGTGGCGGCAGCGCGGTCAGAGGCGTGAGCGCAGACGGACTGATGTCGCCCGTGGTGTCGCGCTTGTGGGCGCGGGTGGCGAAGCGCAAGAGGTGGCTGATGCGGCGGCTAGTGCTGGTGCTGGTGGTGTTGGTGGAAGCGGAGGGGGAGATGTCCGTTGCGATGGTGGTGGTGGAGGTGTCTGGGGCGAGTGGGAAGGCTGGAGTTGGGTGGATGGGGCCGGATGGGTTGTTGCTGTGGAGGAGGGAGGCGATTTGTTGCTGGTGAGGTGGTTGGGTCAGCTTGAATTATGTATGTGGAGGCGGAATGAGGGAGGAGTGGGTGCGCGAGAGAGAGGAAATGGAGTGGGATTGTTGAAGAGGTGGAAAGGCGATGGTGTGAGTAGGGAAGTATACTGGTGGGAGATTGATACACATTACACTAATGTGAAGAAGGAAAGAAGAGATGCATAAATGAAGAGTTTGTGCAAGGCTAGATTTGATCATATGAATTAAACAAGGGAGGTTTACATTCATGTTGTTGTGGACTCTGGCCAAGCAGCTTCGTTTCTTTGAGTTCGTTCATTTTTGAATATGGAGTTTGTAACTTACCTCGGTGAGTCCTTGAGATCGTAGTTCGTCAATATATGCTTGTGAGGGAGGCTCAAAGACTGCGTTGGCTGGTATTGGAGATGCTGTAATGGGTACACTGAACACCAAAGCGATCAAGCAGAGAAACCTTGCCATGCCAGGCATGTTTAAATTATTAACGATGATTTGCTGGTCCTTTAGCAGACATATATCGAGGTCTTCGAACTAATGAAATGCTGGAATACACGAAACCAGTTGCAGAGGTCTTTTAGAGATTCAAACGACGGTACTGAATAACGTCAATAGAAAAGAACGACTACCGGAGAAGCTGCGCATTGTCTCGAGCCGGCGGGTATTGGACATTATAGGTGGGACGCGGACTCGTTACCTGCCACACAGGATTGAAGCATTTATGCGCAGAAGGTATTACTGCAAGGAAACCGATGCGACTCTAGCCGTAAAAGTATTGCGTCTTGGCCTTGAGTCCATTGCACAGGCAATCGTACCCCTGGATGGCAAGCAATGACCATTTGGCATGGCTGGGAGGCTTGCAGTTGTAAGTGAGGATTGACGAAAGGGAAAGTCTTAAGTCCCTTAAGACGCGCTGTTTGGGAATGTTGGTCGCGTTACGCGTTAAGTGGATGGGGCCTAAAGAGGAAAATCAGCGAAGCAAGGGACCAACACTATCCAACAACGACATGTGAAAGTGTATTTCATGGACGTCATATGTACAAGATTGACCGCGGAAATTGGTCATGAGATCTATATGGTTCGTGAAATGCGTGGTAGCCGCAGAGGGCTGTCAGTAAACGCCAAAAAATCGTCGCTATCAAACCTCTATCGTAAGCTTTTCGTCTTCGGTTCCCTTTCATAGCCAAGAATAGCAAAAGCAAAGCCTTAACCTTCCGTCTATTTTTGAACCTTTGTAATCCACCAGCCCATTAAACCATCCCATGTTGAACCGTGGCCAATTCACTCGGCCACAAATGATTTACCAGGCAAGGCGCCAATGGGCGCACCAAAATTCATGCTTCGCTTCACCTTTAACTTTGGTCCTGCATCAAGGATAGCGCTATCCATTTCTGCTTCCTCCGCCGCTTCAATCGGAGCAGGGACATCTTCTATGGGTACCTCACTTCCTTCGCCATCTTCAGACACAGTCCCTTGCAGCACGGTTGGTCTGCTATGACCGGGGAACTGTGCAGCATCTTGCAGTTTTTCATTGAGCGCGCTGATGAAGACATCACCTCCGTCTTCGGGATCATTAGGAAGGGCTAATGGGGCCGCAAAGGCGCGATCTTCAAACACATCATGTACGGGATCGATCTCTGACGGTATAGGAGCTTCTGCATTCTGATGCGTGTTTCTTATCGTCGGTGTGTCCGCCTCACCAGGTGTGCTGCTCAGACTTAGCGCCTCTGGCTTCAAAGGAGTGTGGCCAGCATAAGCTCTATTTTTAGGTGGAGGAGGCGATAGAATAGCAGTGGAAGTTGGAGGAGATCTAGGTCCCTCGGAGTCGTCTGCACGCGGAGTCCAGTCTGCTCTGGGAGATACTTGGGTGTTTTTAGCAGAAATTTCATTCGGGCAATGTCATCTTGAACTGACCATCGCTGTTGCCATCCCCGCCAAGGGTAATGTGAGGTGCATGCGCAAAAGCACCAGCCCGTGTCTGCTGGTCTATCCAGTGCAAGGTCTTTGGTGAGCTCTCACCCGCTACTTCTGAAATGCTCGACAAACGACCATTTCCGTTCATCTTTGATAGAGGAGCTTGCGTTACGGCCGAAGCTGTCAATCCAAGAGAGTCTGACAGCTTGCGTAGACCATCCTCGCCGTTTTTGCTTACGCTCGCCGGTCTATCTCTTGATGTATCCCGCGATCTAGAACCGTTTCTAGTCATCCTAGCTGTCTCGAGCGCCAATTCCAGTTGTTTCGACTTTGATCTCTCAATCAAAAGTTCCGATTGAAGTCTTGTAACTTCTGCTTGCAGTTTCCTTCTTTCTCGCTTGTTAATGTCCTCTTTCAGCTCGAAAGCTTCCTGTTGTTTCTGATATAGTTCCTGCCAACTCAGCTCCTCTTGGGAGTCCGGAGCGATGCTTGGCGCTCGTATCGGAGATGCCAGTCTTTCGCGCGATGTTGAAGGGACTCGACTCGCACTTGGCACCTGCTCTCTGTGTGATATGCTAGGCATGATTGAGCTTGGTGGAGAAGTCATAGTAGAGCTGCGGAATGATTGCAAAGAGTCGTTAGGCGATGGCATGAATGCGCTCGGAGGTGATTTAGGCGGCTTGATTTCGCTCATGGCTGAAGCCACAAGCAAGTAATCGGGTTGTGAGGACTGTTTGCCTATCACAGCGTGACAGCAAATCGACTGCGACCGCAACAAAACTGCCGGTTCAGGACAGACCCGCACAAGCCAGGTTTGATTGATTGGAGCGGTGAGATTGGCGAGCACGCGACAGCGTTTGCCTTTTGTTCACGACGACAAACAAGCCCGGGATAAGATTGAGAGGCGGATGACACGGATGCGAACGCCGGGAAGAAGACCGCAACTCCTTACCGGCCAAATGGCAAAGAAAATGAAAAAGCGAGAGAGATGGGGAGAAATTGGAGTAACCGGAGGTATCAGATGCAGCTTTGACGGAGAATGACGTCGATTTGGCCGGGACCGAGCTGTACCTGAAGATCGCAGCCAAGCCATCGGTTCTCCCGTTGCCACATACATCAAACTACTGCACGCACCTACTTGCCACTCATGGACTACTCCGAGTTCGTGGCACGCGCAAATCCCCAGCATGGCAGCTTCCAGGGCCTCATTGACTACAACTTGATTCTCTCTTCCAACTCGGAATCTGACCAGAAGCCCAAACATCTTCTAGTCTTTGTCAATGGCTTAATGCTTCCTCAGAATGGCTGGTTCCCTGTCTTGGTGGACGTCATCCAGAGAAATAAAGCTTCTAGTCTGCCTCCTGTAGCCATGCTTTCGTTCGATCGACCTGGACAGGGGCAATCTGGTCCGCATCCGAAAGACGTGGGCCTGTCGCCAGAGCACCGTCACGATTGCGGGGATGCCGCAGACGAGCTTGCAGATTTGATCGAATACGTCCTTAAACTTCCAGATTTTGCAGCCAATGTAGATATTAAGATCATTCTTGTTTGCAACTCCATCGGATGCCCCATTGCAAGACTCTACGCCAACCAAAATTCAAAGTCGCTTGCCGGCCTGATATTCCTGGACTCCAATATCACCAACACCGATTTTGTCTCCTGCTGGCCTGATCCAGAAGCCCGTGACTTCGATCCACGCACGTTGCCAGAGGATGTCGATGCAAATGAGCTTTGTCTGACGAGAGCGAAGTTCAGAAAAGTCTTCCATCCCTCAGTCCCAAATCCAGAAGGCCTCAGTCGTCGCAATCTTCCAGAACTGCTTCCCCATGGAGATGAGCCGAAGCTCTATGGATCCGATAGCAAAGGTCCCTTCTTGATCGTTGTTGGCCATGGCCCGCACACTTTCGCTGAGCAAAGCTGGACGGTGAGTATTATTGTATCCTATATCAATGCTTGCGAATTGAATTGTGAAGCAGATCTAACAAACAACAGGGTAGCCTACAAATCCCCCTCTCGCATACAATGCACTATTTGAATCCCTTCTGGCACGAATACAACGTTGCTCTTACAAAGATAGCTCATCCGTCGCGTAGTAAAGGCCCCGTTAATGCCAATGGCTGTGGTCATTTCATTCAGAAAGATGACCCTAATCTTGTCGCAAGCATCATCGTTGAAATGCTGCAAGACGTTACGATTTCAACATCAAGGTAGGCAGGATACAGACTGTACCCTGTGGTTCGATGCACGGTTCTACTCCAGGCGCAGTGAAAAACATAACGAATAGACACTCCTTATTCCAATAACGGGTAGGAGCGAATTTGCACCCAGTCACGACTCTCAATCCGGACAGACACTTGGTAAATTTTGACTTGTGATCAAGCTCCGAGATTCATTCATAAAATTAGGTGTTATTGCTACGCTTGTTAATGCAATCACTTCGACATTCTTTGATTAGGAATTGCCCTGTAGCTGAAAGAAGCAAATCCGAAGCATGACGACTTAAAGCAAACTTTCCATCTATTCTCCAACGGGGATATCAACTATCAAACTTCTTTCTTGGCAAATCCAACCTGTCAAGTTCAAAAGTTCCAAAATCAACTGATCTGTCAGAGCTGGGAGGTCGGATAAGTTAGGTAAGATGTCGGATATGTTAGACAAGAGATCGGACGAGTTGGGTGTGAGGTCGCATGAGTTTGATGATAGGTCAGATTATCTTTTTATTTTTTCCCCTTTTAAGATTTTTTTAACATGTTTTTAAGATATTTTGGGTTCAATTTCCTATTGTGCTCCGAATGTGTTCGACTTTTTTGAGAGATGATAAGAAAGTTGAGAGGTCACCTTCTGGACACTGTCCGCGCGCGAATCCATGCCAGACGTGTTTTGATGACTTTGTCCGGATTCTGCCGCCAGGAGCAAGATAATTTGCACGGACGCTCGTTAGCCCCTTATTTCTGGATCGCGGTGGCAGCCATGTTACTTTTCCGTGGAAGCCAAAGGAGTGATCATGATTTCATTGGCTCGGGAATAAGCATCCTTTCATGGCAGCTACGTGCGCTAGCGCCGCACACTCCTGTCGACCTTGGACCATATAAGCCATGGTGCCGTGATAAATGCTTGGTCACCGCATAGTCATAAACACGAATTGTAGCTCATCGAATACATATCGCACAAGGGCGAGAAAAGACCTATTGATAATCGGGAAATAGACAAAGTGTGACAAGCTGGCTGTCTAATATGGTTATATAACTTGATTATTTGGGACCCTTCATCGGTGGCCCCAACCCTCATCATTGATCTCGGAAATGCGAAACCTTTATAGGTTTTGCAGCTCTACTACTCACGAAGAAATTCTTGATGTTGATGTCGACATCAAGGACAATAAAGTTATTAATACACTGCATCCACCACGTGATTTAGTTGAGCTAAGCAATTTTATGGACTATTGTGACTGACGAAAGAAGACAATGATTTTAGATCAAGGTGATCTCCTGCTCGCTTCTATCCATCGCCTCCCAGCTAGTTGCATGGATTTGGCATATTCCCACACGTTGCGCATAGTCGATTCCTCTACGTCTAAACAATAAAAGATTACACAATCTTGATAAATTCCCATCTTTTGTAACGGGGCAAAGTACGTTCGAGTCGAACAAGTACGTGTAAGCAGATCCTTCTGGACAAGATTCTTTGTCTATGTGGACTTTCCGCGCACCACTAGTAGAGAGCAGCATTAGTCCGAAAGTCTTCGTATCGAGTTCAAAGTTGGCTTCTGGATGATCATGACAAAGTCTACCACACCAGTATCCCTTGCTGTCGAAGATCTTGGCTAGAGGCAAAGAAAATCCGGCTCCTGGATCGAGAATTGAAGCAGGATCAATCTTGAGTGGAGTTTGCTCAATCGAAAGTCCTTTAACGGAACTCGTTTGACCACGACATCGGATTCGTGGCTTTTTTGGACCATCTGTCTCTAGGCTGTCAAGAAGGAGTTCAAAAAGGACCATCCCTTTCCATTCCCACCAATCCGGATACACAACATCTTCTAGCCATTCAACTGGTCCCTCTCGACTGGCCCATGACCAACTAGGGAAGAATTCTTTTCTAGAAGAGGATTCGGTGGACATACTATGTTCGTAGGCGGGTATCCAATGCATAGCAGGAAGTAGCCCTGAGATAGGAAGGCCCGCCAGAAAATCTGTCTTATAAATCGACTTCAGCGATGCCAATATTCCAGTAAATGCCGCTAAGATGTCCGAAGGATATGTAATTTTCTTGCGGGAATACTTCAACACAAGCTCGAAATATGCGCTCCAGTCCGAGTATTCGTAGAACCTATCCATAATCGGCGTTTTCGTCCTTCTCCCTTCATAGCGACCTCGCAGGTAATGCAATGGATTGATAGCATCGACCGCCGCACGAAGATCATCCGTGAACTCGGACCGTAGACGTTCCAAACAATGGAAATACACCGAATGATCTGATATATACAAAATTCGCCTAGGAAGGAGCCGCTCTTGGAATATCCAAGCACGGTCTTCAAACTCCGACCCTTTCAATTGGAGAGGTAATGGATGTGGAAGCGCGCATATTTGTCGTCCACAACACTCAGTCCAAGGGATGATTGAGCGGGAATTTTCTAGGACGCCCGGAATATGCTCATTGGCCGCTGATGCTGAGATTGATGCGATTGTAAGGAGCGAGTTTCCATATATTTGCCCCATCGATTCTATTGTCTTTTTGAGATGATCTTGATCATCATTTATGATGCAGAGTGAGTCAACCCAGAGATAATCTTGGCCGATCTTCTCAACCAAAGTCATCGCATCTTTGATTATATTTGGGAGACGCAGGTTAGAATCATCCAGTGCTCCAGGTCTTTGTAGGACGCTCAATGTTTTCAGAGTAGTCTTAAACACGTCCGTGTTGCCATAAACATAGCTGATGCAGCAATATGGTCGTAGTTTGCCTCTTTGTAAGACAAGATTTTTGCTCCTCACGTCTACAAAGATTAACGGATGTTCATCTTCACTTGTTATGCCACAATTGTCCTGCGCTTCACAAGAAGGGTGGGATCGGCATTCCCGCAACCAACTTCGGACTCTCTCAAAGTCGATTTGAGTTGATAAGCTGCACATTCGCGGTGGAAGTGAACAGCATTTACACAATAATGGTAGAATTCTTACCGACCCTGGTGTGGAATTTGACTCATCTGACTCCATTGGCGTAGCATCGACAATTGACGCAACCCATCTCGTTGTGTTAATTGTGACGTCAGCATCTTCTACGGTATCAGAACTCGTTATACTAATTATCTCAGCCTCATTCCGCACATATTTTCTCGCATAAGGTGGGCATAGCTCCACAGCTGCTCGAGCAACGAACTGGCAAAGCCGACAGGCGACTCTGCTGCGAATATCGTGTATTGATCCCAGGACTGCTGTCACATAAGGCATGTCGCGGGATTTAGGCCGTCGAGGCTCTCGAGGTGAGGAAGAGAGCTTAATGATGGTCTTTGTACAACCCTCGCAGAGTCCATGTTGAGATAGGTCATAGGGTTCGCCAAGGACAGCATCGCGCGGAAGGAGGGGGAGCTGTCTGTGCGGCACAAACCAAGTCATACCAAGTTCTCAGTATAGCTATGGAAGCGCAAACAAAGTAGAAACGCCGCTTAGCCTATGATGTACCCACTGAGGAATAAAACGTAAATTGAATGTGGCCATGCTTGAAAGCTGCTTTAGCTAGTCGAGGCTTCGCTTAGGCCAGCTCAACCTACAAGGCAGACACCAAGCACCGCCGTGCGCTGAAGGCGCGCAAAACTTTTCGAAGGCATTTGACTTGACAAATGTTTTGCAGCATTGACTGGGAAAATCCACGAACTTGATTCTATATTAAGCAGAAGTCAGACGCGTAAGTCTTGGCAGAAAGTAGTAAGCATCAGCTACTGAATGAATTTAAGAGAGAAAAAAAAACAAGATCCAACTCCACGTTGGTAGCATACTTCATAAATAGTGCCTCTGACATTTTGATTGTTACTGCTCCTGTTCGTCGTTCTGTTTGGTTTAACAAGATTTTGTTTGCATGATATTTGTTTGCATCGAGATCTTGACGCGTCAGGTTGTAAACCGGATTTCATAGCTAACGTCATATGACTAATAGGGGTAGCGGCCACAGGCCAGCGCCAGGGCCAGGAACTAGTATGATCGCCATTATTTCCTGTGCTTCCCAAGAATTTAGAACAGCCTCATTTCGATGGACACAGTATCCGGGCCTTCGCTCCTAAGCGGAAGTCACACGGACCGGTGAATGTGCGATTAGAGGTCGCGGGGTAAATCAAAGGTAGGTCGGATTGGCTTGAGGGACGCTTCCTCTGCCGAAGACCGAGAATGATTCACAACTGCTGAATGCCAAGCCATCTTTCTTAATGCCACTTCGCTGTTCGGTCTTACGAGAACGCATCTTCTCGCCCTTGAGTGTGTTTAGCTGAGGAGATGACAGTGGTTTCTTATGGACTGACACATGGAACGAAATCAATCGCCATTCTCAGGTCGCCTCTTTTCTTCCGCATTACTCGCGCAAAGTAAATATTATTTTCTTTAACCCAAAAAGTCTTTCATATTCCAATCGTAGATTCATGAAATTATTCCTCGGCATTTTCTCCTCATAGCTACAATTCCGGATGTTAAGAGATCTTCAAGCATCGAGTCATGCTAGAAATGGTTCAACAAACAGATGTCTTAATATGTGGGAGCGGCTCCGCTGGTCTTTGTGCAGCAGCCTGGTTTGCTAAATGTGGAATAAATTTCACAATAATTGACAAGCGTCTGGGGCCTATGGAAAGAGGACAAGCGGATGGAGTGCAATGCCGTACAGTTGAAGTATTTGAAAGTTTTGGAATTGCTGAAGAGCTTTTGCGGACGTCATTTCACGTTATTGAGGTTGCCTTTTGGTCCTTGAATGACCAAAAGAAGCTAACTAGGAGCAAGCGAACACCGGACACGGAACCAGGACTGAGCCATATGCCGCATGTCATTCTTAACCAAGCCTTGCTAAATGGATTGCTTTTGGATTACATACGCCGTAATGGTGGCCATGAGGTAAATTATGGGTATACTGTCAAGAGTGTTCATATTGACAGTGCCTCTGAAACGACCACACCAAGTAGCGAGTATCCCGTGAGTGTAATTTCCGAGAAAGATGGCATCGATGAAGTTTTTCAAGCGAAATATGTGCTCGTAAGCTTCTCCTCGCTCCCCTTCCATCATTCAAGCTTTTGACAAGCTACGATAATCAGGGCTGTGATGGCGCTCACAGTGGCATTCGCAAATCCCTCGGGTACCAAATGCTCGGCGACAGTACCGACGCCGTTTGGGGCGTCATGGACATCTACCCACGCACCAACTTCCCAGACATCCGGCGCAAAACCACCATCCACAGCGCTTCCGGCAATCTCCTCATCATCCCTCGTGAAGGCGGTTCTCTCGTACGCTTCTACATCGAACTCCCTGCAGGTACCTCGGCACGTGCCGTCACCCTCGCCGATTTGCACGCCGCCGCTAAGCGTATCTTCACGCAATTCGAGCTCGATGTCGCGGATACGTACTGGTGGTCTGCGTACGCGATTGGCCAGCGTCTCGTCGACCATTTCAGCGCTGCAGGCCGCGTTTTTCTGACGGGCGACGCGTGCCATACGCACTCGCCCAAGGCTGGACAGGGCATGAATGTCTCGCTGCAGGACGGGTACAACATTGGGTGGAAGTTGGCGCATGTGCTGAAGGGACTGACGAGTCAGCCAGAGACGCTGCTACGTACGTATGAGACGGAACGAGGCAGCGTGGCGCGCGATCTGATCGAATTTGATCGCTACTTTATGCATGTATGGAGTTCACGAAGTTCAGGAGGGGAGGTGGTAAGTGCGAGTGAATTCAGTGAAGCGTTTATCCGAGCAGGGAGATATACGGCGGGTTTGACGGCGAAGTATGACGATTCGGCCATCGTGAAGGGAGTAGGAAGTCGACAGGAGCTGGCGCCGGGGCTGGTAGTCGGGATGCGGTTTCCAAGTGCGCAGGTTGTGCGATTTTGTGATGCCAAAGCAATGCAATTAGTCAAGGCGCTGATGGCGGATGGAAGATGGCGAATCGTGGCTTTTTTGGGAGAGATTGGGGAGAAGGCGACTATGAAGAGACTGGAGCGGCTGGCAACATTTGTAGGTGGTGAGAATGGCTTGGCAAGAAGATTTACACCGAAAGAATGGGATATCGATGCATTTGTAGAGACGATTGTGGTGTTCAGCGGGAAGAGGGTGGAATTGGAACAGGAAGAAATCCCATCCTATTTCTGGCCGGAAACTGGGAAGTGGAAGATGAGAGGTACGAATGCATACTTCATTAAGATCAGGCTATGTTTTGGTAGAAACTAATCCACGATCATGGCACAGATCTCCACAAGGTTTTTGTTGATGACGAAAGCTACAACTCAGGTCATGGTCACGCGTATGAAAAGTACAGCATCGATACGAAGAAGGGGGCACTCGCTATCGTGCGTCCAGATCAATGTTCGTCCATTCTTCTGCCATATTCATTGTGCATGAGACTGATATCTCCACTAGATGTATCCATGGTCACAGAAGTTGACGATTATCAAAGCATCTCCGAATTCTTCGAGGGATTTGCGCTCTCTCCAGATTCTTGACAAACATACCATACGATTAAAGACTGGTTCATGACCTCTACATGCAAGTAGACGAATATTCGTGCTAAGCGTATGGTGCAATATGGTGGCTATATAGGGCTGCTTGATGAAAGACATGTTGTTCTGTGTAAATATTCTGACATCCCCCTTCGTATTCTTTACTTTGCATCTAAACGCACGGATAAAATTGATGTAGGAAATCGTCTAATGTAAGGTATCATGTTTCACCTCTTCAAGGTAAGCCTCCGTGCCAAAATTTGTACCCAAAAGCTCCCAAACCCCATGCGCCCGGGCAAAATCCTCGATTGATGATCTTATTCTAAACTCCCATGGTAAAGTCATGCTCGATTCCTGGAGTCACGCTTGCCATAAACTTCAAAAACACAACCAAATACTGATCTACCCGAATAGCAACCTCTTCCTCGCCTTCTCCCTTCGACTCCTCATCCAGCATCTCCCACTCATCACCACCGCCTGTTTTCATGCCCTTCTCTAAGCCTCTCTCTCCATCCTTCACACGAACGTTTGCGATGCCCTCCACAAGTCCTTCCATTCCGCTTTCCCCCTTCACTTCCTCACCCCTTCGTAACTTGGCCACGCGTAGTTTTAAAGCAGCATCGGCGCGATCGAGGAGGACCTTCATGACTGAGGCGTGTTTGCAGGGGTGAATGGACACCGTTTTGATGGGCGGGGAGGAAAATGGGAAGGGTTCAAGGGTGACCGTCTTGTCGTGATAATCGCCAACGATATCCTGCATCATGGCGGATGGTGGCAGAGGTTGAGAGGCGGTATAGCCTTGAAGGAAGAGGCGCGGGGTCCGGTAGTAGGGTGTGTAGGTAATGTAGAGGGTATATGTTCGAAGAGGCCTATTGAAGCCCATCAGTCAGCCTAGCAAACGTCCGATCGAAAAGAGCACGACTTACGCGTTCGCACCCTCACCATCCTTCCGCTCCCTTATAATCGCCTCATCGTCATCCTCCTCATCTTCCATATCCGGAATCTCCTCCTCCTCTTCCCTCTCCCCCACATTCCCACTCTCATCCACCGTCCTCACGTCCCTCGCGCGCTCCTCCTGCGTCCGCGACGCCGTCATCCCCCCAGTCCTCAACCACCCATCATCCTCGTCTCCACTCGTGCCCCTCCCCACCGCCTCCCCCACCTCGACGCCCATCTCCCCCTCCGCGCCATCCAGCCCCAGCCCGTCCATCACCAGACGTTCATCCTTGCCTGCGTCGCCAGCAAAGTTGTCGTCGAGGCGCCGTTGGCATGGCACGCCGCGTGTAACGAGATACTGTTTGCCGGGTGGTAGATAGGTGACGCGCTGGGCGGCCGAGGCGGCGTCGGCCCACTGCCAGCTGGGGAATTTGTAGACGAGGAAGTCGCCGGCGAGAAGGAACTCTTCAGGCGTGATTTGGCCCGTGGTGCGGAAGGTGGAGGTGTGGGTGACGGGGGAGTACCGGTCACGGAGGGTGTTGAGGGTGCTGCGGAGAGCTTGCATGGTAGATCGAAAGTAGATTCAATATAAAGCTTTATTTCAAGTCTGTACAGGTTCGTTAAGAGAGGATGAAATGAATGTAGGAAGCATGAAGTTGAGTGGTTCGAGGTGTAGGTAGGCGAAGGTATGAGCAGTAGGTGATGAGTGGGTGGTGGAGTGGCGGGGCAGCTGCCTGCGCATTTCATCTGCTGACAGCAACCGCAAATCACCCATCCTGTCGATGACTGTTCTGCTGATGGAGCTTGCTAGCTCTTCGGTCAAGTGGACCGCTTTTACTTATCAAGCGTGAACTGTCGCTCTCCAACACGTTCGCTTGCCGGCTATTTCTTAGAGAAACCACAGAGCTCAGATACGATGGCCACCGGCGCAACTTTCTCTCCGTCCTCTCTTGCTCTGCATCGAAAACCCAAGTGTTCGATTCCATCCTGCACACTGAATAGAAGCAGCTTGCTACGGACGTAATTTGGAGATCCCTTGTAGTCAGCTTTCTTAGTTCCAACGATCCTCCCGTTCCCCCGTCTTATTTAAGTAATGGCGATCCCCTCAAAGCTACCTCGCCAGGGAATTGTGATGAGCTCAGTCTTCTTGCCAATGTCTGGTCGTCGGTGGATTCATTTTTTTCTCTCCATCTCAGCTCCTAGGACCTATAGCCGGACCTCTTGAATTGGACATGGGAAAAGATGGAATTTGCGTCGTGCTTGATTCCAACGACAACACTGAGCCGCCTCTACCTCCTGGTCTATCGCATGGCATTCCCACTTGGCGCCTTATAGTTCTTTCGATTAGGTAAGGCATGAAAAGAAACTCAAAGCCCTTCGCCACTGCTATGTTAGGCTTGCCCTTTCTTTCCGAATTGTCTGCTTACTTGTCATTGCCTCAGTCTTTGCCTTGGTCTATTTCTCTCTTTACTGGATACTACTATCGTGGCAACCATTTTCTATACTCTTGGCACGGAATTCCAAGCATCTCCAACCCTGGTGAATTGGGTCGTACTCTCGTATACTCTTGCCTACGTTGGCTGTGCTGTCATTTATGCCGATATTTCCAACGTCATTGGGCGCCGAAATGCCAACATCAGCGCTTTTATCATTTTCATTGCCTTCTCTCTCGGGTCCGGCTTTGCTCAAACTATCCGGCAACTCATCGTGTTCCGTGCCTTTCAAGGCATTGGTGGCTCGGGTCTATATGCCATGACCCTGGTGATCTTCCCCGAGATAACTACCCCTAAGATGGGTCCTTGGATTGGTTCAATTATCGGCATAGTAGTCGCTGTCGCAGGTGTTTTAGGACCTGTTCTCGGTGGTATCATCACCCGCTACACGACGTGGCGTTGGGTCTTTTGGATAAAGTACGTTCCCACTCATGCACGCATGTCAAGGATAAACTCCGTCTGACAAGCCCAGTGGTCCTACTGGACTAATCGCATTGCTGTGTCTAGCGGCTTCTTGGCCGCCTGCCTCACAATTACCTCCACGACGAAATCGTTCAATCCGGAGGCTCGATTTTGCAGGTTGCATTATCCTCATCGTGGCTTCTGTGCTTACTGTCTTCGCTTTTCAGGAAGCTGGTCTAGATACTCGAAATTGGAATTCACCTGTTTTTCTGGCCCCGTTGATTGTTGGCATTTGCTGTTGGATAGCGCTGACTACCTGGGAAATTGCCCTTTCTCAATATTGGAACCACATTATAGATGGTATTATCCCATTACGACTACTTCGGAATCGTGTCTATGTGGCCGGTACAGTTGTGACGATGTTGACTGGGTTCACCTATTTCGTTGTCGTATACAGTATCCCGTTTCGCTTTGAGATTATGAATCTCAAAAGCCCACTTGGTGCTGGTATTGGCATCTTGCCACTTGTGGGTGCAGCGGCTTTTGGAAGCATGCTGACTGGATTCCTAAACGCAAAGAAAGACATGACCTTTTATACGCGATTCCTTGGGTCATGTCTGGTCATAATCGGAGCCGGTCTACTCACAACGCTTCAAAATACTCTAAGCGTTCAAAATGGTGTGTATGGATATCAAACCTTTGTGGGGCTGGGTTTTGGTCTTATTGTCGCGAGTACAAGCGTCATGGTGAATTTTGAGGCTGGTCCAAGAGATGCAGGTATGATAGTCTTTCTACACTCCTTGAAAGTAACACTTTTCGTCAGGAACTAAGTTCTTGAAGCAACTGCACAAGGTATAACAGCTCAGTTTCGCGTCCTTGGTGGTAGCCTTGGTGTTGCTGCCTCCTCTGCCATCCGCGGCGCCGTCGATAAACGCGAGCTTAGTGATTCTGTGTCTCCCGAAACTATCACTTCTCTCAACCCCAATGATACTGCCATTCGACAATCCTATACCGATGCTTTCAACGAGACTCTGGCGGTTTGCACTATTGTGGCTGCGGTATGCCTTGTAGTGAGCTTGTTCACGTTTAGGAATAATCCGAAGACAATCGAGGAAATTAGAAAAGAAAGAATGATGTACACGATGGAAACGGCCAAGGCAATGAGAAAGCCAAGTCAACCATAAAGCAAAACCGACGACCAGCCATAGATTAAATGGCATCGCGAATGTTGCTATGAAGATTCTGACGATGCATTGACTTTTTAAAAACCGATTCTTACTAATTATTTGGGATGCTAAACCGGAGAGTAAGATTAACGCATCGCCGCCGTATCGGCGCCGACACACTAGCCATTCAAGCAGCTTCATCTTAGCGACTTCTCGTAACCATTTCGTCGTTCATTGGCTGGTGATCTCGACTGCCATTGCTGATATGAGTCCGTGCAACATGTTTTTGACAGTCACACTATCTCGCACATGATAGACATTGCTTACAGAGTCATCCTAGGCGACTCAGCACTCTTGAAAGCTCCATCCAGTCAAACAAAAGGCGTGCGCTGGATTCGAATCGAGACAAAGGTCGTCCGTTTCGTCTCTACATTAGCAGAACAAACTTGTCACTGCACTACTGAGTCTTCATTCTTTTGGAATACTCTAGTCAAGTGGATGATGTAACATTGCTATTGATATATCTTGCTGTTGCTCGTCCATCATGAGACTACTGGCTTTTTGTGAGGCCGGAGACTTAGTGCTATCCATCTGAGCTTGTCCAGTGTGATTCTATAGCTCATTGTCCACGTGTGAGGATTGCTTCTCGCCACGGCAATTCCCTCGACACTTGGAAATGAGAGCACTTGTTTTCTTATATCAACCCCATGTTATCTCAATCTCCAATGCTGGGCCTCAACATTTTTCGGCTAAGGGAGGGCTACGGTTGTCATACACCTCAATCCAAATCACCATTCATAGATTTGGGGTGTGATGAAGCTCTTAGCATTGGATTGAACGCCAAGTTAGTAGATGTAGAGTGTCAATCGTGATCTTATCAGAACGAGAAGCAATCTCCGGGCTTGTTGGCATGTTTCCCAATTAGGAGCGGCCCAAACAACATAGTCCATCTCATCTTCGATTGGAAGGAGATGATTTAATTCGTCTGTCTAGCTCAATTGGAAGACAGAATTATCCCTGCTGCAGATTCTAACAGATCTACCAGCCAGGAGGAGATATGCGAGTGACGAAAAAGCGGCATAATCAAATCTTTTTCCGGATTAGCATTTTTAGATACATGAGTGAAGCAGTGGCAACGATCTGTACTTTCGATCATGTTCTTAGGCCGCTTTTCGCTTGCCTGTAGGGCTTAGAGTACCTAGTAACATGATTGCTCCGTTCTGGCGAAGGGCCCTACGTTTCAGTGTGTCGTTAGGGTAACGCTGTTGTTTGGGAGCTGCCTCTGAGGAGCTCTGGCAGCGATTAGCTGATTAGTACTAGTCTAGCCCAGGGTACATAGCCGTCTGTTCTTCCTTCGGCAACTCAGACCTCAATGATTTCACTTTCTATCTTGTGAAGCAGATCATACAATTCCAACAAACGCTACAGATTCCTTGCTGAGATGTCTACCTTAGAGGCTCATAGACTTGTATGAATACAATCTCACGTAAACATTGTCTTTGAAACTGGGTATCGTGAGACTATCGGGACTCGCCGGGAGACCATCAACATCTGTCGCGAGACATATTCAACAATCTCTTTTTCTGTTTGCTTCAAGGAAGTCACGTGCGCTATGCCCGGCCGAGTCCGCCCGCTAGGTAGGGCAATAGATATGAATGTATAGGTAGATTACGGCGTGCTACCTTGCAGCCTAGTGTGACGATCCAAAGCATTTAAATGAAGATATATATCTGTACTCTATCCCGTCTTTTTTCTTATTCCTCTAGGAATGATAGAAGACAAATGGCTCTGAGCTCCCATATTTCCATCATTTCCAGGCTATATTCTCCGACTTATCTCCAGAACTTCTGATTCACTCGATCGTAGAGTTGTACTGCAGATTCGAATACTAAGATACAGGCACTCTGGAACCCTGTTTGCATCATCAGTTGCAAGTGTCATGGACGAGCACGAAACATCACACATAGTATTGAGAGCTATTGTAGCTTTTGCTATACTTCTCACGGTATAAGTTCACTTATCTAACCAGACCCAAAAAAATCAGGAATTTTACCAACAGCTATCAGTATCCGCTATACAAATGGGTCTCCAATATTTATTTTCACCCCCTTGCGTCCTTTCCGGGACCACGATTGTGGGCCGCCTCACGCCTTCCATTCGTATACTCCCTAATTTCAGGCACGATTGTGCAAGATATCGAAAAACTCCATCGAAAATACGGACCTGTTCTGCGTATAGCACCAAATGAAATAACGTTTGCCAAAGCGGAGGCTTGGCCTGACATTTTTTCAGCCCGTCCGGATCACCAGCAGTTTCCTAAGGATCCTATTTGGTGGGGCCGCCAAGCAGGCCGGCCAGACACTCTTTTGAGTATTCCAACCGTCGAAGGACATGCCCGCATGCGCAAAGCGCTTGGTCCGGGTTTTACGGAGCGAGCTTTGAAAGCACAAGAGCCTTTTGTACAGAAATATGTTCACACTTTAATTGATACGCTCCGAGAACGCGCTATTGAAGCCAAAGCGACCGATCCTAAGAACAGCGTGGACCTTGACATTGTACCGTGGCTCAACTTCACAACCTTTGACATATTCGGTGACTTGGGTTTTGGAGAGTCATTCGATTGTCTCGAGAACTCTCGCTACCATCCATGGATTGCATTAATATTCAACAGTGTAAAATCTTCAGTATTCGTCATTTCGGCTCGCTTCTATCCAACGATCGAATTTCTGTTAATGAAACTCATTTCTAAATCACTAATGAAGCCGAAGCGAGATCATTTCAACCAGATTGTGAACAAGGTCAATCGACGTCTCAATTGGGAGTTGGAGAGGCCAGATATAATGTCACACGTTATCAAGCGTAGCTCTGACCCTAAGAAGGGTATGACACTTGGGGAAATCTATGTTACATTCATGGTTCTCACAACAGCTGGAAGCGAGACTACTGCTACTGCACTCCACGGCACTCTGAGCTACCTCACAGCTGATACTGAAAAGCTTGACACTTTAGTTAAAGAAGTGCGAGAGACATTTTCGAGTGAAGCGGAAATGACGATTGAAGCGTTGTCAAAACTTCCCTATCTGAATGCCGTCATCAGTGAAGGACTACGACTCTGTCCGCCGATTACTTTCATGCTACCAAGACTTGTCCCAGAGGGCGGTGATACGGTATGTGGCATGTGGATGCCGGGAGGGGTAAGTCGACCGCAATCTCTGTCAGACTTCTAGATCAATGACGCTCGATAGACTAGCGTGTCTCTTCAATGCTGGTCACTTTTCCGTGATTCTAATTGCTTTCACGATAGCCACGCTTTCCTGCCGGAACGTTGGCTTGCATCGGCATACGGAGAGAACTCTCCTTTTTTTAATGATCAGAAACAAGCAGTGCAACCCTTTGGCGTAGGACCTAGGAGTTGTATGGGAAAGCCTTTGGCATGGGCTGAGATGAGGTTGGTACTTGCGAATCTAGTATGGGCTTTTGACGTCGAGCCTGCATGTCAGAATCCGGCGTGGGATAATATCAGAACTTTTCTGCTTGTTGAAAAGAGGCCACTTCAGCTAAGGCTACGGATGAGGGAAATGTCCTCAGCAAGCCCGTCCCATAGGAAGTCATAAAGTTTAGAATGACTTACTGGAAGCTCGATAGCGATTAGCTCTGGCTCTAGCTCAGAGAGGGCGCAAACCCGGTGAAGTGGCGTACAGCATTTTCTTCATGTTATCCTAGCTAGTGAAACGCTCAGCAGGCGAGGGTATATCTGGAAAAGCAACTGACTTCTGATCGGCGTTTACTTACAACCTGGATATTTGCAATAGAAAACCTTGATGATCAGTTTTATCTTAATATTAAACCGGAGTTTAAAATCAAATTATGAAATTTCGGTTGGCGTCTTACCTGTTGGAAAAATGCCGACGTATTGCTTGTTTCCAGCCAGGAGTAGCAATGGAATCGATGCACACTTAAAAACCGATGGGTGTCGTTGGGCGGGATCAAAGAACGCGTCTCTTCGTTTTCGTCAACATCAAGCCGAGAGCTGAGGTTGTTCTTAGGAGGCATGTCAGCTTTGATCAATACGATAGTGAGTAAAGGCGATCATTGGTGGACAGCGCGGAATAGTGAGGGATTAACATGGACAGCACATTAAGGGCTTGCCTGATCCAGAGTTTCTTATCGTCACTCTGGCCGATTTGACTACAATCGAGCCGTTCATACAAGCCTTTAAAGCGAAGGAATCTCAAGTAAATGTGCTCTGGAACAAGGCCGCTGTTTCTCTTCCTCCTTCTAGAAGCACTTCCAAGCAGGGGCAGGAGCTTCAAATTGCCACGAGTTGTCTAGGTCCATTTCTTCTGTCCCAGATGTTGCTACTCATTTAAAAACTAGCGAGCAACTCATCAAGTGCGACTCCCGAAAAGACTCGTATGGTCTGGACAAACTCCCAGGCGATTGATCTCTCTACTGCCAAGGGTGGTTTCGAAATGAAAGGTATTATGAATCAGCTTGGGGACACGAGTAAGAGCTATACTGCGTCTAAGACCGGTAATTGGTTCCTGACTAGCGAGTCCGCATGCAAGTTGGCTCCACGAAACAACAGTGAAGGTGGAATCCTTAGTATTATACAGAATCTGGGAATTTGTATACTAATCCCTTGCGGCATAGTCGGTGGATGAAGTCCCTGTCAGCGCTCTTACTGCACCTACTATAACTGAGTGCATACATAGAATTCTGGACTGGTTTACCATCAGTTCCGAAGACGAATCCACACAATCGCACTTATGTTGTGCCATTGGGCAGACTTCACTCTGGACTGTGTGGAGAACCGCTTTTGGCCTTGAAAGATAACGAGGAAGGATGATCTGGACGTGTTCGCGAATTTGACAATGGTGCGAGAAGTAAATAGCTCAGTATCTGTAGCGTTGTAGAGTTACCTGTGTAAATTAGTCAACTTGGACGAAGAAAAGACACTTGGAAACTGACACAACGGTCGAACTGGTCTCTGTGCAAAAGTTGCCCGATTGGCTGTACTATTTTGACAATTGTGTCCCAAAAACCACAAATTTCACGGTGCTATGTTCTTTCTAATCTATATGCAATGACTACTTCCACATTACTCCTTTCCAGACATCCATATTCGGTATCCATTCTCAATATATCAGGGGTGATACCTCAAGACCTGTGCCTGCCATTGACTGGGCGTGTCGACTTGTGGGCCTTAATGAATGTGAATAGGTGGTGGTGATGTGTCCCTGGCGTCGCAACTGCCCTTGGAAGTATTCTCCCCACGTATCACTAAGATGTTCTCTGTCGAGTCTCCCGACGTGTGCTTGACGTTGTATCTGATTGAGCGTTGAGTGATCCGTGAAGGCTATGCGGATGTAGTCTCGTTCATCAAGGTAACTCATGTTAACCTCGTTTTCCGTAGCACTGAAGCTTCAACTATGAAACTCAGATCGACAATGTTGTTGCATGGTCCATCTTCCTACGGTGAACCAAATGTTGAAAAGAGTCCAAGCCTGCTATTGCTCCCGACCGATGACGGTAGTATTTCGAAGTCTCCTAAGGCTCCTCAAGCACAAAGTCGTTGACAGTACAATTCTATACTTTTCCAAATTCTTCAGAGACTGCTAGAGAGAAGCATAGATATCAGCGTCAGATTCTCATACCATACTTGGCTTTGCACACGCCAGGTCGTTATGACGCTAATTTGAGCTGTTGAATGAGTAATGCGATTATTATGTGTAATTAAGTAACTTAGTTAGGTTGGAAGATGTTGACCCATGCCATAGCGACCAATAGAATTCGCTACAATACTCTCACGAGACGCGATTGTGGCCTTTGAGCAAAATGCTCGTGTTACAGCCCAAGACATCAAGCAGTGTAAAATGTTGCAGTTTGTCCCTTTTCTCGAGGGGTAACAACCGTGCTCAGAACGCCTTGTTTAGGATGAAGGCTGGCGCCGCTGACGCTGTTGAAGGCCCACATACAGTCAAGCGGTAAAGGCCTAACGCGGCACGGAAAAGGGGCCGAGCATCGGAAGCATTTATGCAGCTTAGCGGCCCTTGCATGGAGTGACTTCAGCTCGCTTCGTTTGCTTGTGCGGCGCGGACGTGGCTTGCAAGTGATTTCTACGCCTTTCGCACCAATATGCAGCCGAGTGGTCTCACCAAACTTCAAAAAGCCATGGATTGACGACGTGACCCCGCTATGTGACTAAAAATTATAACTTCGGAAGGCTAAACAAAGTATTAACTGAACGAAGATCTGGCGCGATACGTCACGCTCGCCACCACCAGTGCCAATCATTTTGACTGCCGCTTATGGTTCGGGCAACACTAACTGGTGTCACAAAACATCTCGTACGTCTTGAATCGAGAAGATGCGACCCTGCTGAATTTCCGCAAATCCGAGCATATGTATTCGTAAGCGACGTCTCCAATGACCGTGCTGATGGCGTGGTCATACAACATCGAAATTCTACCTCGAATCATTGCCCATGTTGAGCAGGCACAGCAGATTTATTACTGAAACACAGAGGCCTCTATGAGATAACGCACATTGCTCAATCAATTCAGCTCTCTCTTGCAATCATGACCAGTCGTGGAAAGGCGCATCAATACCGCTTATTGCGTGACTCGGTATCATCTTTTAGGCGCGTCACTGTAACCGCAACTGGCTTTGACTGTATCATGTCTGACACGCAACCAGGCTGAACATACAACACTATTTATGGAAAGCGATATGCGGATTCAACTTACATCCTCGAATTCCGGTGTCAGAGGGAAAAGAATTGAGGGTGGCTGATGTTGGTACAGGAACAGGGTATCTATTCACTTGCCCTGTCGGTATTCTGTCAAGCAAAAACTTGACAATGGAAATTTCATGACTGACCTATCTTTCTACAGTATCTGGGTTGCAGACGTCAAACTTAGTTATCCGAATTTACGCATAGATGGCATTGATAGATCTTTGCAACAATGTCCACCTGCAGACATATGTTTCAAAAATTGCTCGATGCGGCAGTTAGACATAACCTCAGATATTCATGGAGATCTCGAGAATGTCTATGACATTATTAATGTACGCTTAATCCAAGGAGGTCTTGATGATGACCCTGGTCCCGCTCTGAGAAATATAATAAAGATGCTCAGTACGTTCTCTCTTGACGAAACTCATAATCATTGCTGCTAAGGATCGGGTCTACTATAGAACCTGGAGGTTACCTTCAATGGCAGGAGGTGAATCTTCCGGCTCTTTCCGTCGCCGCCGTAAGGCCGGGATTGGACCAATCCATCATCCGAAAATTAGTCAGTGAGGTACAAAGTTTTGGGTTCGGAGAGTGAGTCCTAAGCCCTGAAGACTCTCAACGCCCTTTGGTTTGTTAACTTTACCAGATGGGTATCCGATTTGGCAAATATCTGTACAGAGAATGGTTTCATAGATGCCAAAACTGACAGATATCTTGTTCCTCCCGAAATTAGTATACCGTTCAGCCAGACTCAGATTGGAGCGTACGAGGAAATCAGTAAAGTTACTATGGATCATAGCTCGTCGGAATCCAAGGGCGTTCAGTTTCGTGAGCTGCTCTCGCAAGCGCTTTGCGAACTGGACAAAGGGGTTTGGCTGGATCACAAAGTCGAAGTGACTGTAGCACGAAAACCAAACTAAAGAATTTATCTATCTGGAGGGCTGGATGAAAGCGGCATCGTATGATAGATATGACGCACTCTCGTTGCCAACATGGTTACGCTACTGAGCAAAGAACTATGCGCAGAACGACCAAAGATTGAGGTTGATAACATCAAATAGACTAAAAGTACATGGATTGATTACTGATCGACTTCTCACGAGCCAGAAACTTTTTCGCATCGGCGGAAAGTAGTTAGGTGCTGGACTGTGCCAAGCAATCTTCAGTTCAGGTACTATTCAATCGTACTCTTGAGCTCCGTCTTCATATATATGCGACCATCATGCAAAGGCATCTCTTCAATATCACTTCCGCCATATACTCTGAAAGCTGAAGCGTCAGTGCTGTTGCTGGACTTGGGATTCACTCCGTTGCTATGGAAAGAATGATAAGATTCCTTGCTTTGAAGTTGAGATGAACTTCTGGAAGATAATAGAAGCGATCCGAGGCTTCCAAGACGTGATGTTATGTTGTTGTGTACCAGGAATTTGTATGCAATGACCATATTGGCAGTCAAGAAGCCCAGACCGGTTTCGAGCATGCTCCAGTACATTGCTGCGGTATCCAAATCTGGACAAGTCAGCAAACATCCAATATTTGGGATTGTTAGTCTAGACAAGGAATCGCCTCTTTGACAGAACAATAATAGTTTAGATATCGATACTCACATTCGAAATCGAGATATGGGTCATATCGTAAGGCTGTGGCTTGAACAAAAACGACCATTCTAGTTATTGAAGCAGCAACAGTTCTGAGATAAGTCAATGATGGGTCCACAGCATTCAGTCGGTTTACATACATCAAGCCAAGTCCGAAAACACCAGTAACGCCAAGTTTACGACTTTTCGACATTTGCAGATTCCAAATCTATTTCCGTTAGCAGGAAGTTTGATCTTCAATTATGAATGGAAGGTTTTGAACCATTGGAACGACCATAACCATTAGTAAACAATCCAAGATTGTGTCAGAGACAGCAAATCCAAGATGAAGCCTCTGCGTGGCCACACAATGAGCTTTCTTACTTTTGGCACTGATCCAGTAATCATCCGGTGCTCCTCTGCAAATGAACAAAAAACTGAAAAAGAACGCTATAGTCCAGGCTGCAACTGTATATAGCATTGTGATAGTGGACCAGTGTTGCCAATTTGTTGCTCCTGTATTGAAAATACGGCGATAGAAAAGAACGACACTGAGCTTGACCAATCCTAGGGCAGGAATTTGCTGCAGTTCGAAGGGCCAAAAAGCCTGCTCAAAGTAAGCATTGGCGACTAAGAGAAAATTCGTACCGTCATACTAAATTCGTGCTGGCATCTAGTTTTCCCGGGGAAAAGTTCGGATCAGGAAAGCCTATCATTCTTCTACTGTACTCTGGATTGACGTTAGCCCAAAGGTTGTATGCTTGGATATGTATTATTCACTCACCTATGATCATGGTAATTTGCATTCCTAGCACAAAGATCTAAATTCAATTAGTATCACAGCAATATTCGTTACGGACCATGAATATTACCAAAGCAGGAACCATAGCCCAGTCATCGAGCCCAATCGCAGTCTTTTGTGCACGGCGAGTGTAGAATCGTAGCCCTAGCAAAGCTATGGACGTGGGTATGAAAATAAAGCTACAGGTCAGAGTCAAGCCTGCGGGTAGCTTTACTGTTGCCATTTCGAACAACGATTACAGACTGAGTCGATAAGGAACCGAATTCGACCTTGGAAAAAATGCAAAGATTCGGTTTACAGTCTTGAAGGGCCCGAGATGAAGTGTCTTCTATATTGGCTCGACTACGTGCCCAAGGCACCAAACAGCAACAACACAGAATGAAGGGAGACACGACACTGGGGCGTGAAAAGCACGATCATGTCCAAAAGAAAGTATAGAGATAGTCTTCATCAGCGGTCGAAACAAAGAACGAAACTGTCATAGCGTCTGGTGGTGGCACATGGCTTGCAGATCGTACTGTTGCTGGGTCTGTTCAGCTTTTTGCTTCTCCGCCACTTGCCTCACCTTCATGCATGATCGGATGTGGGCCAGTTGGTGCTAATTTTGGTAAGTCTCTTTAGCTCCTCCTGCTGGAGAGTGGTTACGACGATGAGGGGATATTTGCAAAATTAAAACAGATGCTGGATTCCCTTACGACCTGCTGTCCCTAAGTTAGACATACTTAAATGGAGTAGAATATATCAAGAAATGGCTATTGAGAGATGAAAGTAGATGTAACAGGGATGATCAACAGAATGATTCGATGAAAACCTCAGCTTTTTCTTTTTAGCCAGTGTGGCTTTCCTTTAAAAAATGTCAAGATTGCCCTAAAGGAGATATGGCTCAATGTAGAAAGTGTCACATTCCAAAATATACGATACCTTAATGAGCCGAGGTTCCGAACAGACCGACTGGGTAAAAGCGGATGAGGATCAATTTTCATGCAGTGCTGATCTTAAATTCCGAACAAAGGGATGTCTGTTTGAGAGTATGTAATACCGTACACTACAGTTTCCCTGAAAGGAATTGTCAATTATTTGTTATGTTTCAATTTAGTGGAGACTCAGGCGACTGACCGCAGAAAGTGGGTCTCAGGGAAGCGTGGATTTGGGATCTAATTAACCAAAGAAGCAAGATGGAGCGGTGTGAGGCACAAGTGATCTTTTCCAATGCACTTCATGCGCAAGCAAACATTAGAAAGAAGCTGTATCACAATCTTAGTAACAAGTATTAAGAACGATAGAGGATCTTCGGGACGCCATTGATCTCATTAACCGAATTTCCTTCTCCCGTTGAGAAGCGGTGACAATAGATTTCTATATTCGAGTGATCATCGTCGATTCTATTATACTAGTCAGATGGCAACGAACTTACCAGTTGCTAGTGCAGTGAAATCAGAGCCAGTCACTGTGCTATTAAGTACAACCAAGATATCGGTCATCGGTGGGTGAGTCGACTTGGAGCAAGGAGCCAAGTCGCTCTATAAAAGCCATCCCGTTAGGCGTTCTTGGCTCCGTTGCTAAGAACAAAGCTTGGTACAACTACACGTCAACATCTGAAAATTAGTATAACAATCCGTTCATTTAGCGAATCCAACGCTAACACTCCCAGATTTGCCACAAAAAGTCTCAATTTTAATCAAACGCAAAAATGTTCTCCGGCCGGCTCATAATGACTTTGCTTGTGCTTGGCGCTTTCGCCCTTGCTGCCCCCGTCGACATCGAGCCAGAGCCAGTACTCGAGCGTATCGTCATCTCTGAGACCGAAGCACAGCTCGCTGATAATGTCAAGCGTATGCTTTGAACTCTCCACTTTCTGTGACGTGTGTCCGAATATTGATGGAAGTCACGAGTGAAGTGGAGGTGAAACGGGCCTGAGATACATCTCATTTTGACAAAAGTGAAAATGAAGGATGAGCAGATTATTTGTATTTCGCTCTTTCTAGCGCTAGAAGCACCAAATAGGCATGAATTGAGATCCGGGCTAATGGCATCTCAATGTCCTTTGAAGAAAACCCTTGTCTCGCTCATCTCGTTAGTTATAAGCGATCGTTTTTTCACGTATCTATCTGGCTGAACGACTTAAGTGCAAAAATTTCTTCATAAATCTCCGTAACATACATTATCCTTATATAATTCTAGAGCGAGTGTCTGTATGTGGACTGTCGACGTGGCTTGAAATGGGCTCTGGCTACTTTTCATGAGAGCTCCCTGACTCATTTGCTAGTTCCAGATCCCATCCTTTGGAATTTAGATAGCTCTGCATTTTCGCCATATACGGACTTTCTGGTGGACAATTCATATGCCTTTCAATCTCATTGTGATATCTGGCAAAGCCGAGTTCGTCGTCTGTGATATGCTGATAGCAAGAGTTGCGTTCTTTGGCCCAGTCAACCAAGGCATCCCAATTCTTACAGACTCGAGATTGTCCTCGAGGGCCAGGATTGCCTTGCCGATATGGTGGCGTTGGCAGGAGAAAGTCGTCCGCATTACACATAGCATCTTTGCGCATGTGGTCTATGCAGTGCATTACGTGCTCGACTTCTCGGGAAAGCGGTCGCTGATGGTGAGCATCGTAAACGATACGGTGAATGATTTTCTTCCTGCAATTACCATCTCGTTTGAAGAGTTCAAAACCAGGGATAACTTACCAAGCAGTGAATGCTATGGAACGCATTAATCACATAAAGCCCCTTCGACGGATCCCAGGGGAACGATTGGGTCTCGGCTAGATTTTTCTCTTCTGCCCATTTGAGATCGACGGCAACTATTCCCGGGTCGATGTCAATGGCTTCCCAAAGTTCATCAGCTAGACTGTGGTTCGTTACTTCTTCAGGCCCATAACCACTTGAATAAGGAAATTTGTAAGAAGGCTGTCGAGCCAGTCCAGCTTGTGGGGTTTAGCAAGAGCGATGTATCGTCTGGGAACTTCGTTGGTAGTAGTGGTCTTACCGTAGGGTGAGACATCCACAAAATGTGCTTGCGGCGCCTTGACACTTTCCCGGCTTGCCTGACCAACCAAGAGCAAAAAGGCGAGAAGTGCATTTATAATAGCGGAGAAAGTCAATAAAGCCGGAACCCAGGTTTTTTTCCTCGTCAAACCTACAAAACGTCCGCCTGGAGGTTCTCTTGACAGGTAAAGACTTTCTTGGCTGGAGGCCTTATCTTCACCTTGTAGCAATCCATAACTTTGTTCGTTTGCTGTAAGCATCTTGCAGTTCGCATAAATGATTTGCGCCAAGAAGTAACGCACAAAGAACACGAGATCTCGTAAAGTTAAGACTTTATAGCTGAAAATGACTCTCCAAGACTTATGTCCATCTCACTATTGCCGAACCTTGCCTCTCAGAATCTCAGCTCTGTCGTCATTGCTCCACCAGGCTTACGTGCATATGAATATAGCAAAGGCGGTCATCATAGCCCTAGCCTGAAACAGCAGCAGTAGTTCGAAAAGTCAAATACGAGTCAAGGGAGATGCTCGGGGACAGGGACCACAGGTTGTACAATACGATCGACGTTATTAGACCCGAGACACTTAACCAACATTTGAGCTCGTTCGGCCCAGGACTCGCTTGACCTCGTTGAGAGAGATTTCCGTACTAGACTGCTTCAGGAAATGATACAATTGGAACATACCTGACCAGGCTGACTCTCGATGTAGCTTTGGCTGCTTCATATTTGCAGGAATAATGATAGAGGCGGAGGCGCTCTGTGTGGTCGGCAACATTTGGACTACGCTTTTGATCTCTCTCACCACCAGGAGTTCTGGCATTTTAAACATTTTGCCCGCTTCATAGCCTCCTTAACGCATGTCAATCACATAATTCGCCGTCCGAAAGAGCTCGCTTCTTTGAGCCATAATGTCTTCGTATAAAATAGAGAAGACGTTGCACCCGGAGCAGTTTCGAGAAAATGCGGACAAAGATGAGCAATCTTACAATAACACTTCCTCGGCTTCGTCTAGCCCTGATGGCTCATCGAGAGCTTCACCACCACCTCCAGACGGCGGCCTCCTAGCCTGGTCGCAGGTCCTTGCCGGTCATCTTGTATCTATGAATGCCGCCGGCTACACCAACGCGTTTGGGTTCTTCGAGGCGTACTACACCACAGCGCTTCATGAGTCTCCATCGAAAATATCATGGATAGGCAGTATTCAAGTATTTATCGTCTTATTCATCGCCGCCTTCGTCGGCCGAGCTGTAGATGCCGGGTACTTTTATCATCTTGCTGTTAGTGGTCTCACTCTTCAGCTGATCGGTGTCTTCATGACTTCTTTGATATCAGAATATTGGCAGCTCCTGCTGGCGCAAGGTATTTGTCAAGGACTTGGAAGCGGATTGATCCTTACTCCAACGATGGTCGTTGTAGCCACATACTTTAGCCAAAAGCGTGCTATTGCTATGTGTGGTGCAAGTAGTGGCTCAGCAACAGGTGGCGTCATTTTTTCACTCATTGCCCAGCAGCTTTCTGACAAACTGGGTATCGAATGGACGGTCAGAATTATGGGCTTCGTATTTATGGCCAACGCGGCTATCATTCTAGCCATAATCAAACCCAGGTCCGCCTCCCGAAAACGGGGGACACTGGTAGCATTCGACTCCCTTCGCGATCCTTGGTATAGCATCTTCAGTACTGCAATGTTCCTAGTGATGCTCGGTCTTTACTTCACCTACTATTATGTCAGTATCCCACTTCATTTATTGTTACACTATGGCAGTGACAACCAATCGTTTCCATTCTTTAGAAGATCATTCTGCTACTCAACGAAAAGAGGGAGAAAACTCATCTAACAGATCCCAGGTCTCTTCTTTTGCTCAGAATGTACTCTTTGTCTCCTCAAAAACCTCATTCTCGCTTCTGCTGGTCGTTAATGCTCTCGGTGTACCTGGACGAATTGTCCCTTCCTACCTCTCTGATCGGTATATAGGTCCGCAAAACATGCTCATCATAATAGTTGCCCTGACGGGGCTCCTCGTCTACGTGTGGGCTGCCGTAGATTCATTGTCTGGACTTTGGGGTTTCACAGTAGCCTACGGTCTCGTCGCAGCCAATATCCAAAGCTTGACAGCGCCTGCACTGGCCAGCGCAGGTCGTGACCCCACAAAAATTGGCGCCGAAATTGGCATGATTTTTACCTTCATGTCAATTGGGTTGCTTGGTGGACCACCTGTTGCCGGTGCACTAATCGAACGTAACGGAGGAAAGTACTTGTATGCGCAAGCTTTTGCCGGTTCCACAATTGTTTGTGGCGGGTTGTTGTTCCTGACAGCAAGAATTTTGAACGCAGGCTTCAGGTGGAAGAAGTGTTGATAGATCAAGATTACGCATCGTCTTGGTGCATGTAAGAGCTAGTCCAGTGTTGTTGTATCCTTAGACTTGCAACCCGCGGTTGATTTGTACATAAGCATGGGCCAGCTCTGGTATGCTCTAAGAACGTATATTGCAGTGGGATGAATGAATGAATATTCATCCATCTTCACGCCTTCAAGGTGCTTCGATTCGTGAAATTCGATATATGATCGCCTACGCTCACCATCTTAGATGTCCGGTGAGCTGGGCACAGTCTATGATCCATAGACTTTGTAGAAAAGGAGTGAAGGCGGCTGAGCACGAAGGGACGAAAGTGCGATGTGGCGAGAGGAAACTAATGTGACGAGATTGGACAATCCGTAGACAAAACTTTGGCGAGCACAAGACGCTGCACAGAAGCTACAGTTTTCTGTGCAGGTTGGGTTACAACCAACCGATTATGACCATGTGATTTCAAGCTCTCCCTAGGCTACTGACACAAACTTTGGGTCTGGTTCCCCAAGCGATGGAAAGCTTCACAGTTCTCTAGCAGAGCCATGGCAAGCTTGCACCAGGGTCTCCTTTCCTCCATCCTCCAACATTCACGACTATTAGCTATTCACAGTCTCTATTTCGCTTTCGCAGATACCAGCGGCCTCGTTGACGCAGCCTCAATCCTCCGGTTTTTTGGCAACCCGATTGCTGCATCCCTCTACGACCTCACGTTCAATGATGCCCTCAAGCCTCTCTCTACCATACCTCTCGACGAGTTCCCACATTTCCTTCCCTTTCTACCTTCTCCTGAAGCTCCAGATTTCGCCGCTTGTGCTCTTGGTCTACACATATTGCTTGATCAGGCTCCTCGCTACTGCTCAGATGGTATAGACGAACGTTGGACTTTGGGGTTTTTTGGACCCTTGACACTGCGTTTCGCCCAAGAGCTGGTGAAGCTGCCAATGACGCTGCAGCCATCACGCCCACATCGATGGCTTGATCTTAGCTACAGCTTTGAAGCTGCATGGATGCGTGCCTTTTCGTTGTCAACTGCCTTCGTCCACATGGAGGATTTGGGTCCGCAGCATCTTGGACAGAAGCTGATCGAGGACGGCAGAAAGGCTGCAGAGGAACATTACGGCGTTAATGATCCGACGCGGGCGTTGGAGGAGGCCGATGGGAAGGATGTGACTCTTTTTCCAAAGCTGGTTCTTAAGGTAATGGATGGGGCAGAGGATTTGAGGAAAGAGGAGGCGATCTGGAGAATGTGTCGGATTGTGAGAGTGCACGAACCAATTGTTAGGATTTTTGGGAGATATCCGTACCGAAATGGGGCATTGGGCAGAGAGGAGAAGAAGGGGGAAGCTAATTTCCTGAACGAGACGAATAACTTTGGAGTTTGCAAGCCGGAAACGGCCGAAAGGATTAGAGAAGATGTTGAGGCTGGAAGGTGGACTCCTCTACAAGGCGGACGCCCGCAATAGTGAATGTGTCTCCTCCTTGTCCTGTCTGTTGCGTGCTCTGGCTTTTTGCTTTTTATATGCCTCAAAACCGGACCGGGACAGTGCTTATGGGGTGATGGTTGACTTGAGTCCAACCAATCAGTGACCGGCTTTACACTTGCTGTATCTCGCGATGAGCCGGTCGGTAAGAAGGTACAATAGGGCATGCGTATGGGAGAGCTTGCGCTCGTACCTAACCTCATGACTGACTTGATTCCCGCAATAGTCCTGCTCTTGATCTTATCTGGGACATTCATTGCACATGGAAGATCTGCATGCGATCGGGATTTCAAACAAGATCCTAGGGGTTTATCACTTTTTGCTTTCTACATAACTCTAGATTACTGTCATTGGCTTGACGAATCCATTCGGAAGTGTGACGGAAATAGAAAGCGCCAAAGTTGGGATTACGACCTAACCTTTTGCTCATAGCACAAGAACACCCTGGGGATGACAGGTAAGGGCTGCATATCCTATCTTTTCCAGTTTATTCGTAGATGGCTATAAACGGGGTTGAAGGCCTTATCTTGCAGGCAAGAATGACAGTCGTGTACTGCAGTACTTGGACTTGGAGATACCCGGTTTGTGTCTTGCGAAAACCTCTCTTTTCATCACGTTTCATTCCACACTAGGCTTAACAACTAATGTTTCTTGCCGTTGAGAACACCTTTACACTACGTGCAGAGCTACAAGTGTGTGGGGATCAGAATCACGCTCTGACACAGATAATGTGCTATTAACGCGAATCCGAAGAAAGACTGGTGGACTCTTGCAGACTTAACGACAAGTGACTTTCACTTTGCGCTATGGCGGGCTCCGAACATCGTCAACTCACGGATTACACTGCATAAAGACAGTGATTCGATGGAGGGGTAGAAAGTGGGGCTCTGCTGTTAACCAAGATCTCACCTGCCTACCATACCTTTCATAACTCCGGCCTCTGATGAATTGTTAGGCAAGGTCTATTGGCTGTCACAAAAGAGAAGCTTGATCACTCACAAACTGTGTTAATTTTTCATCCATCTCTGCCATTCTATTCCCTCATATTTTCGTTTTGCATGATCAGAACTATTCACTGAACTGGCTACTGCTGCGACAACGGAGCTCTAAAATCAGATCTGTTCAACGCTTTTCGCCAATTACTGAACCCAAGAAAAGCAACATGCCCTCCTATACCACCCACGAATGCGCTGACTTGGACACCTTCCGATCCCTCATTCACACTATCTGGACTGCCAATTATCATCCCTATCAACCATACTTCAGCGCCTACAATCCTGTCTTTGGCCCAACTCCCGTTGACCGCGCTGCAGCAATTGAAAGCTCCTGTCAACGCAAGTGGGCAACCCATCTCGCCACACCAGCCAGCCACTGGATTTATGTCAAAGACGAAGAGAGCGGAGATGTGGCTGGGGCCACGGAATGGAGGCTGTACGAGCAAAACCCTTATGGTGGAGAGGAAAGTGCGAAGAGCAGCTTACCGTACGAGGCAGACGTGTGGCCAGAGGAGAGTGTGGGTAGGAAGTTTGTGGAGATGATGTTGAGGAGGCAATATGCGCACCGGAGGAGCTGGTTAGATCGAAGACATGCGGGTGAGTTCAATGTTTTACTTCCTTAATCTCTACTCACTCCCTCTTGTGCGATCCCGAAAAATGCATAGAATGGCGTCGATATCTATTTTTTGCTATCTCAAATCTGCTATCTTCGGTATCAAACGATCCAAAACGTGACTGCAGCTTCATCACAATTTCAGCGCAATCCTGTCTGCTTTTCTCACCTTTTGATCTCCTGTGCCTTCTCTTTTTCCCAGTCAGACTACACTACAAACCTTTCTGTCTTGATATCCTAAATTTTGCCTCCAAGTCCTCCATTCTATGTCCGTCCATCCTTCCCACCGACTACGTGGTGTGGGCCGCCTCCTTATGTCTTGGGGCATGTCGCGCGCTGCGGATCTGAAGCTTGAAGTCTTTACACACGCGACAAACGAAGGCCGGTGGCTTTATGAAAAGCTCGGTCTTCGGGTGCTCAATAAGTTCGAGCTGGACATGAGCGTGCCGAATCCGAGCGACGAGTGGGAGAAACTACGGCACGAACTCGGTCCGCTGAGCTTTTGGGTCATGTGGAAGCCAGTCGAAGGAGTGTACGAAGAAGGGTCTCCGCTGCCATGGGAGAAATTTGACCACAAAGATGCAGATTGAAGTGAATATATGGATGAATGCGAAATAGAGAGAGGCGCTTGAGCTAGTCGTATGGAATGGCGTATCACTGGAGTATTTTGTTGGTCTGCGCTCCCTAAAACGACCTCTAGAGGATCTACCAATTGCACCGACCCGCGTTTGCGGGATATAGAATATGCGGACATGGTCTTGTCTAGCCGTTAGCACGTCCAGATCTCGGTTGTCTTATCCCAGTTTTGCGCGTAGACATAGTAATACAACGAGCCAGGAATCGCCACTGGTCCCCACACGTTCAATAAACAATTCATGTTCACCGTTGACACGGGTGCTTGCTTGAATAGAAGCTAAAACAGCAGGGGATTACCCGACATTTCCTCGTAAGAGTTTTGTTGAGAGTGCCCCAGGTTCTAATATCCGTCAAGATCCCCACGAACACGATTTGATTTTCTCTTTTGGCATCCTGGTCGTGCCGGCAGAAGGCTCTGCACTCGCCTATACCGTCACGCCTACGTAGCACGCGATCAGGTAGCTTGTCAATAGGCCCTCGAGGATCAGCGAAATGATGTTTTAAGAAGTAGTTGTACTGCCGAGGGTCGCATATCCAACAAATGCCGCTTCGGACGTCGCTATAGCAATACTAAGTAGCGGTATGGTTACCCGCTTATCGATCTAAGTTGAGACGGGCCGAACACGATACGCCGCGATTGCGGGTAAAAAATCAGATCCAACGTGACCATGCGGTTGGACTCTAATGGATGCGTACATTGGAAGTGCAATAGCAAGAGGCGCAAGCACACCAGCGCTAGCCCGGTTTTGACGCCCTGTGGCTGGAATTGAACAGATACTGGCGTTGCGTGAATGCTGTTGGAGGAAGCTGCTCTGTTCTGGTAGCTATTACCGCATTGGTACTAGCTCATAACGTACATAGCCGTTCCGTCCCTCTCTGAGGAACCTGGACTTCAATAATTTCATCTCATGACTTTCGTCCTAATACTTCGACAAATGCTATGCCAGAGCCTCCTAAGCTGGCCGAAGCGCGTCCAACCGTTAGCGTGGGAAGAATTCATCCTTTTAAGTCTGTGCCTACATGGTCTGATTGGATTAAAAATTTTTTGATCTAAGAGGAAACTTCAGCGGGCAAACCAAATGAGATACGATCAGCGAAGAATCAGTGCATTTTGAGCGAACGAGACAGCTTCATTCAGCCCTAGTCCACTTCGCTTTATCAAAGTTTCTTACTAACCACGGTCGGACGCGCCTCAGCTGTAAATCAGTGCTAACCCGACTAGGAACAGGGTCTAGGACCTTACGATTATGGGCACTACTCTAGCTGAACGTTCACTGTGGAAAGATATCGGACATAGTGCCAATATCGAGTTCAAATAAGCTTTGTGGACGAGAGAAAATATTTATGAGTCGCCTTACCTCAATCATCTCGGTTAGCTCTCGTCTTGCACCCAGCTACTAATCTTTTACATCAATCAATCTCATCCCTGCCTTGTATAGCGGTGGAAGCAATGGGGTTTCCCTACAAGACGGCAGAGTTTGGCACATAGCAATTACGAACGTCAAGACAAGTCAGGAAGTTGTCAAGACTGTCTCCGGACGTGTCTATGCGCCATACCAATGATGGAATCATGGTCCCAGTCCTACATCTCCGAGGAGTTTGGCGACGATCATCCTACTTGTGTCAGTAGTCCTACACTGAACCGCTAAGGATGTATTAACCACCTTCACTAATGGTAGCAGCTAGAGCACATAGGCTCTACCTAGAGACCTTGGAGCCTAGAGCCCGACAAGCTTGATTACCTTAATTACAGCTATCCTTAGGCTAACCATAATTCAATTGAATTAAAGGTTATATAATTTGATGGTAACTTTGAAGCCAAACGATGCTAAGAAAATGCTCTGCATCTTCTTCCAATTTCGCTTTATAGTGCAACAATTCTACGTAGGTTCGATTGGCGTGTTGAGTACCTCTCCAAAGATATACTCGCTGCAGGCTGGGCGAGTCCTTGGTCAGGCCGGGTTTAATGACTAAACAGTTGTTTGCTCGTCACTTTATCACCTGCTGGTGGTACACGCTGATCTGTGGCACACACTTTTATTTTTTAACTTTAAAAAGATGAGCAGTGCTAACATAGTATGCTCATTTATCTTGAATTTTAAAATTGGCCAGCAAAAAAACATGTGATGGATCTTTTCATTCTGATCAATATCAATATCCTGGCCAATAGTGCTAATCTCATGGATAGATACAGCGGAGGTTGTGATCACTTCTCACGTTTTCTCGGTTGATCTTCGCACTATGCATGAGAGTGGAGCGCTCGGTTGCAAACACACATGTTATGGTGACTCATAAGTGTTCTATCTCAGTATTGGCGCTGTTCTCAGTACCTGTCTTTCCACATTGAAAATTGTAAACACACTTGCTGTCTTTCCACCAAGGACATTACACAAAAATTGGAAAACCGACAGTGACGACTGTTTTTTTTCAACTCAATCTACTCTTCGTCCGTCTAATTGGTTCTATCATTTAGTTTTGATCGATCAAAATCGCCCTGACGAGCGTCAGGTCTATCTGGCAATGAGGACCATTTTTCGAGGTCCAGATGCAAAGCTTCGCAAGTCCAAGAGGATCGAGAAACTTGTTACACGACATCAGCTACAGTACAATGTCCTACCTCTCATCAAAGAGCATTCTAAAAAGAAAGTGTGTGATGTTGTGAAAAGGCTGCTGAACAGTGAAGTCTTTGAATCAGAGCTACAAGCCCGGCATCACTTTCCTGACCTCTTCGAGGTGTCATCTCTCGGGAATCCTAGGCTTGATGAATCAGAAAGTTGGTTAGCAGAGAATGAAGCGAGTGCTATCGGAGAAACTGTCGATGAACGAGAAGGAGGGATTCAGCTTGACACACAACGCGGGCACATTTGGAATCGGCCTCGCAAAGGAGAAGAACAGAGTACGTTGCCATGTCGTTCGGCGTTGAGCTTCGTCAACTAATGGAAGCAGTTGAGACAGAAACTATGAGCACACAAATGGAATCTTTGTCAGCCGCCATTGCAAACATACCCACTCTTTATCCCATATATTTGCCCTTTCCCATCCAGCACAAGTTGTTTGTAAAAGTCCAAGCTATCCTCGAAAATGCTTGCTTTGCTTTTGCGGAGCGCGAATTGCCCAATATCTTGTCCAAGAATCAATGGAAATTCGCCGAACAGGTGGAACTCAGCGAATGGGTCCAAGTATTTCTGGCCGACCAAACCACCGGGCACATCAATAAGTTTGGCTCCGCTGATCTGAAGTCAATCGGCAAAATTCACAATACGGCTGTGCATAGAGTCCGCATGACTTCCGATACGACCAGACGACTTATAGATGAAGCCATATGCTTTTCCTGCATCTTAAAGCAAGAAAATCAGGCAAACAAGCTAAGAGAGCTCCGACGAGAACTTGGACGGTACATTGAGGAACTCGGGCGTACGAAAGAGACGCTTGAGTTCGAAATCTTTGACAAACTCAAGAGGATTGAGGCCAAGCGAATCGATCTCGAAAACGAAGAGCGCAATGCGATTGCAAGCGTGCTAAAGGAAGATCAGGATTATCAGCGGGTTACCAGCACCAGCTTGGAGAGAATGATTGCACAATCAGAGATGCCAAGTCCATCACCAGCGATAACCCCCACGATAAATGCAGCTTCTCGTTCAGAAATCAACAGAGCTAATACATAGGAGCTTCAAAGTACGCTGGATTTGTCACCTGCTTTGTTGGAGCGAGTGAGGTCGGTGGCCGAAAGCGATAGGCGTAGTGGAGTTAACCACTGGTAGGCATGATAACGGATTCCCTACTTTCACATCGTCCCGCGCGTGCACGATCGCATGAAGTTGCAGGGACTTGGTGGTTCTTGTGAAGAATGGCGGCTATTAATTGCCTAGGCGTAAAATTGTTTAGTCCATGATTCATTATCGAGGTCGACGTGAGGGAACTCGAGGCTGCGTCCTCGCTCTGGCTTATAATTTATGTAAATGCGTATGAGACAAGCGCAATCATCAAAATTCAACCAGCATTGTAGCAAGAGCACAGAATTTTGGTGGTAATTACTGCTCTATTAGTAGTCTATGTGTACATGTCCATCTTCGATCCTTACGAACTTGGGTTGCAGTCGTGAATGGCATTTCTTGTTACGACCTGTGGTGACACAATATCGCTAACCGCAACGCTTCCCTATGCATTGATTGAGTCGACTTACCCAGAATCAGACGCAAGTTCACGCACAAAGTACGCTTAATCCTATCCTTCACCACTATTCATAGACGCGGAAAAGCCATTTGGTGGCCTCTGGGCGTTTTTCTCCAATAACGCTATATGCTGAGGAATCGGGTGCCCGAGGTTTCAACTCAATATGCCGCTGCTTTTGCATCCCATGTCCGCCAAAACGAGACGGGAGCAATAGCGCCTAAATTCAACAAATGCTGGTTTAACTTTTGACAATTTCTGATCTCGCGTTATTTTCCGTAGAAAAAATAGCGAGAATACTTATCTCAAGTACGTCCCTTTTACTGGGACTGCATGCAATTACAAAAGCGACGGGATCTTGACTGCTTCTACAATAGAGGAGATGATTGTGATGTCTGTGCTCGTATATCAGGTGGACAAATTCATGAAAGCCGTAATTCATATGGCGGTGAATACAGAGCCGAATTTTGTAATTGCGGGGATTTCTGTCGCCCGCATGACTCGTAAGGCCTCGGTTCCAAGCTGCCTGCGCACTGATCCAACTTTGCTTCAAGTTTTTGCTCAGATCAGTATATCCGCTGGCATTTTGTGGGCTGAACTGACTTGCAATCGACATCTGCTACTGACCTTGGAATCCTTCGATATAAAGGATCGGTTGCTGTTTCTTATCTCATTGGTCATGCCATCCCCCCCGCCACATGCAGCTCTTAGCCTGCAGCGAGAACGCCACGCCTGAATATTAGCTAATATTCGGCAAGCAACCTCTGATGAAGGAGAGTTAAGGTCAATGTTATCTCTTACGTCGCAGAATACATAAGAACAATGGCTGCTGTAACCATTTCACCCGAGAGGATCGCCCAGGTGGAATCCACGGCTCGAAAATTGGTGGCCAGCTTCCTCAAACCAGTAATTTCAATGGACGACTTTGTGTCAATCTTTCACCCTGAGATCGACTGGTATGACCACGCATTCTTGCTGCGTCGAGCCGGCCACGAGGCTGTTGCAGGACTACACGAAAGCTTCACATATTGTAATCAGCCTTTCGATGACAAGATCAAGGTAAGGACTTCCTAGTCACCCTGTGATAGCGACCCATCCTTGGATGCAGATACTGATGATGGTGCTTCTGCCAGGCTATCATCCCAACGCCCACAGGCGCGGTTGTGGAGCAGATCTGGATTGGCCGCCAAACTAACGACATCCTTCGACCGAGTGGAGAGGTTGCAGTCAAGGCCAGCGGAAAAGACTACGAGTGCCATGTATGCATGATATTGGAAATCGATGACGAAGGTCGTATCACAAGGGTCGAGGAGTACTACAACAAGAAATGGGACGATGGGATCCGCCAGGAACAATATCCTGTGCTGAGGGGCGCGAGCTTAAAGTCGAGGGAAAGAGAGGAAGAGACTGCGGATGACATTCCGGGAGATAACCACTGCCCTTCGTGAGAGTTGGTCGTTCACGTCGCTTGGCGTTTTCTGCTTGAGACACGAACACATAATGCTTTTCTGCCAATGGGTTCAGTATATCATTGCTGTCAAGCTTGTTCTCAGCTATCGTTAGCCAGACCTAGAGGACTTCTTGGAAACCTCTGCTTCACAAGCCAACAGAGAGTACTCACTTCAAATTAATGCTCGTCGTTGAATCCATTATACTCTTCGATGATGTTGTGCGACCTCACAAGGTTGATCGGATCGGAGCCTTGTCCTCGGAAGTGGACAGCTTTGAATCCACACTATCTTCTGGTTGTGGTGACAGCGGCGATCGTCTCCTTAGGGTGGGATAAAGCGGTCGGGAAATGCAAATACGAGGTCCAGCTTTGAGCGAGATTCTTTCGTCTCGTATGATTCGATGGTTAGGAACTCAAGCTCACACAAATTTCCGAAAATGACTTCTTCCCAAATGATCACCGCCGGACTAGAGTGGGATAGCGATGAAGATCGAACCATGCCAGGACCTACGATCCAATTGATATTCGGACTCCAGCTTATGCGCTGGCTCTGGTCACGCTTCAATTTTTTGCGTATGACTGTGTGATTCAAATCGGACTTGGGTGTGTGCCAAGGCGGTTCAAGACAGTAATCTGCCAGTAAACATGGGACACTTGCTTTCCAAGATTGATTCAAGTCAATGGCCCTGGCCAAAAGGGGAACGCGACCTTGGCCGTGGAAAGTGGCACTCAAAGAGAACATTTTGGCAGTGATAATGCATGACGAAGCTAGAGCATTCTATTAGCAGCAGAAATCACCGGGTTAAATGGCAACTTTACACCCAGACCCTCAGAGATACAATTACTAAACTATTTGACTCAAGCTTAGAGCCTTCAAAATATCGTGCCGCGAGAGCATGTTGAGCGAGAGGTTGTCCGATTCTAATTACATTAATCTAGTAGAGGCTTTCACCGTTTATCAATTTGTTGAAGATTATCAACGCTTGATCAGCCTCCAACTTTATGTCTCTACTCCACATCCAATCCATACGCCAGTCGATATTTTCCTTGAATGCTTCTGGACTATCGAGAACGTTGGGAAGACGCAGCGCACATAGTTCACCAGCTTCCCGACTCGTTTGACACACCTTTTGTGATCGCGGGCGACGGATTTTGTCATAAGCTTGGAATGCCAAAGGGATCTTGGCGCGCGTATCCACTGAGGCAAACAAGCTCTCCAGTACGAAAGCGTCCTCAATTGCTTGACCGGCCCCTTGTCCTTGGAACGGGGTACTTGCGTGAGCTGCATCACCCAGCATTGCAACGTTACCAAGGCAGTATGTTGGTGCTGGTGGATGGTCCCACATGGACCATGCAGCTGTTTCGGGATGATCTAGGAGCTTGATGATTTTTTGCACGTGTGGACCCCATGCAGAAAACTCTTCAGCAATTTTATTGTAGTCGGCCTTTTGAACCCAAGGACCGTCCCAGCCGTCGTAAGAACTATTGATGGCAACAATGTTCATCGTCTCGCCAAAGTCGATGGGATAGGTCATTATGCAACCACCGTAACCAACCCAGATGAAGGAATTCTGCGCATATCGTTCGCCAATAGCTTCCACTGCGTCTTTCATAGGAATAAGACCTAAGATAATCCGGTCAGTCATGCGATTGATGGAAGATATGGCATTAAATCGACCAATCTCACCTCGATAAGCTACACTCTTAGTGAAAGTTGCGTTTAGTGCAGGATGGTCCTCCCCAAGGATGTATTTTCTGATGACACTGTGGACACCATCACAACCAATGATGCAATCAGCTGTCGCACTTGTACCATCTTTGAAGTGTAATTTGACGCCGTTTTCGCTGTCCTCGACCTGATCAAGTCGTTTACCGAAATGCGCGATTTCCTTAGGTACCAAAGCAACGAACTCGTCGAGAAACTTTGCACGATGAACAGTGCTTTGGCCAGTTTCGTTACGAGGAGCCGCAATGAGCTCGCCTTCTCTAGGGCCCATACCGTATCGGTACTCGAAGAAGGTATTCTTCGAGTCCTGTGACATATTGTGGGTTACCTGGCGGAGGTACGCTTGCTCTGTCTTCTGGTCAATTAGTTTGAGAGCTCGTTGAGCATTGGGACCAAATGCAACTCCAGCACCAATCTCCGAAAACTTATGTGCTGCTTCGTAGATCTGGACTCGAATATGAGGATGTTTGAGTAAGCCGATTGCCATACAAAGACCGCCCATTCCCCCGCCAACAACAGCAACATCGATGTGGTCGGTACTTTCTGTTGATGCCATCTTCAACTCAGTCGTGAAGTGTTGCGGTGCTGATTCACGACTGGAAACCGACTATCTTCAATTGACCTATTGGTCTTTGTCTGGAACAAGAAGAGTGAGTTTTCTGGAGCTGAGTTCAAGGTTGAGTAGGCGCACGAATGAGATGGACCGCAACCTACACCCATCGTGCATGCTCGCACCGCGGCTTGTTAGGCCCGAAAAGGAGCACGTTCATGCCCTAGATATGCCTGCAGGTGCCCTCAAGCTGCAGTAGAACGCTAGTTTAGCACTAGGTAAGAATTGTTAAATTGGATTGGCAAATTCCGATGAGACACGTCTGCTGAGCGGCTTCTAAATCATCATGCAATACATCTAAGCAACCAAAGTCTAAGCATAAACCATCTTAGTGGAGATATTACCAATTGTGGAGGTCTTAGTGGCGTTCATGTTTGTTGCATCTCAGCGTTGAAGAACTGAGGAGAAGGAGGAAATTGGGCTTATCAAGTTCGGCCTAGATCAGGGTTCCGCGACAATGCTACTCTCCTGGGCAAGAGCCATAGCTAGCTCCAAGTCTCTCCACATGTTTGGCAAAAAATCTTAGCTTCTCACCAAGTTGAGGTCGACTGCACCTACGTTTTTGAGCTGGATGCTTCTGTAGTCCACATTGTCCCTACCCACAAGGTATTAGTCTGATGAGGTGATACTATTGCCGACTTCATGTAAATGATTGTTGCGGGAATTCGCTATTACAAGACGGCCGTCAAACCACTTTATCCATTAAAGATGAGCCAGTACCGTGGTGGCTGGTAGTGGAGGTGATGACGTAAACATCGGACTTCGGAAAATGGTTTACTCCGCATTTCAGCTTCAAATCAACCGGTATCGCTTTCGATACTCATTAGCCGTTTTAATCATCAAAACGCGGCACACATGCCGTTCATCGCACTTCAGCACTTATCCGAATGTCCAGCGCGTGAACTCGGCACGCTTCGAATAAAACGAATGACGCGAAGCAATATCTTCAGGCCGCATTAGGTTGCGGTAAATTGGGACTACGGGCTTTGTAAGAGGTCGGTAAGCAGGTCACGACGAAGGCCAAAGAAGTCTTTTACGAGCCTACCAATAGCGAGCTTGGTACCATCGTACCATTGTATACTCCATGTTCACGTATCGTCTACGAGAACCGTCATGATATCTCTTTGCGAAAATTGACAAATTTTCTGATTTTGAATCTTCTCATCTAATCAAGCCCAGCCAGTCCCACAAATTCTCTTGAAGCAACATCACCCAGTATTGTTCCAATCAAACTTGCATAATGAGCAGCAAATTCACAAATGACTTGATTCACAACCTAAGAACTAACTGGAAAACCGCGTCACTGGCATTACTGGGCACGTCTCTGGGTGCTGGCGCGATTTGGGTGGTCAATGACTACATTGCCTGGCTTGCTTTTGGAACCGGAGGCACGCCAGCAAACTTCAACGGATATCTTAAGATAACAAAATTCCGTGTCCTACGTGCACTATCCAGTGACGACTTGAGAGACTCCTCCCGATTGTCTTCTGATGGTCCATCACATATATTATACAACCTCCCCCCGCGACAGGGACCTCCGCCAAAAATCATCTCACGGACGCTACCTCAACGTCAGCAGCCTGCACCCCTTGATCCAGCCATATATAAGCGCCTTCATGATCTGCCGAGGAAATACGCAGAAAAGTACCCTGATTTGCTGATTCTGGACAAGTCAATCACGGAGGGCCGCAGCACGGACGCCATCTATGCCAAACCTGATTTGCCCGGCCGTTCTGCGAGTGCCAAAGACAAGATTCTCGGCCATGAAATTGCTCACGTCCATCCTGCAGAGAACTCGCTACACGTGTGGCTATTGGAGGCTGACGCAAAGAAAGTGGTCGAGGCTGGTTGGGGAGAACGATTCCCCTTGAGTTCACTTGGAATGGTGCATAATGGTTGGACCTTCCTCTACGCACCAAGGTCCATGGATGAGGTTGATGTGATCGAGCAGATTGTCAAAGCCGCAATCGCACATTTGACTGGCCATAGGGGTTGAAGTTTGGTGAGGACGCGGGCATGCTTTATGAGGTCCGTCAAGCTCAGGGCAGAGATGACTGGTCATGGTTTTCTAAAACTTCTGAGTAGGGCTTCCATTGGTAAATGTTTTTCAAGCGTTAGTTGAGGGAGATGTGCAGTCGAACATATGTGATCCGCGTATAGAAATATCTTGAGATCCCCTTTCTCTATACGTTTCTAACTGGCAGGATTTCCGAAGAGGTTAAGCCATATTTATTTAAGGGGAAGAGCATTGTTATCAACAATCTCTCGTTCATCTACGAACTTAAAAGCTCTTTTTTTTTTTTCAGAAGGGCAAGAGACGAATCATTGTTCATTTTGCTTTAGGCTTGTCCAAAAGAGGCGGAATTGTAGACCGGCATCTGTACATTCACCTATGAATTAAATAACTCAACCAACAAAACTCAAGACTAAGTTTCATGCATCACTGTCAACGTGCACTATTGAATTGACTACATACGGAGATTCAGATGTTGTTTCTATACAATGGAGAAGACTCGACTTCCCTAACCCAGAGCCTCCATGATTTGTCTTGGGTAGCCTCAGTCATTTTCTGACAATCTCTTGCATGTCGATCAGAAAGACCAGAGACATTTGCACTTTCAACTAAGCCCCCTTCCTTAGCAGCTGCTTGGATTGAAAGAGCGTCGCTTTGAACACGGGCATTTATGAGGGTATAGATGGTCCTGTAAACCGCGGTAGGAATGTCTTTTCCATGCGTCGTGTAGCCATGACGTTTCATCAAAACGACATTTTTTTCTGGTTCCAGAGAATCCTGCGATGACGAAAAGCTTGCGGCAAGAGAAGCGCCGAGATTCTCATTGTTAACAAGCATGTCTTGTTGGTAATCGTCTTCGTAACAAGGTACAATGTCCCACACAGGAACTGTTTTGCCAAGGAAACCGCCCATATGGTACACTGGCAACAACGGGACAGTGCCTATAGCGTAGGGTAGCACAGTCTCTGCATGTGAATGAATGACGCATTGTATGTGCGGATACCGTTTGAAGAGCTCGCCGTGAATGAAGCGTTCGGAGTATCCTTTCTTCGCGTTTGGATCTACAGGTGCACTGCCGTCGACGTAATATTCGATCAAGTCGTCGCTCTTCTCCACAAGTGCTGGTGGCATATAGCCACACATGATATAGACGTCTGGTCTCTCAGGGTGTCGAACAGAGACATGGCCAAAGCCATCGACTGCGCCATGGAAATGGAGAATATGATTGGCTGTAATGAGCATACGAAGAGTCTTTACTTCTATCAGCTTTGATTTCTCATGTCCTGTTTATGCTTTCTGTTCTGCTTACTGCCTTAAGTGTATCAGAAGACATGGTTACAAGTGAGGGTGAACGAGGGTTGAATGTCAAGTTGGATCAATGATGCTCTCAGATACTCACCTCATATCGCCAAGCTCCACATTATTTACGTCGAGCCGGGTTGAGGGCTGATTTTCGTTCTAATTAATTCGTCTAGAGTTAGCAAGGATTCTACGGAAAGGCTTCGCCTGCATAATCTTCGCGACGTCCGAATAGTCCGAAGTTCATTAGTTGGGAAAGCTGTGTTGCGCTAGGTGGGTCTTAGGTTGATGACTAGGAGTCTCCACCACCATTCGCCCGGCCCGAGCATTCGCCCACCCAATTTGACTCTCACCACCACGCGCTCGA